>QRFJ01000692.1:0-108904 GCA_006176705.1 Cocos nucifera
AAAGAGAGTAGATTAGACGTACGGGCCTTCCAGGGTTGATTGTTCTCGATTGGATACAGTGGCTCAGTTGCACCGAAAAGATGCAACCATGTCTATTAGGCATTGGATGCTATGGGCTGGAGGATGAGTTGGGCTCAATATTTTGGATACGGTGAGAGACTCAATTAGGAATCCAGTCTATGTAAATGGTGGGTCTGACTTAACTAAGGAGTGGATCAATATTCTGGATATGGTGAGATTCATGAATTAGAGACTATGTTTGGGTGCACCATGATTAGAGAATTATTGAACAAGAGTTGTTTACTCATTGGCTAACCCATCACCAATAACTGTTAGGTGAGGTGATGAGTCAGTTGGTGAGACCGCACCACCCACTAGAAATCATTAATCGTGAAGATTTTCGCATCTCTACAGAGAAAGTGTAGGGATCCAAAAAAATAGTGGGAGCTAATTTGTTTAAAAATAAAATCTCTAAACAAATTAGTCAAATCAAAATTACAATATCTAACTAGAATCTTTGACTCTCTACAAGAAAATATCTGCGTCCAACCCATTGGTACGTATCCTGGACACACATAGACTGACTAGATCCAATTATAAAGATTGGCTCAGGAACTACAAAATAGTTTTGGGTTCCGAGAAGTTAACCCATGTACTGGACCAGGACCCTCCCATTTTACCAGCCCATCCATCCATTGAATAGAGAGCATCTCTGAAAAAATGGATAGACGAAGATAATAAGGCCAGATATTACATGTTGGGCTCGATGTTTGATGAGCTCCAGTGCCAACATGAGGATATCGGGACTGCACGCCAAATGTTGGCTCACCTGTAGGACATATTTGGTGAACAGAGTCGCGCAGCCAAGTATCAAGTCATGAAATGACTTTTTAAGGCTAAGATGCGTGATGGGCAGTCAGTCCAAGATCACTGTCTGACAATGATCAAGGACATGGAAGAGCTTGAGAAGCTCGGTGTGAAGTTAGACTTGGATCTACAGAATGATATTATTCTGCAATCCTTGACTAATGCATATGGGCAATTCATCATGAATTACCACATGCATAAACTTCAAAATTTCTTGGCCAAATTAATGAATATGCTGGTTACCGCTGAGCTTTCTATGAAAGGTTCTAAAGGCTCAGTTCTTGCTATGGAACGGACTTCTTTCAAAAGAAAGTCTTATGAAAAAAAAAGAAGTCTGAGAAAAAGCAGAAGGTGGAAGGAACAAAGAAGAAGAAGGCAGAACCAAAGAAAAGGGCCGATGTCAAAGGAAAGTGTTTCCATTGCAACAGCGACGGCCATTGGAAGCGGAACTGCCCTACTTACCTAGCCACCCTGAAAAATAAGAAGGAAGGTCCTTCTGGAGGTATGCTCTTTATTGAGTCTAACCTTATGGTTTCTTCTGCATTCAGTTGGGTGCTTGACTCTGGTTCTAATGCTCATATGTGCACTTCCATGCAGGGTCTTGAGGATAGCAGGAGGTTGAGGGATGGACACATGATCCTACATATCGGTAATGGAGCAAGAGTTGCTGCAGTAGCCGTGGGAACATAACCTCTTCGATTACCATCTGGTTTAGACTTAGTTTTGAAAGACTGTTATTATGTGCCTGCAGCTAGTAGGAATTTGATTTCTATTTCATGCTTAGCACAAGAAGGCTATGTGATTACCTTCTTTAAGGACCATTGTAACATTTCTTTATGAAAGAAATAAAATTGCAAATGATTTTCTTATTAATGATCTTTATCAGCTACATATTGATGTACCTGTTCTAACTATCGAGCAAAACGTGAATGCCAAACGACCTAAGGATAGTCCAAATGACAGATATCTATGGCACCTAAGATTAGGTCATATAGCAAAAGATAGGATCAATAAATTAGAGAAAAATGGGCTATTGAGTCCATTGACTTTCGAGTCATATCCAACTTGTGAATCCTGCCTTCAAGGCAAAATGACCAAACTCCCTTTTGTTGGACATGGGGAGAGGGCCACAGATCTCCTTGCCCTAGTACATACAGATGTGTGCGGCCCATTTGATGTGTCGGCTAGAGGCAATTTTGTCTACTTCATTATCTTTACTGATGATCTGTCTAGGTATGGATATGTGTATCTTATGAGACACAAGTCTGAAGCTTTTGAAAAGTTCAAAGAATTCAGACATGAAGTAGAAAAACAAACTGAAAAACCCATTAAGGTTCTTCGATCAGATCGAGGAGGTGAATACCTTAGCTGGGAATTTCTAGACTATCTAAAAAAAAATGGCATAGTCTCTTAATAGACTCCCACCAAGAACACCTCAACTCAATGGGATTTCAGAATGGAGAAATCAGACCCTATTGGATATGGTTCGATCCATGATGAGCTTCACAGACCTTCCTAATTTTCTTTGAGGACACTCATTGTTAACTTCAATTTATCTACTGAATAGAGTTTTCTCTAAAACCGTTCCTACCATACCGTATGAGATATGGCACAGTAAGAAATCAAGTCTGAGTCATCTCAGAATTTGGGGTTGTCCGGCTCACGTCAAAAGACAACAAGCGGACAAGTTAGAGTTTAGGTCCTTTAGAGCTCGATTTATAGGATATCCTAAAGAGTCATTAGGATACTATTTCTACATTCCAGAAGACCACAATATGATTGTGAGTCGACATACCATCTTTCTTGAAAAATAGTTTATTCAAGATAGCGGCATTGGAAGGCAGATCAAGCTTGATGAGAAAGTTTCATAAGTACAACGAGCTAAGGATCAATTGGAACCAAATCAGGTTGAGCCAATAAGAACACTACCTCCTCCACCTCGTAGATCAAAAAGAGTTTTCCATCCTCCTGAGAGATACTTAGGTATTATTTCAGAGGACGTAGAGAAAATATTCCTCGTAGGCAATGATGCTCATGGTGATGATCCCAAAACCTACAATGAGGCAATATCAGATATCGACTCTGAGAAATGGCTAGAGGCAATGCAGTCAGAAATTGACTTGATGCACTCAAACCAAGTCTGGACCTTGGTAGATCCACCAGAAGGAATAGTATCTATTGGGTGTAAATGGATCTTCAAGAGAAAGATTGGTGCAGATGGAAATGTGGAGACATTCAAGGCTAGACTAGTGGCAAAAGGTTATAGTCAATGCGAAAGCATTGACTATCAGGATACCTTTTCTCCAGTGGCTATGCTAAAATCCATCCGCACATTGCTTGCCATTGCAGCCTATTTCGATTACGAAATATGGCAAAGGGACGTGAAAATGGCGTTCTTGAATGGATATCTTGAGGAAGATGTTTATATGGAACAGTCGCTAGGTTTCACATCCAGTGATACTAATCACAAGGTTTGCAAGCTGCAAAGGTCTATATATGAACTTAAGCAAGCATCTCAGAGCTGGAACACTCATTTCAATGATGTGATCAAAATATTTGGTTTCATCAAAAATGAAGAGAAACCGTGTATTTTCAAAAAGATCAGTGGAAGCGCTGTTGTCTTCCTCGTATTGTACGTGGATGACATCCTCCTTATTGGGAATGATATTCCTATGATGACAATAGTCAAATTATGGTTGTCCAAGGAATTCTCCATGAAAGACCTAGGCGAAGCATCCTTTATTCTAGGAATTAAGGTCTATAGGGATAGACCGAATAAGATGCTAGGACTTTCACAGAAGATGTGCATAGAAAAAATACTAAAGAGGTTTAGTATGAAAAACTCTAAGAGGGGATTAATATCCTTCAGACATGGTATTAATCTTTCCAAGAAGATGTGCCCCAGCATACCTGAGGAAATAGAATGTATGAGCAAGATCCCTTATGCTTCTACAATAAGGAGCCTCATGTATGCCATGCTATGTACACGACCTGATATAGCCCATGCTGTGAGTGTCACAAGCAGATATCAGTCAAATCCAGGTGAAGAACATTGGACTTCTGTGAAATGTATCCTTAAGTACTTAAGAAGAACTAAGGATATAATGTTGGTCTTTGGTAATGGAGAACTCCAAGTCTAGAGATACACAGACTCGGATTTCATGTCCAATATAGATGATCGAAAGTCGACATCTGGGAGTCTATTTATGTGCAATGATGGTGCTGTCAGCTGGAAGAGTTTCAAGCAAACGGTGATAGCAGATTCCACCATGGAAGCAGAATATATCGCTGCATCAGAGGCTGCGAAGGAAGCATTCTGGTATAAGAAGTTTGCTGTAGAAATCGGAGTAATGCCATCAAATGCCATTCCTCTATACTGCGACAACAATGGTGCCATAGCCCTTGCTAAAGAGCCGAAGTCTCACAAAAAATTCAAGCATATTGAGCAGCGATACCACCTCATCCGCGATTACCTCGAGAAGGGTTATGTCCAGGTCAAGAGAGTCAACTTCACAGATAATGTGGCAGACCCACTTACAAAGTCGTTGGGCCAACAGAGGATCGAAGCCCACCTTGAGAAGATAGGACTTAGACTTGTAGCCAATTGACTTTAGGACAAATGGGAGATTGTTAGATATATGTTCCCTAGAAGCCAGAATTGGCTGACACTTGTAATACACTTCTAAGGATAAAATTATAATTTTGACTAATATCAATAAAATGGGTTATTTTCTATCACATATGTGTATTTAGTGTCTGTGATACATCCTTTGAGTTAATGGTAATGATAATTCATATTTTCAAGAGTTGAAAATTTAAGACATGAATAATCATTGTTAACTCATAAAATGCTTCCGACCATAGGATCATCACGAGGATGGTGATTAATCCGGAAGGTTGGTGTACAATCGCTTCTCTTTAGTAGATGAGTCTTAAGTCTACAGTGTGGAGACACCGGAGCGAAGTATAGATACTCGTTAGAGAACGAGGGCACTGAGCGTGACCACCTCGAGTAGTCATTAGGGAGTCTACCTTCTCATCAATGACTGACTCGATGCTTCAGTAGTGTGTCTGGTTCTTTGATCTGAGGTGCATCGGCAGTTCACTTTGAGGGTGTTATAGTTTGACTACACCATTACTCGATCTCCTAGCCATTCGAAACCCTGAGGTATATGTTGGCTATAGCATGTTCATTGTAGGAACTGGATGGCATCAAGATGGAATCTATCTACCTCGGTGGTAGAGGAGCAGCCCTATGATAATCATGAGAATCAAGTTCAGAAGTCCATAGCCATGGCAGAGTGAAATAATAGAAAGAGTTTCTATTTAGATTTTCACATCGGACTCAAATCGAATGATTACATCATATGACAGAGACTAGGGTTTGACGAGTTTACCTTAACCCTAATCTGATCGAGGCTCAAGATAGAAGAACTTAATCACACAGGTAGCTGCACCAAGAGGTTCGCATTCAGCTCTGATGGGTTGCCACCATATACTGCTAGGTGTCACTGGTGGATTTTGGGAGCAATTAGAATGATTTAGATGATCGATCATTCTAGTCTGTTCGAATCAGAAGAGTTCTGATCCATCGAAAGGAGTTTCGATGATGTCGATGATAGAGATAATGACATATCCCATTACCATACAGAACTGAACCTAACTAGGTCATACAAACAAGGGTTTGAATCTGGTGATCATCAATTGAACTGGTCTAGTTTAATTGATCTGAATGAGATTCAATTAGGTTCAAGAAAATCGTGCTAGCACTCGATTGAATCTAACGTTCTTCTTTTGCTATCATAAATTAGTTGTCCTGACTGAGCCAAAGGAGTTTGTGCTCAAGCAGAGGCCTTCATATGGTCTGACTGGAGGTTGTCCAAGTCAGAAAAGGTTGTCTTATTTTGTAAGACATTACCTGCCATTTTTGTTCACCTGTCATTTCTTGTTCTTTGACTTTGGTCAAAAGTCTACCTTTGACTAGTCAAATGTTGACCATTGATACTTTGACTTTTGACCACATGTCACGCACCTATTGGAGAGCTGGTGGGAGCTTGTCCCCCTGCCAGAACCTAGCAAGAAGGAGGATGCACGCCACCCTAGGCATGTGCCCAAGTTGGAGGCGCCTAGGAGTCCTTTTTGGACAAGGACTCCATCTCTTTTTTGGATTCCAATTAGAGTTCTCCTAAGAACCAACTTTGACTGATCTTAGATGCCCTCTAAGGAGAAATCCAGGGACTCTATTCCCACCAATCAGATTTAGATCTGATTTCACAAAGAGTTGTGATTGGTTGGGAAGAAGAGAAGTTGGATCATAGACAGTCTATAAATAAGACCTTGCGCCCAACCCAGATTGTGATTAAAAAAAAAAAAAGAAGGTTTGAGAAACCCCACGCCCCAAGGCTGCCTCTCCCTTCTTCCTCCATGCCAAACTCATCTTCTCCCTCTCCTCTCCACATCCAAAAGGAGTTTTGGACCTTGGTTGGTGCAATCTAGATCAAAGAAAGGTGACTGAAAGCTAGAAGGCTGCGCTGCTGCAAAGGAGAACTGTTGATCTTCAAAAGGAGTTTTGAAGATCCTCCAGATCTGATTTTTGAAGGTGTAATAGAGAAGAAGAGGATCTCCAGATCTAGCCCGAGTGGATACTAGTAGAGGCCAGGCACTTGCGTGGCTAGATCCAGAACCTTCCGCTACAAATAGGATCATCAGCGGATAATAGGATTACCCAAATCAGGTAAATTAGATTTGATTTAATTTATTCTTATTTTATTTTATTTATTAAAATAATAAGAATCAGATCTAAAATATCTCAGATCTGATACAGATCAAAGAAAAAAAATTTTGAAATATATCTCTTGATCTGATCAGATCTGAACGAACTTGGACCGAAAAATCAGGATTTTCCTTCATTAGAGAGAAAATTTTTAAAATATTCCACCTGATCCAATCAGATTTGAACGAATCTGATCCAAAAAATAAGTTTTTTCCTTCATCGCTAAGGTTAGAGGAGCTGAACTCTTAGAGCAGGTCGATCAGGATATCTCGGTGGATATCTGGATCAATGCAAAATCATAAAAAATGCTTGAAAAGCTAAGAAAATGGAGTGCAAAAAACTTCTACAAAGAGACCTAAGGAGCGGAAAGCAAAGAATGCAGGAATAATTTGGAAAAGGATAGCGAAGCTTACCTAAGTCGATTGGAAGAGGCAAAGAGACGACGAAGGCCACAGAAGATAGATGGGAGAACACTTGGGATCAAAGAAAGCAAAAGGGAAAGATAGAGCTCTTGCGCGATGGAGAGAAGAAAACCAGAAGAAGAGGAGGAAGAAGATTTTGAGAGAGATAACGACTTGGGGGAAGGAAACGAGTTAAATAGCCCTAAGAATTCTAGGCGGTTATGATTGCGAATCCCCTTCGATCGGCCTATGGCCGACGCTTGTCTCCTCTATAATGGCAGAGACTGACGATGGATTGGCCCATAATGATGCCGTACCTTGGGCAGAGTTTTGGTGCGGAGCTTCAAAGGCGTCTATTCGGATCGCCTCAAATTTATGAAGCTTTGATGCCGGTGCAAAAGCACCAAGAACTGCCTCACCCTAACAAGCATAGAAAATGGAAAGGAACTTCGGTAGTCACACTCGGTACTCCCTTTCCTTGAACTTCAAACTCAGGAGTAGGGGAACTAGGGTTGGGGATAAATCCGCTCCTGTCGAAATTCGACTGGATGCTTGATCTCGAAAGGATCCTACCCGACAGCAGCCTCTATGGTTAAACCTCAAGCCTCCTTCAATAGTTGAACTCCTCCCAAACTTCTCCTTCAGCTAGACTTCTCCAACAGTTGAACTTCTTCTGTGCTTCTCCTTCAGCCAGACTCTTAATAGTTGAACTCCTCCTGAATTTCTCCTTCAGTCAGACTCCTCCAACAGTTGAACTCCTTCCAGACTTCTCCTTCAGTCGGACTCCTCCAACGGTCGAATCCTTTCAGACTTTTCCTTCAGCCAGACTCCTCCAGTAGTTGAACTCCTTCCGAACTTCTCCTTCAGCCAAACTCCTCCAACAGTTGAACTTCTCCCAAACTTCTTCTTCAGCCAGACTCCTCCAACGATCAAACTCCTTCTGGACTTCTCCTTCAGACGGACTCCTCCAACGATCGAACTCCTTTCAAACTTCTCCTTCAATCGGACTCCTCCAGTAGTTGAACTCTTCTTGAACTTCTCCTTTAGCCAGACTCCTCCAACAGTTGAACTCCTCACAGACTTTTCCTTCAGTCGGACTCTTTCAATAGTCGAACTCCTCCCGAATTTTTTCTTCAGACAGACTTCTCCAAATAGCTAAACTCCCTTTGAACTTCATCCAGCAGCCCTAGAGAACCTCGGCACTCATCCTCGATATAGCCGAAAGAATCGTCAATCTCTTCCATCCGAGCTTCGATCGTTGAATTCCGACGAGCTCGCACATCGCGACAACAGACACTATCCTCCGTAACAAACTTCACGTGGTCCTGAATGGCCCACTACCGGACGTTTATGACTGTCACTATCAGTTTGTTACAAGCTCCATCCGTATAAAGGATCCTCTAAATATGTTTTTGAAAAAAAAAAAAAAAAGCTCTCCTTTTCTTCCTCAAAATTCTACTATAATCTCTCTACGTATTCCATTTCTGTTGGCCGAAAGAGCTGACTTGATCGTCGGAGGATTTTGCCGGAGCCACCACCTCAAACTCCAGATGAGACTTATTTTGCAGGTCCTGGCAGCGACCTCATCCTCTCCAAATCCAGCTTCGACTTCGACGACGGCCAGATTTCATGCCAACACTAGTGTTAGTCCACTAGTTTTGATAAAGCTCAAAACTAGAGTTAGTTCCTAACTCTAGTTAAATCAGATTGGATTAATCATCTAATAAAGTCCTGATAAGCATTAATCCTCCGATCTGGTGAAATCAAATTTGGGTTATTCCTCTAACTTGGTTTAAAATAAAACTTGGACTTAGTCCTCTTGGGTTCATCATGCAAGATATTATAGATTTAGTCATCTACTCTCACAGGCGGAAAATGGTTGCCAACTCAATCCCTCAATTTGTGGTTACTGACTGACTTCCAAATATCACGGGTTACCCTTGTAGCCCGTATCAAATCTAGTCAAGATGAATCCTCTAACCTTGAATAAAGTTACGTACTTATATATCTCTAAACATATTCACTAGGATTCGTCCTCTAACCAGGGTCAAACTCAAGCTACAGTTAGTCGTTTGATTCTAGTTAAAATAAAAATTCAAGTTGAGCCAGCCCACAGACCCTTGTTACTCCAAGATAGAGTTAGTCCTCAAGTTCAAATTAAATGTGATCCCTTAAGTTCATGCCAGAGTCAATCCCCAATCATGCGACCCTGGCCAAAGTGAAATTGATCTCAATAAACTGGGCATTAAAATCTGCTTGACCTCAATATCTACTTAATTAGAAAAACTCAAATTCATTCAACCTCCCTATAACTTAATTGGAAAAGTTGAAATTGTTGAGGGAAAAGTCTTAAATTGTTGCATAATAAGTCCACAGTGAGGTCCAGGACGATGAACGAAAACCAACAAGTCCAAGAACAGTCCAAACAAAGTTTAGATGAAGAAGATCCACGAGATGGAGCGGCCAAAGTAGCTAGTACAACTCACAGGTTGCCGGAGAGGGCCCACGGGCTGGTGACGGGCTGCCAGGGCCCAGCATGTAGTGAAGGCTGGCTGCGATGGCACGGTCTAGCGTGATGTGCGCAAGGTGCGCAGGCCGATCGCAAGCACATGCCCTGCACTGGGCCACGTGCAGGCCTATCGTAGGCACGTCACATGCGGCCTAGTGCAGGCGCACTCGAGCATGACCCAGTGCAGGCATAGCTCAGTGCGGGCGAACGTGCATGCATGGGCCTAATTTCATGCTGTCCATGCATGACCATGGACTGGAGGTGTTTCCTACCCCATTTCATGTAGTCCACGATAGATCGGAGGTGTTTCTTATCTTGTTTCACGTGGTTTATAGTATTTTTCATGGACCAATGCACGATATAAGGGCCAATGATGCATGCTGGAGTAATCTGAGCACTGAAAAGCTGTTTGACTTTCAAACGGAGGCTATTCTTTGTCTTCGATCAATTTTAGACTTGTTTTGAGACATATTTAGAGCCTGTTAGGCCATAGGTTTTCGTAGAAGTCACAGAAGGCCGAGAGCAGAGATTCCTGATGGTTGTGTAGGTTGGTAGAGAGCTGAAACTAAGGTCCAAGAAGGATGCCAACGGACCACAAGAGTAGAAGACTTGGAGCATATAGCTAGGTAGTGGATTGCAGTTGTTTCAAGAAGTCTTCAAAAGAGAGCTTTGTAAGTATAGCTTCTTATTGAAAAAATTATATAAAATATTAAAAGTGGGTAATCTCCTATTATATTTATTTCTTTCTCATAGTTAAATTTTACATGTCCCATAGAGATGAGTATTTGGACTGATCCACGTATTTAATTATAAATTTTTTATTTTTTTTTCTACCATAATATTCTAATTCGAGATCTCCAACAAAAATGATAATGCTAATGGACCTCATGTCCTACATCTAGCCTCATGTGCCATCTTGCAGCTTTGCTTTTATTGAAATCCAGTTAAAACATGTACAATTTTTTATTTATTTTATTCATACATGTAAATAAGTGGAGTGCTTTTGGTTGGGTTATGAAACATATTAATTGAGAAAAATTATCTAATTTCAAGGTTAATTATGTCTTATTTTCTAATCAGTGGATCTAGATTATGTCTCTTAGCTAGATATGCTTTAACAAGTATTTGAATGTAATTTTCAATGATTCCTGAGTTTGTTGGAATCCCCATAAACTCTTGCAAACAAGATATCCTCCTGTGTAAAGGCAAATTAAATTGGGCCATGATTTAATACTTTATTTATCTATTCCATATCCCTCTCAAAGTTTATTTATCTTTTCCATATCTCTCTCAGAGGTGCATTCATTCCGAAGACTAAATATTTGATCTTGCAACCTGCATGTAACATCCCTCACCCAATTCATGCATGAATTATGCATACTGGTTTGGCTGTATATATTTTTGTTTTGTGCTTTCCTCCTACCTTTTTTCTAAGTTTCGCATCTTCACTCCAAGTAAATTTCTTATGATGCTTGGAGAATAGTAATGTCGCTAAGTTTAGCAAAATCATTTAAAATTCTATAGTTTTGCAAATTTTAGATTAAAAAAAAAAAAGAAAATGAAAGTTTGAGTTATAGTCCATTAATATTTTTATGGAATATGTCAGAGAATAATAGTTTGTGCCCTTCAACATGCAACCATATATTAATACTTGTTTTAGAGGTAAAACTTTATGTTCACTATATTAAGGTTTATTTTTTCTAATTAGATATGTCATGAACTTGTGATTATCTATTACGTCCTCTTGACGAGATGGATGACATTGCATTTTCGTAATATTTGGTGAATATAGAACTTAGACCACATGTATGCTCGAGATTATAAAAGGATAAAAGTTTTTTCTTGAAGTATAAAGATGACAATTAGCTAAAAGTGTTGTATTTACTGAGAAAGGATTAAAAAAGTACAAGAAGGGAAAAGGGAATAATGAGTCAATCAAAATATTTATTGATAGGTTAACTTATAGGAGAAAATGATGTTAGATATATATGCCCTAGAAGCCAGAATTGGCTGACCCTTGTAATACACTTCTAGAGGCAAAATTGTAATTTTGACTAAAAGCAATAAATGGATTATTTTCTATCACATATGTGTATTTAGTGTCTGTGATACATCCTTTGAGTTAATGGTAATGATAATTCATATTTTCAAGAGTTGAAAATTTAAGACATGAATAATCATTGTTAACTCATAAATTGCTCCCGACCATAGGATCATCACGAGGATGGTGATTGATCCGAAAGGTTGGTGTACAATCGCTTCTCTTTAGTAGATGAGTCTTTAAGTCTACGGTGTGGAGACATCGGAGCGAGAGTACAGATACTCGTTAGAGAACGAGGGCACTGAGCGTGACCACCTCGAGTAGTCATTAGGGAGTCTACCTTCTCGTCAATGACTGACTCGATGCTGCAGTAGTGTGTCTGGTTCTTTGACCTGAGGTGCATCGGCAGTTCACCTTGAGGGTGTTATAGTTTGACTACACCATTACTCGATCTCCTAGCCATATGGAACCCTGAGGTGTATGTTGGCTATGACATGTTCATTGTAGGAACTGGATGGCATCAAGATGGAATCTATCTACCTCGGTGGTAGAGGAGCAGCCCTATGATAATCATGATAATCAAGTCCAGAAGCCCATGGCCATGGCAGAGTGAAATAATAGAAAGAGTTTCTATTTAGATTTTCACATTGGACTCGAATCGAATGATTACATCATATGACAGAGACTAGGGTTTGACGAGTTCACCTTAACCCTAATCTGATCGGGGCTCAAGATAGAAGAACTGAATCACACAGGTAGCTGCACCAAGAGGTTCGCATTCAGCTCTGATGGGTTGCCACCATATACTGCTAGGTGTCACTGGTGGATTTTGGGAGCAATTAGAATGATTTAGATGATCGATCATTCTAGCTGTTCGAATCAGAAGAGTTCTGATCCATCGAAAGGAGTTTCGATGATGTCGATGATAGAGATCATGACATATCCCATTACCATACAGAACTGAACCTAACTGGGTCACACAAACAAGGGTTTGAATCTGGTGATCATCAATTGAACTGATCTAGTTCAATTGATCTGAATGAGATTCAATTAGGTTCAAGGAAATCGTGCTAGCACTCGATTGAACCTAACGTTCTTCTTTTGCTATCATAAATAAGTTGTCCTGTCTGAGCCAAAGGAGTTTGTGCTCAATCAGAGGCCTTCATATGGTCTGACTGGAGGTTGTCCAAGTCAGAAAAGGTTGTCTTATTTGTAAGACATTACCTGCCATTTTTGGTCACCTGCCATTTCTTGTTCTTTGACTTTGGTCAAAAGTCTACCTTTGACTGGTCAAACGTTGACCATTGATACTTTGACTTTTGACCACATGTCATGCACCTATTGGAGAGCTGGTGGGGGCCTGTCCCCCTGCCAGAACCTGGCAAGGAGAAGGGCGCACGCCACCCTAGGCGTGTGCCCAAGTTGGAGGCGCCTAGGAGTCCTTGTTGGACAAGGACTCCATCTCCTTTTTGGATTCCAATTAGAGTTCTTCTAAGAACCAACTTTGACTGGTCTTAGGCGCCCTCTAAGGAGGAATCCAGGGGACTCTATTCCCACCAATCAGATTTAGATCTGATTTCACAAAGGGTTGTGATTGGTTGGGAAGAAGAGGAGTTGGATCACAGCTAGTCTATAAATAAGACCCTGTACCCAACTCAGATTGCAATATAGAGATATGATGAGATCATAGTTTCTCCATGCACCCCAAGGCTGCCTCTCCCCTCCCTCTCCATGCCAAACCACCTTCTCCCCTTGCTCTCCACGTCCAAAAGGAGTTTTGGACCTTGGTTGGTGCGATTCAGATCAAAGAAAGGCGATCAAAAGTAAGAAGGCTGCGCTGCTGCAAAGGACGACTGCTCATCTTCAAAAGAGTTTTGAAGATCCTCCAGATCAGATCCAGATCTAATTTTTGGAGGCATGATAGAGAAGAAGAGGATCTCCAGATCCAACCCGAGTGGATACCGGTAGAGGCCAGGCGCTTGCGTGGCTAAGATCCAGAACCTTCCGCTGCAAACAGGATCATCAACAGGGTAATAGGATTACCCAGATCAGGTAAATTAAATTTGATTTAATTTATCTTTTAATTTTATTTTATTAAAATAATAAGAATCAGATCTAAAATATATCAAGATCTGATTGGGATCAAGAGAAAAATTTTTGAAATATATCTCTTGATCTGATCAGATCTGAACGAACCTGGACCGAAAAATCAGGATTTCCCTTCAACTGGTATCAGAGCCATGGTTCTAAAATTATTTAGATCTAATTTTAAATTTATTTTAATTAGAAAATAATTGATTTCAGATGTCACATGAGATGTGATCAGATCTGAAATTAAAAAAAAAAAAAATTAAAATTAAATAATTTGGATCTAAGATTAGAAGATATGCATGACTAGTTCTAGAATAGAATAGTTCTATAGAATATTCTTGCATATTTTTGATTTAATCTGATTAAATCATATTTTAGATCTTTTTATTTACTATTTTTTGATATTATAAGTGTTATAATAACATCTGAAAAAATAGCAAATAAAAATTATTTAATTTTTGAATATCATATGAGATATGATTGATGCATGTCTAGACTAGTTGTAGAATAGTTCTACATAATTATCTAGATTAGAATTTATTTTGATTAGATCAATTTAAATCTAATTTTTTAGATTATTATGAGATAATTTAGATCTGAAAATATGCATGATTTGATACATGAGATGTATGCAAAATATGCCATGATTAGATCTACTTTATATATGAGATATATGATATAGATCTGATATTGTTTTGTAGTATTGAATGTTCCTGATTAAGGCGTTCCTCTTGGCCGTCCGATCATAAGAACGAAGAAGGGTTTAAAGGCCCTCTCTTCCCATTCGATGGGGTGTTCTTATGATGTGTAGGGGTGCTGCGTGTTCGTCCTTAATCAGAAACCCAAAACTTACTTTCTGCAAAACCCTAGATCCTGAAACCCTAGGATTTATTGTGCATATTTTGTTTATGAACCCTACTTAATTAAGAATTAAGTTTATGGAATATTAATTAGGTCTAAAATTGAGAATTTTAGATCTAAGACATATTCATAATACTGGGTTCGGGCTTGGGTAGCTCAATTAGGTCTAAGCGGTTGATCAAACCGAATCAAGAGTTGGTTAGATGGGATCAACAATGCTTAAATTGACCAGCCTAATAGGATTAAGTCTGGGTCAAGATCGAGTCACGATCAAGCAAGACCTAATTAGGCTCAGAGGTTAGAGTCTGGATTGTAGGCTAACCCAATTGGTTCTGGCTCAACAATTTGGTGTCTAAGGTAAGTTTGGCATAGACGACCGACTGGTTTTTAATTGGAAGCTACTCGACCTGAATGCATTCTTGTATGAGTTAATGGCATATTCCTTCCACCGATCTCACTTACCTGGCCATATCTGTTGACACAGTTCTGATCTGAGGTGGTCAATAATCCGAGCTAACCCATGCCACTAGGTTAGTCATAATTGTTATGACTAAGCCAAGTCTAGTTTAATGAGACCTGAATCAATTCTCCCTAAGAAAAGATTAAGTCTGAGGTCTTCCACCATTGTAGATGTGCGGGCCCTTCCCGGGGTTGATTGTTCTCGACTGGATACAGTGGCTCAGTTGCACCGGAAAGACGCAACCATGTCTATTAGGCATTGGATGCTATGGGCTGGAGGATGAGTTGGGCTCAATATTCCGGATACGGTGAGAGACTCAATTAGGAACCCAGTCTATGCAAATGGTGGGTCTGACTTAACTAAGGAGTGGATCAATATTCCGGATACGGTGAGATTCATGAATTAGAGACCAAGTTTGGGTGCACCATGATTAGAGAATCATTGAACAAGAGTTGTTCACTCATTGGCTAACCCATCACCAATAACTGTTAGGTGAGGTGATGAGTCAGTTGGTGAGACCGCACCACCCACTAGAAATCATTAATCGTGGAGATTTTTGCATCTCTACAGAGGGAGTGTAGGGATCCGAGAAAATAGTGGGAGCTAATTTGTTTAAAAATAAAATCCCTAAATAAATTGGTCAAGTCAAAATTACAGTATCTAACTAGAATCTTTGACTCTCTACAGGAAAATGTCTGCGTCCAACCCATTGGCACGTATCCTGGACACACATAGACTGACCGGACCCAATTATAAAGATTGGCTCAGGAACTACAAAATTGTTTTGGGTTCTGAGAAGTTAACCCATGTTTTGGATCCAGGACCCTCCCACATTACCAGCCCGTCCATCTGTTGAACAGAGAGCGTCTCTGGAAAAATGGATTGACGAAGACAATAAGGCCAGATATTACATGTTGGGCTCGATGTCTGATGAGCTCCAGCGCCAACATGAGGATATCGGGACTGCTCGCCAAATGTTGGCTCACCTGCAGGAGATGTTTGGTGAACAGAGTCGCGCAGCCAAATATCAAGTCACAAAACGACTTTTTAAGGCTAAGATGCGTGATGGGCAGTCAGTCCAAGATCACTGTCTGACAATGATCAAGGACATGGAAGAGCTTGAGAAGCTCGGTGTGAAGTTGGACTTGGACCTACAGAACGATATCATTCTGCAATCCTTGACTGATGCATATGGGCAATTCATCATGAATTACCACATGCATAAACTTCAGAATTCCTTGGCCGAATTAATGAATATGCTGGTTACCGCTGAGCTTTCTATGAAAGGTTCTAAAGGCTCAGTTCTTGCTATGGAACGGACTTCTTCCAAAAAAAAGTCTTATGGAAAGAAAAAGAAGTCTGTGAAAAAGCAAAAGGTGGAAGGATCAAAGAAGAAGAAGGCAGAGCCGAAGAAAAAGGTCGATGGCAAAGGAAAGTGTTTCCATTGCAACAGCGACGGCCATTGGAAGCGGAACTGCCCTACTTACCTGGCCACCCTGAAGAACAAGAAGGAAGGTCCTTCTGGAGGTATGCTCATTATTCGAGCAAAACGTGAATGCCAAATGACCTAGGGATAATCAAAATGACAGATATCTATGGCACCTGAGACTTCTTTAGGTCATATAGCAGAAGATAGGATCAACAAATTGGAGAAAAATGGGCTATTGAGTCCATTGACTTCCGAGTCATATCCAACTTGTGAATCTTGTCTTCAAGGCAAAATGACTAAACTCCCTTTTGTAGGACATGGGGAGAGGGCCACAGATCTCCTTGCCCTAGTACATACTGATGTGTGCGGCCCATTTGATGTGCCGGCTAGAGGCAATTTTGTCTACTTCATTACCTTTACCGATGATCTGTCTAGGTATGGGTATGTGTATCTTATGAGACATAAGTCTGAAGCTTTTGAAAAGTTCAAAGAATTCAGACATGAAGTAGAAAAACAAACAGAAAAACCCATTAAGGTTCTTCGATCAGATCGAGGAGGTGAATACCTTAGCAGGGAATTCCTAGACTATCTCAAGGATAATGGCATAGTCTCTCAATGGACTCCACCAGGAACACCTCAACTCAACGGGGTTTCAGAATGGAGAAATCGGACTCTATTGGATATGGTTCGATCCATGATGAGCTTCACAGACCTCCCTGATTTCCTTTGGGGACACTCATTGTTAACTTCAATCTATCTACTGAATAGGGTTCCCTCTAAAACCGTTCCTACCACACCGTATGAGATATGGCACGGTAAGAAACCAAGTCTGAGTCATCTCAGAATTTGGGGTTGTCCAGGCTCATGTCAAAAGACAACAAGCGGACAAGTTAGAGTTTAGGTCCTTTAGAGCTCGATTCATAGGATATCCTAAAGAGTCATTAGGATACTATTTCTACATTCCAGAAGACCACAATGTGATTGTGAGTCGACATGCCATCTTTCTTGAAAAATAGTTTATTCAAGATAGCGGCATTGGAAAATAGATCAAGCTTGATGAGAAAGTCTCACAAGCAGAACGAGCTAAGGACCAAGTGGAACCAAATCAGGTTGAGCCAATAAGAACACTACCTCCTCCACCTCGTAGATCGGAAAGAGTTTTCCATCCCCCTGAAAGATACTTAGGTATTATTTCAGAGGATGTAGAGAAAATGTTCCTCATAGGTAATGGTGCTCATGGAGATGATCCCAAAACCTACAATGAGGCGATATCAGATATCGACTCCAAGAAATGGCTAGAGGCAATGCAGTCAGAAATTGACTCGATGCACTCAAACCAAGTCTGGACCTTGGTAGATCCACCAGAAGGTATAGTACCTATTGGATGTAAATGGATCTTCAAGAGAAAGATTGGTGCAGATGGGAATGTGGAGACATTCAAGGCTAGATTGGTGGCAAAAGGTTATAGTCAACGCGAAGGCATTGACTATCAGGATACCTTTTCCCAATAGCTATGCTAAAATCCATCCGCACATTGCTTGCTGTTGCAGCCTATTTCGATTATGAAATATGGCAAATGGATGTGAAAACGGCATTCCTAAATGGATATCTTGAGGAAGATATCTATATGGAACAGCCGCTAGGTTTCACATCCAGTGATACTGATCACAAGGTTTGCAAGCTGCAAAGGTCCATATATGGACTTAAGCAAGCATCTCGGAGCTGGAACACTCGTTTCAATGATGTGATCAAAAAGTTTGGTTTCATCAAAAATGAAGAGGAACCATGTGTTTTCAAAAGGATCAGTGGGAGCGCTGTTGTCTTCCTCGTATTGTACGTGGATGACATCCTCCTTATTGGGAATGATATTCCCATGTTGACATCAGTCAAGATGTGGTTGTCCAAGGAATTCTCCATGAAAGACCTAGGTGAAGCATCCTTTATTCTAGGAATTAAGGTCTATAGGGATAGACCGAATAGGATGCTAGGACTTTCACAGAAGATGTACATAGAGGAAGTACTAAAGAGGTTTAGTATGGAAAACTCTAAGAGGGGATTAATACCCTTCAGACATGGTATTCATCTTTCCAAGAAGATGTGCCCTAGCACACCTGAGGAAATAGAACGCATGAGCAAGATCCCTTATGCTTCTGCAATAGGGAGCCTCATGTATGCCATGCTATGTACACGACCTGATATAGCCCATGCTGTGAGTGTCACAAGCAGATATCAGTCAAATCCAGGTGAAGAACACTGGACTTCTGTGAAATGTATCCTTAAGTACTTGAGAAGAACTAAGGATATGATGTTGGTCTTTGGTAATGGAGAACTCCAAGTCCAGGGATACACAGACTCAGATTTCATGTCTGATATAGATGATCGAAAGTCGACATCTGGCCAGACTATTTGTGTGCAATGGTGGTACTGTCAGCTGGAAGAGTTTCAAGCAAACGGTGATACCACCCCATCCACGATTACCTCGAGAAAGGATTACGTCGAGGTCAAGAGAGTCGAACTCCGCAGATAATGTGGCAGACCCACTTACAAAGCCATTGGGCCAGCAGAAGATCGAAGCCCACCTTGAGAAGATGGGACTTAGACTTGTAGCCAATTGGCTTTAGGACAAGTGGGAGATTGTTAGATATATGTGCCCTAGAAGCCAGAATTGGCTGACACTTGTAATACACTTCTAGGGGCAAAATTATAATTTTGACTAAAATCAATAAATGGGTTATTTTCTATCACATATGTGTATTTAGTGTCTGTGATACATCCTTTGAGTTAATGGTAATGATAATTCATATTTTCAAGAGTTGAAAATTTAAGACATGAATAATCATTATTAACTCATAAATTGCTCCCGACCATAGGATCATCACGAGGATGGTGATTGATCCGAAAGGTTGGTGTACAATCGCTTCTCTTTAGTAGATGAGTCTTGAGTCTACGGTGTGGAGACACCGGAGCGAGAGTATAGGTACTCGTTAGAGAACGAGGGCACTGAGCGTGACCACCTCGAGTAGTCATTAGGGAGTCTACCTTCTCGTCAATGACTGACTCGATGCTGCAGTAGTGTGTCTGGTTCTTTGACCTGAGGTGCATCGGCAGTTCACCTTGAGGGTGTTATAGTTTGACTACACCATTACTCGGTCTCCTAGCCATATGGAACCCTGAGGTGTATGTTGGCTATGACATGTTCATTGTAGGAACTGGATTGCATCAAGATGGAATCTATCTACCTCGGTGGTAGAGGAGCAGCCCTATGATAATCATGAGAATCAAGTCCAGAAGCCCATGGCCATGGCAGAGTGAAATAATAGAAAGAGTTTCTATTTAGATTTTCACATTGGACTCGAATCGAATGATTACATCATATGACAGAGACTAGGGTTTGACGAGTTCACCTTAACCCTAATCTGATCGGGGCTCAAGATAGAAGAACTGAATCACACAGGTAGCTGCACCAAGAGGTTCGCATTCAGCTCTGATGGGTTGCCACCATATACTGCTAGGTGTCACTGGTGGATTTTGGGAGCAATTAGAATGATTTAGATGATCGATCATTCTAGCTGTTCGAATCAGAAGAGTTCTGATCCATCGAAAGGAGTTTCGATGATGTCGATGATAGAGATCATGACATATCCCATTACCATACAGAACTGAACCTAACTGGGTCACACAAACAAGGGTTTGAATCTGGTGATCATCAATTGAACTGATCTAGTTCAATTGATCTGAATGAGATTCAATTAGGTTCAAGGAAATCGTGCTAGCACTCGATTGAACCTAACGTTCTTCTTTTGCTATCATAAATAAGTTGTCCTGTCTGAGCCAAAGGAGTTTGTGCTCAATCAGAGGCCTTCATATGGTCTGACTGGAGGTTGTCCAAGTCAGAAAAGGTTGTCTTATTTGTAAGACATTACCTGCCATTTTTGGTCACCTGCCATTTCTTGTTCTTTGACTTTGGTCAAAAGTCTACCTTTGACTGGTCAAACATTGACCATTGACACTTTGACTTTTGACCACATGTCATGCACCTATTGGAGAGCTGGTGGGGGCCTGTCCCCCTGCCAGAACCTGGCAAGGAGAAGGGCGCACGCCACCCTAGGCGTGTGCCCAAGTTGGAGGCGCCTAGGAGTCCTTGTTGGACAAGGACTCCATCTCCTTTTTGGATTCCAATTAGAGTTCTTCTAAGAACCAACTTTGACTGGTCTTAGGCGCCCTCTAAGGAGGAATCCAGGGGACTCTATTCCCACCAATCAGATTTAGATCTGATTTCACAAAGGGTTGTGATTGGTTGGGAAGAAGAGGAGTTGGATCACAGCTAGTCTATAAATAAGACCCTGTACCCAACTCAGATTGCAATATAGAGATATGATGAGATCATAGTTTCTCCATGCCCCAAGGCTGCCTCTCCCCTCCCTCTCCATGCCAAACCACCTTCTCCCCTTGCTCTCCACATCCAAAAGGAGTTTTGGACCTTGGTTGGTGCGATTCAGATCAAAGAAAGGCGATCAAAAATAAGAAGGTTGCGCTGCTTTAAAGGACGATTGCTCATCTTCAAAAAGAGTTTTGAAGATCCTCCAGATCAGATCCAGATCTGATTTTTGGAGGCGTGATAGAAAAGAAGAGGATCTCCAGATCCAATCTGAGTGGATACCGGTAGAGGCCAGGCGCTTGCGTGGCTAAGATCCAGAACCTTCCGCTGCAAACAGGATCATCAACAGGGTAATAGGATTACCCAGATCAGGTAAATTAAATTTGATTTAATTTATCTTTTAATTTTATTTTATTAAAATAATAAGAACCAGATCTGAAACATATCAAGATATAATTAGGATTAAGAGAAAAATTTTTGAAATATATCTCTTGATCTGATCAGATCTGAACGAACCTGTACTGAAAAATCAGGATTTCCCTTCGGATGAGATGAGGAGCTTTTAATAAACATTAAAATATGAGGATTTGCATGGAAAATCCAAAATACATATATAATCCAAATTAAAAAAAGGAAGTTCACAACTAAGATAACCATTTCAGCACTATATATATGTGTGTGTGTGTGTGTATGCATGTATGCATGCATGCATGCATGCATGTATGTTTCATACATGTCCCAGCAAGTGTACCAAGTCTATTACCAGAAGTTATCCTAGCATAATATTTATGACAAGAAAATTATGTTAAGAAGTTTTGTCATTCATGTATTACTTCCACCATCATGCATGATGAAGTTTGTTACCATGAATTATAGTGATCAACATATCTTTATTGCTTAACTAACGCAGTGCAACCATTGATAAGAGTTTCTGTCTTACATATCCTATATAAACTATGAAACTATTTTATCATTCTCACGTCACTTTTCTGTAATTTATGCATTACAAAGTTTGTTACGGTGAGTTATCAACTTGCATTTTTTTATTGCTTAACAACTAAGAAAATGCAACAATTAGCAAGAGTTTTAAACAACCCAATACTTGCATCTAACATACATTGTTTATGCATTACTAAATTTATTGTTATCATAATTATTTCATGCAGAAATATGATATTTACAGCATACAACCTGTTGGTACAATTAATCACCCCTAGCCATGTGGTAGAATCAGAAAGATCATTGATCTAATAGTATTCAGATGATGCAATGACCACTTTCAGGTTTAGATCATTTGAAAACCAACCTAAGATGAATGTTAACTTGGTGCTGTGACAACTGACTCACATCAGTAGGATGCCAATTTATATCTTCTCACATAATTATACAAATGATGTCGGTAATCTATAGCCATCATAGCCACGTCAGGTGACCTATTGGCTCAAACTCTACATAGGACAAGATCAGTTGTATAATGTCCTACAAATTGAGATTAGCATAATGTCACTCTGCCAGTCAGCACTCTATTTCAAGACATGATCTTGACCAACACGCCCGTGACTAGCTTCATGCCTAAGTCGGGTTACCACCTACTTCACCAATAATACTCTAAACTGAGATTAGTTGAATACTTTCCTCTTGGTATAGCTAAAGATGATATTAGGTTTGCATAACCCCAACCATCAGCACTTTAAGTCGAGATAGGTTCTGGCCGATATTCTTATTATTAGCACTACTTCAAGATAAGATCGGTTAAAACCTATCCTACCAATATGATCTTCAATTCCTAGCTAAGAGAGATCTATCACTCTTTGACTGTATCACAACTATCATCCAGCTAAACTATAGCTGTTTTCCAATCATGCTACGACTAATCTCCATATGAGCTAACGGTCCATAGCTGCCATCCAGCTAGCTATTTCATTATAACAAGCTAATGACCTAACAAATTTCAAACGGCCTAAGCAAATCCTTCTATAAATAGAGAGATAGGATACCCTTCCGAAAGGAAAGAAAAAGATTCAAAGTCAACACTCTACTGAAATCTACTATGGACTTTTCCACCGAAGGAAGATTTAATCCTAATTCTCTCTACTCAAATTCTCCTTTCTTGTCTTCTAGTTCTCTATTTCCACTATCTATTTTCAAGGCCCTAGCTGACTTAAGCATCGGAGGGTCCTAAAGTATCCCACTGGTTCTTAAAACTTTTTTGTAGGTTAATTTACAATCTACATCGATTTGAACCTGATCAACTCTCCAGCATGATCCTACATCAACTTCTGGAGCTTTACAATAATATATTGGTGCTAGAGGAAGAGTATTTTATCCAAAAATTTTATGAAAATGGTGAACAAAAGGACACAGAATCATCCAATGCCGACTCCATCTTCTCCTCGAGTTGTGCTAGAAATAGTTTAACTTCAACCTCCAGTTATAGTTGGTCTATAGTAGTTCAGCATCTTGATACAATAAGTCCAAGCTCTCACTACCACCATACAATAGCTCCAACATATTGCGGAGCAATGGGAAGAAGCGATCCTCTAAAAAGCTCTATCTCAACACAGCTACCTGCCAGTTCGCCATGAACCCCACCATGATCATTTTCTTGATAAAAAAGAATGATCCTTTGAAGGAGAATCTACTCCTTGCAGTAAAAGACCACAATGGAAAGAAGGCCTCGAACAAAAGCTCCAAGATTTTGAAAAGAGATTGATGGAGGTACAATTTGAAGGTCCCTCTCAAAGTAAGAAAGATTTCCACATGAGATTCTCCTTTTCCGAAGAAATCTTGGATGAAACGATTCTTTCCCAATTCAAGATGCAAACAATGGAACCATTTGATGGTTCCACTAGAGATATTATGAGGCTACAGGGAGCGTCTAATGCTTTACTATGTATGACCTTTCCCATCACTCTCAAGAAATTTACGAGAGTGTAGTTTTTTGGACTCCAACCAAGGTCCAATTTTTCATTTGAATAAGTGGCCAGGCTATTCATTGCATATTTTGGAAATAATTGGCTCCACCTGAAGAATATGGACATAATTTATTTTTTGTGATTTAGTAGGAGGGTGAATCCCTCCATGAGTTCATGGAATGTTTCAACATAGCCAATCTAAAAGTCAAGAATTTCAATGAGTCCATCGCTATATCTGCTTTGAAGTGAAGACTCAGGAGCAACCACCTAACCTTCTCCCTCAATAATAAATTTTCAGACACCTATGAGGAGATGCTACCTAAGTCCAAAAATACGTCTAGGCAGAGGAAGAAGAGAAACCAAACAAGTAGGTGAAAAAGGACAAAGAAGAGAAAAAGCATCCCCATGAAGGGGATCATAGAAATCAAGGAAATACTTTTGAGTGACCTTAGAAAAATCTGAGGTCACAAAGCCCATCTCGATAGTTTGATACCTATGCCTCCTTGTTCGCTCCCTATGTACAAATTTTGATGAAAATTAAGAATCAAGGATATTTTCGATGGTCGAATCCCATGAGGGCTCCATCTATAAAGAGAGATAAGAATAAGTACTATCATTTTTACCGAGATCATGGCCATGACACTAGAAATACCAGCAACTCAAAGATGACATTAAGCAGCTAAAATGTTGAGATTATCTTGGCAAATATATTTGAGATCGGACAAACTAGACTATCGAGCAATACAAGATGCCCGATGATGCTGCTGAGCATAATCGATCAATTACTATTGGAGTCATCAACATGATCTCCGACATTGGTGGAACTTGGGAGGCATTTGAGAGCCCCTCCCGAAAAAGGCAATGCACTAACAATACTATCTCTTTTTCTGATGCTGATGTTCAAAGAGTTTAGACTCCTCATAATGATGCTATTATCATTTCTATGATAATAGTCAAATACGATGTAAAAAGAATCTTAGTAGATAATGAAAGCTCAACCGACGTATTGTTCTATGATGCCTTCTAAAAAATAAATTATGAGGGTTGGTATGGTGCTCCCAAGCCTTGAAAGGCCACGAGAAGAGCCATAGGCTTGTTCCGAGATTCTAGGATAGTTTTGGATCCTAGAGCTAGGACAGTTTTGTATCCTAAGATGAAGGTTCTGCATCTGCCAGCAGATAAGTCAACTCCAGTCTAAGAGGGGTCAACTCGAATCTAGGAGGATTGACTTCAATCATAGAGGGGTCGACTCTGTCTTAGAGAAATAGAGAGCACCGTCTTAGATTGTCTATGGATGGCATGCAAAGGAGTCGACCCCATCCCCTGCAGGAGTCGACTCGTGCCAAAGGGGTCGACTCAAGCCAAAATAGGGATCGACCCCAATCATGGGAATAGATTTGACAGAATTTTCTATTTGGTCTAGGATAGGGCTTTGTTTTTGGATTCTTAAGGCTTGGTTTGAGAGGTTTTAAGGAGGTTAACTTAGGATTTGGATCAGGATTAAGTCCAAGAGATGAGAGCATGCAAGACATGGGTGTACATGGGCTTGGGTAAATACTTTCATGTATGGGTTTAGCCTAGAAAAATTTTTAAGCTAGGGTCTATAAAGATTCATATGGGAACCCTAGGATATATAATCCATTATATTATAATAATTCAGTAGAGTGGAATACAACAAAACTTTTCTCCCAACTCTCTTCTCTCGTTTCTCTGGTTCCAATGCCAAACCTAGGGTTAACAAACCTAGGGTTGTTCTTCTTCAATTTGCTGATTTAACATCCAGGTCTATATAAGAGATTGATCGTTAGTTGTGGATTCAAGTAGTCATTAGGCATAATAGCTGGTATCGGAGCGATACCAGATTCTAACAATTGGTATCAAAGTCCAATTGAGCATGGAGGAGGATGAAGATCAGGTTTTTATAACAGAGGATCTACAGTGAGAATCAGATCTAAGATTTTGCTTCATGATTTATGAGGAAGAAAGAAATCTAGGGGTTGCTGTCCATCCTTCCTAGTCAAGTATTTTTTAAATCTACCTATTATGCTATTTGTGATTCGGATTGATCGTGAAAAGCAACGGGATGGAGGTTGGTTTTGAAAAATTTGATAGTAAAAAAAGTTTCATGATGTGGAAGGTTAGGGTGAAAGATCTGCTGGTTCAGATGGGACTGGATTCATTCTTGGAGGATAGGCCGGAGGAGATAACAAACAAGCTATGGATGTTCTTAAAGAAAAAGGGCATGTGCCATAATTAGGACTTGTTTGGTAGATGAGGTGCTGTATGGCATGTTGGAGGAGAGAATATTCAAGGATTTATGATCGAGGTTACACTAGTTATATATGAAAAAGAATATATGTAACAAGTTGATGCTGAAAAAGTAATTGTATAGCCTTCGGATATAAGAGGATGAGGATATTATAGGGAATATTTAGTGGTTCAACTGGATAAGCATGGATTTACTCAATATTCGGATGGATCTTAAAGAAAAGGCTAATAATCTATTGTTGCTATGCTCACTGTTCAGTAGCTTTGATCCACTGGTGATGACTCTGTTATATGGTAAGGAGATACCAGTGTACGAGAAGATCGTATCATTGCTCAGATCCAACGAGCAACAGGAATAAATGATAAAGAAGGAGGTCTTTCAGGAGGGTCTTATGATTTTAGAGAAGGCCAAAAAAGAAAATAAAAATGATGAGCAGAAGGGCAGCAAGGAGTTCAGAAAGTGCTTCAAGTATGGTGAAGCAGAATACTTTAAGCGAAAGTGTCCACTTTGAAAGAAGTGCAAGAAAGGAGAAAAGATGGATTCTATTAGTTCAGTCACTAATGATGAAGAGTTAGATGAGCTCTTGATTGTTTCGGAGATGCCCATAGGGTGTGGAGTATCCAAAATAGATTCGAAGGGATCTATAGAGTGTGGAGGATTCGAAGGGGCAGCGATGGTGTTTGAGATATAGTGGCAGGCTAAAGAGGGCAGTATTAGGTGGTTGACCTCGAGGACTTAGTTTCAGACTCAGGTTCTTCTGTAGCATCAGATGGACATCAATTTTAGGTTAAGCATCAGATAGAGGTGACTCCACAGGTGGAGAGAGTTTTGATATGACTTCAAAGCAGAGAGGTGCAGAGAGAGAAGCTATATCCCAGCACCAACGCCAAGACTACACAGATCTAGGTAGAGTGAAGTATGCAGGGAGAGGCATGGCTCTAAGGGGGCCGTGTCAGGTGGAGCATCAGGTAAAGCAAGTGCTGATATAGGAATGTTGCAATTTCTTCAAAAAAGTTTAGGATAAGTGGTGTGGCTGCCAAGCAGAAGGGATCTTACAACTTCAAAGATAGTGCCAAGAAGCAAGCCATGATCTTTAGCTAAAGAGGTGGTCATCTTAGAGATCTCTAAGAGAGCTCAGTAGCTGAAGAGTGTTGGCAGTGGCAAGATTTGCACAAGGGGCTATCAGGGCATGCATCGATAGTAGGATCATGTAGGAGGGTATTGCCAAGTTTGCTAAGACTTGAAGGCACCAAGATGGAAATTGTGAGGATTGGTATGATACTCCCAAGCCTTGAAAGGCCATAAGAGGAGCCATAGTCTTGGTTCTAGGATTCTAGAACAGGTTTGGATCCTTGGGCTAGGATGGTTTAAGTCCTAGGGTGAAGGTTTTGCTTCTACCAGCAAAGGAGTTGACTTTAGTCTGAGAGGTGTCAACTCGAATCCAAGAGGGTCGACTCCAATCATAGAGGGGTTCACTCCATCTCAAAGAAACATAGAGCACCATCTCAAGTTGTCTATGGATGGCATGCAAAGGAGTCGACCCCATTCCCTGTAGGAGTCAACTCGAGCCAAAAGGGTCGACTCAATCTTAGAGGGGTTGACCCCAATCGTGGGAACAAATTTGACAGGATTTTCTATTTGGTCTAGGACAAGGCTTTTTCTTAGGATTCTTAAGACCTGATTTAAGAGATCTTAAGAAGGCTAATTCAGGGTTTGGACTGGGATTAAGTCCAAGAGATGAGGGCATGCAAGATATGGGTATACATGGACTTGAGTAAGTGCTTTCATGTATGAGTTTAGCCTAGGAGAGTTTTTGAGCTAGGATTTATTAGGATTTATGTGGGAATCCTAGGATATATAAGCCACTGTATTGTAACAATTCAGTAGAGTGAAATATAACAGAGCTTTTCTTCCTAACTCTCTTCTCTCTTTTCTTTCTGGTTCCAACACCAAACTTAGGGTTGCCACCCACTTTCCTTTGTTCTTCTCTGGTTTGCTAGTTTAACACCTAGGTCTATGCAAGAAATTGATCCTCGGCTATGAATTTAAGTAGTCGTTGGGCATAACAACTAGCATCAAAGCAGTACCAAATTTTAACATAAATGTGCTTAATGAATTGAAACAAATCGGTACACTACTAATCAGATTCTTAAGAGATTTAGTAGCTATTGAAGGAGAGGTCACTTTGCCAATTACTATAGGAAAAGATTCTTATCAGTCAACTATGCAACTTACTTTTCTGAAAGTTAAAATACCTTCGACTTATAATGTCATTCTTGGCTGGCCTGGAGTCAATGCCCTTAAAGCAGTTATCTCGACTTATCACCTGCTGGTTCAGTTCCTAACAAAGGATGGGGTCAGAGAAATGCATGGAGATCAAATGCTCGCCAGATAATGCTTGTCAATAGCTACTAAGATGAAGAAGCCAGTCGAAGCTTTGCTAATTGAAGCACCTGATCAAAAAGATAATGAGGAAGCTAGAAAAAACTGAGGTGAATCGATTGAACTGCTAATTGCATTCCACTGGGCAAAGATCCAAAAAAGATAATTCAAATAGGATCTCGGTTAAACTCGATCTTAAGTACAAGCTAATGTCTTTTCTCTAGGTAAATGCTTATGCATTCGCATGGTCAGCTTTAGACATGCTTGAAATTTCTGCTAATGTCATCGTGCATAAGTTAAACATTAATCCTAAGCACCAACTAGTGCAACAAAAGAAAAGAAGTTTCAATCCAAAAGGATAGAAAGCTATAGATGAAGAAGTGGATAAGCTTTTGAAGGCTAAATTCATTGGAGAGCTCAATATCCGAGGTGGATTGCCAATGTTGTAATGGTCAAGAAGGCAAATGGCAAATGGAGAATTTGTATTGACTATACTGACCTTAATAAAGCATGCCCGAAGGACAATTTTTTTCTTTCAAAGATCGATTAATTAGTCGATGCCACTTTTGGGCATAAATTACTGAGTTCTATGGATGCTTTCTTTGATTATAACCAGATCAGAATACCACCCAAAGATGAAGAAAATATGGCTTTTGTTACTGATAAAGATTCATATTGTTATAAAATGATGCATTTTGGTTTGAAAAGTACAAATGCTACCTACCAATGCTTGGTCAATAAAATATCCAAGAAACAAATTAGCAGTAATATAGAAATCTACGTTGATGATATGCTTGTAAAAAGCATTGAAGAAGATTGGTATATTACCAATTTGGAAGAAGCTTTTGGAAAACTCCACAAATATCGGATGAAACTCAACCCCAGCAAGGGCACATTCTGGGTAACAACCAAAAAATTCTTAGATTTTCTCTTGACTTAAAGAGGAATAAAAGCCAACCTCAAAAAAATTTAAGTACTGCTCAAGATGAAGAATCCAAGCACTGTAAAAGAGGTACAATGGCTCACTAGATGGGTGGCATCACTCTATTGATTTATACCTAAATCAGCTGAAAGGTGCCTCCCTTTCTTTAAGACTTTGAAGCAAATTAAAGACTTCAAATGATCAAATGAGTGTCGATCTATCTTCGACAATCTCAAAAAATATCTTAGCTCAGTTCCATTACTATCAAAGTCAGTTGAAAGTGAGGATTTATTCATATATTTATTTATCTCACCTAATGCTATTAGCTTAGTTCTAGTCCGAGATGATGCAGGAATATAAAAGCCTATCTATTATACTAGTAAATTACTATAGAATACTGAAACTCGGTACTCTAAGTCTAAGAAAATGATATATGCTCTGATCACGTTAGCCAAATGACTTTGATCTTATTTTTAGGCTCATTCTATTATTATCTTAATTGATCAACTATTGAGATCGGTTCTTCAATGATCAGATACGTCAGGTCAGCTAGCCAAATGAGTCATTAAGCTTAGTGAATTTGATATTCATTATCGGCCCAGGTTTTCAATGAAAACTCAAGTATTGGCTAATTTCATTATGGAATGTTCCATCCCTAAAGACGACCTTAGAAATTCTAGAAGAGATTATTAAGGATTCTTGTTGGGTCATGCATATTGATGGAGCTTCAAATGCCAAAGAAAGTAGAGCTGGTTTAATTTTGGCCAGTCCAAAGGGAGTCATCACTTAGCATGCTTTAAGATTTAACTTCAACACTTTGAATAATAGTATCGAATATGAAGCCCTCAATGCTACACTTAAATTGACAAAAGAGCTCAACATTAAAAGGCTTAAAGTCTTCATAGACTCATACAACTTATCATCGGGTAGGCATGAGGTCAATTCAAAGCTAGAGATTTATTATATCCCAATATTTGCATAATGTGAGGAAATTATCGAAAGGCTTGAAGGACCTCGAAGTCATGCAAATAATGAAATTGGAAAATGCTCGAGCTAATGCCTCATCACATTTAGTCACATCAGGTTATTCCGAGCTCAATCAAAAGGTGCTTATTGAGCTTCTTAAGAAATCCGACATAGAAATTCTAACAATTACTCAAGTTGATCATGAGCTAAGTAGGATTTATCCCTTGATGGAATACATTAACAAAGGAGCTCTGCCAAATAATCCTGATGAAGCAAGAAAAATTAAAAGGCAAGCCCCATGGTATATCGCTCTAGATAGAAAACATTATAAAAGGTCATATTCTTTTTCGATCCACTACTTTGATGCTTGCGACCATCAAAAGTTGATTATACTCTTCAAGAAGTCCATGAAAGAATTTATAGCAATCACTTGGGGGATAGGTTGTTAGCATACAAAGTCATCCGATAAGATTATTACTGGCCAACTATCCAAAAAGATGCTGCAAACCTTGTTAATAAATGTGATCAATGCTAAAGTATGTAAATACTCAATATCAACCCACAGCCGACCTCATCTTAATTACAGCTCCTTAAACTTTTGCTATATTGGGAATAAATATCCTCAGACCTTTCCCAATAGCAATAGGCGACAAAGAAAATTCTTGATTGTTACTATTAACTATTTCACCAAATGGATGGAAGCTGAACCTCTAGCATAAATTATGAAAAAGAAAGATGCAAGAATTTGTCTGAAAGTCAATTATCTACCATTTCGGCTTATCTCGGATCATTATCACCAATAACGAGTGATAGTTTGATAACCCAAAATTTAAGAAATTCTATTTCGAATTATATATTGACCATAGTCTCAGTGGGACATCCATAGTCAAATGGAGAGCCGAGGTCACTAATCGAACAATCCTTCAAGGTTTGAAAATAAGGCTTATTGAAGCTAAGGGTCTTTGGGCAAATGAGCTATATAACATTCTCTAAGTCTACAGAACTATACCCTAGAGACCAACGAGGGAGACACCTTTTTAAGCTCATCTTTGGAGCAAAAGCTATAATACCCATAGAAATCGGTCTTCCAGCAATCAAAATAAAATTTGTTTTTGAAGAAAGCAATGCAAATCAATTGAGAACCGACCTGGATCTACTTGAAGAAACCAAAGAGAGGGCTCAAATTTGAATCGTGACCTATAAACAAAGGGTATCTAGGTAATATAGTGCCCAAGTAAGACCGAAGATCTTTCATGAAGAAGATCTGATTCTTCATCGAGCCGAAGTCTCAAAACCTATAGAGCAAGAAAAACTTGCTCCAAATTTGGAAGGGCCTTACCGAATCACCGAAGTAATACACCCTAGGGCATACAAGATTAAAAATCTAAATGGTTTGAATATTCCAAGGACATGGAATACTAAAAACCTTAGATTATATCATTAATAAGCCTTGAACAAAGCTCCAAATTTTGTCTCAATGAAGATGGATTTCTATTTAGTTATTACAAAAAGTTATTTGTTGACTATCTTGGTACAAAACTAATCAACAAAATTAGACCTGTCCAAATGAGGTCATGAAGTTCGGCCAAATGAGGATAAGATAAAATCAAAGGCTATGAAGTCCAGCCAAATGAGGACAAGGTAAGATTAAGTTTGTCCAAACAAAGCCATGAAGTCCAGCCAAATGAGGATAAGGTAAGATTAAGTTTGTCCAAACAAGGTCATGAAGTCTAGATTGGACCTTGCAAATAAAGATCGTGAGACACCCGATCTCTAGATTGTGAGACATCCAATCTCTAGATTGGATCTTGCAAATAAAGATTGTGAGACACTTAATCTCTGGATTAATTGGACCTTATAAATAAAGATCATGAGATACCCAATCTTCAGATTGGATCTTATAAATGAAGATTATGAGATACCCGATCTTTGGATTGGATCTCTTAAATTTACTATGACATATTTTAATTTCAAGTTCAACCTTGACAATATCTGAGTTGGAGTTAAGCTTACTGGCTACTCAACTACAACTCAAAGATGCACAAAAGCCCTTTTTAAATGGAAGAAAATGAGAAATAGCCAGTCTAAATCCTATCAAATATGAGGGAAACTTGGCCTAGCTACCAATCCCAACTTTGAGTAAAGATACTTCTAAACTTCTACTATATTTGAATTGTTAAGGTTGGTTCAACTTTAACCACTTAATTTGATATACATTTACTTGTCATATCAATTTATATCATGTCTTAACTGAAGTCAATTATTACTATTATCAATCTGATCGAAGTCAGATGTTATCTATCATAGATAACTTAGAATCTTTTGAGATTCAAAAATAGTCACAACCGACATCGGGAAAAACCAGTTTGAAAATATTCGATATTACATGATAGAACAGTATTGAAATAACTATATTTTTCATTATCGAAAAGATTATTTATAAAATCCCAAGTGAGGTTGATATAGCAGTTAAAAAAGAGAAGAAAAGATACAAAAAAATCAAGCAGCAGCTTGAGGAACTTTAGGAGCAGTCGTTGGGTCTCCATTTAGGGATTCCATAAAGATAATTTTAGGAGCAGGGACCTTCGCAACTGCAAGAGTTAGAGAAGATAGTTGAGGAGTCACATCGATATTCAACCGAGGTGGTTTAGCAGAGGGTGCCATATCTAATGTTGGTTGAGTAGGAGTCTCGAATGCCGCCTATATAGCCACCTCGAAGGTGACTTTGTTGAGATCAAGGTTAGGAAAAAGCTTCTTGACAAGGTTCTTGCAACTCAAAAATCCATAGTCATGCACCTCCTTAAAAGCTTCTGTAACATCATGTTGGAAGGCATTGGAGGACTTCTGCTCCTCCATGGCCCAAGTAGTAGCTTTCTTATATCTCTCGATGTCTCTTTGAAATACAAGAAGGCTTTTATCCTGAGCTGCTATGGTGCCATCCTGAGCTGCCATAATCCCTTCCAACTCCTTCAATTTGGCTTCTAGCTCGAGGATTTTTCTAACCTCTTGTTACAGCTCTAGAAGCTTCTTTTCTCCATCATTTATTATTCTTTGCTTATCTAGCAGAGCTTGGTTCTTCTCCTTCACTAAGGTTAGTTTTTCTTGAAGTTGTCTCTTCATCTCCTCAACGACTTTAGCCTCCTTGGCAGCCTTGTCTTCTACAATCTTCTTGCAGTCCCTTGTAGCCTGCAACCCCTCTTCCAAGAATTTCTTATTTTCATAAAACCACACCATGTGCTCACTAAGTAGTTTGAAGTACATGATGGACTGAAAGAAAAGGTAAAAGTTAGATTGGTATTGAACCAATGTAAAAAAAAGGGAAGAGAAAAGAGGGGAAAAGAAGAGGAGAACTTAAGTGCATGATGCTATTAAAGCTAAAGTTGAGAAGCTCCTCTAAAGAGCAGTCCTGTCTTCAGGTGTCGAGATCTCGCTATGGCATCATTATGCATAGTAGATCCCCCCCAAGCCTTGGTGTCTCTAGTAGTGAAGCTCAGTCAACAACCTTGTTAGTCAAGGTCAACAGTCGATCGACCTCAGAAAGTCTCGACCCTCCAATAGGTTGAGAGGATTTGGCAGACGTCGAAGGTAGTGCCGAAGATGCACTTGACCTCGAGCAGCTAGTGGATTCTTTTGGAGGTGGATGGGCCACCTTGGTATTTTGCAGATGACCTTTGGACACCAGCTGTGATGTAGAAACTAAGACCATATTTATCATCAATGGCCCCTAAGAAGAAATCAGTGAAGGAGATGCCTATGTGGACCACCCAGCAGCTTCCTTTCCTCATTGAGTGGTCTCTGTTTTCCTCTTCGCGGTGAGCTGGTTGGTACGTTCTTACTTCCTTTTTCTTCATCTCTACCAGCCACTTTGGGTCGAACTTCATTAGTGCTGCTACAATAAAGAAAAAATAGTGTTAAGAAAAACATAAATACATATAGTAGAAGAAATGGAAAGGATCCAATGTCGGACTCACCCTAGGAACAAATTTGACTGATGCCAGAATCAAACAAAGATTGGTCGATCACCAGCTGGCTTAGCTTGGGCACCCTCATATCCAGTAACTCTTCGAAAGCCTTTTTATCTCAGGCAATACTTGACTATTAGAGTTTCATTTGAGCTAAGGTTTTTCCTAACTATAACTAAAACCTCAAGAGGTATCAGAAGAAATAGAAAAAATGACTTTTTCAATCATGAATAGAAGAAGAAAGAGGAGGACCAAATTTACAATTTGGTTGGGATAAAAAATTTTGTCAATCGGATATCTTTTTAGGACAAATAGTGCCCTAAAGAGAGAAATTCTAAGATCCATAATAGCAAAAGTATAGCAGATGATAAAAATTAAGATCATCCTAGTGGCATTAGGGGTGAGCAGGTCGGATGGAGATAGAAGTCTAAAACATTACAAATAAAAGGATAAAATGAAAACCACAGTCCAGATTAGAGTGCCCCATCATAGAAGGCAATAAGCTTTTTGAGGGTTGTGTGACTCGAACGTTTGAGCCTGGGGCTATCAATTGGAAGTTTTCAAGGATGATATACTTATCCCTAAGTTTTTGGAGGTCATCGTTAGTTATAACAGAGGGTTCAGTATCCGAACCAAGAATATCTAGAAATCTGCTTATTAGAGACTTTGGAACATTCTTGTTGGATGTACTGGCCTCGGCGGTCGCTCAAGATGGAACAACCACCTCGAGCTTGAGTTAGGACTGGGTTGATTGAGAAACTCGATCATCCAAAATTTTCTTCCCCCTCCTTTTATCACCATCGGAAGAAGTACTCTCATGAGAAGATATTTTTGACAGAAAGCAAAAGAAAACAAAGGAGAAGAAACAAACTAAACAAAGAGAATAAAAACAAAAGAAACCCTATTAAGGGGAAACCTAAGAACAAGTTCAAAGGATGGAGGACCTATCTAAAGGAAAAAGAAACTTTGTAGAAGCTTTTTCCAACTTTAGTAACTCCTCTCCTGCTCTGGTGATGACTGAGATCTCCTTCTCCATCGGCTTTATTGGTATCAAGAAAGTTCTGAAAAACTTTTTGGTAGAGTCTCCACAAGATGAAAATAGTAAAATGGTTTACAAAACACTGTAGCCCTATTTATGGAATGTGGTAATGGTTCATATTAACTTGCTCACCATTAGATCTACACTAGTTGTCAGCCATCTAAAATCTTTGAAAAGAGACATTTTAGAGCACCCTACTCTGATTAAGCCATGTAGGCACAATCCGCATGATAGCCTGAGCACTTAATGGCAAACTAATGCATGGCCCATGTCATTTGAGCACAATCATAAAGGTAATGATGGACTTCCAACTCTCCATACCTCCTTAATTATTGGATGCAATAGATATGGTAGAGTTTCTTTGAATGAGATGGCATGTCACTTCGAATCATTAAGGAATTAATATTGACTATGGTCGTGCGATGCATTTATTGATGGGATAGGTTGGATAAGTTAAAAGAGATATTTTGAGTCAACTTTCCACACCCGATGTAAAGAATTCTACTTCAAGTCTGAAAAGTGGGGGACAAATGTTGGTATAGTTAATCACCCCTGGCCACCTGGTAGCATCAAGAAGATCATTGATCTAATAGTATTCAGATGGCATGATGACCACTTTCAGGTTCAGATCGATTGAAAATCAATCTAGGATGAATGTTAAGTTGGTGTTGTGACAATTGACTCACATCAGCAGGATGTCGATTTATAGCATTTTATATATAGATGATGTCGGCAATCTGCCATCCTCACAACCACACTAGGTAACCTGATTGCTCAAACCTTGTTACAAGACAAGATCAGTTTTGTGACACCCTGCAAATTGAGATCGGGGTAGATTCCTCAATTGTGGAACATGGATCATCCATCCAAGATCATAATGGTGATAGGAAGCGAATGCTGATACCACATGAGAAAAGAAAGAAGAAAGAACCATAAACAAAAATTATAAAAATATGTGGATTGGCCTCATGCCTACCTCCATGGGGCATGCAAACTTTACTATAAGAGAAATAAAATCAAACAAATATAAGAGAAACTTATGACTCAACCCATGTACAAGAGTCTCTCAACAAAAAATCCTAAAATCCTCATAAAAGCTCTCTTAAATCTCTTAAGAAGCCTCTCAACACCACCAAAATGTCATCAACAATCCAATGCAATAAACGGCTAGTCAATCAAAATTATATAGACTCTAAAATTTATGAAATAATATTTTAGTAAGAAATTCAGTCCAAAACATACCCAAGAACCCTTTTTGGCCATCCGATTGTGACTAGCTTGAACCAGAGCCATCCGATCATGCAAATAGAATCCTAATCATGCTTGAATTTGATATGGACCATCCAATCTCAATCAGCTCGCACTAGAGCCATCAGATCATGCATTCGGTGCATGAAATTCCCATGAGCCATGCGAAATGGCTGGAAAACCAATGCTGGTCCACCATGGACCATGTGAAATGGGTTGAAAATGCCTGCCAGTCCATCGATCACATGTGGACCACATGACGGGCCTAGGCACCTTTTACCCCATGTCGTCACCAACCCATGGGCCCCTCTGATGGCCTATGGACTATACCACCTGCTCCCGGTGCTCCCTCATGCTATTTCCTTCGTCTGGACTTCATTTGGATTATTTTTGGGCTGGTTGAATTCTATTCATCATCTTGGACCTTATTCTAGGCTTATTATGGACCGAACCTCAAGATATTTTTCTCAATAATCTCCATCTCAACTTGATGTTCGGCTTTCATCTATCTCTAAGAGCTTATGATCCATCTTGCCCCCATGCCCTGGAGCATGCTTGCTATCTCATGGATAGGCAAACATGAGAGTCAAATCAGACCACTCAATTCCATCTCCATCATGGGCTGTGTACACTTTAACCAAAGATCTACTCGAAGAAGTCTTCTATGGTAATAAGAACTTTACTTTATGACATTGCCTTTCATCCTTCCGAGTCTTTCATCTCGTGTCCGATCCACCTCCACCTAGAGCTCTACCTAACACTGGGCTCCCTCTAGCTCCGAAGCTCCACGTCGCACTAGGCTCTCTGCCAGATAGTAATATTCTCTCATCCTCTTCTTTTTCTTTAGAATAATCCTATTGCCATGCATGACCTTCAAGATTTCGTCATCAGCTATCCACCTGTAGCCATTTAAATTTAGTCTGCTTAGTGAGATAAGATTCTACCTAAAATTAGATATATATCAGACCTCCCCCAATCTTCTTACTGTACTATTATGTATCCTCTAACTGATCGTCCTAATGCCTTTAATCATATAGCTCGATCCATTCGATAAATTTATAGTGCCCTCACTACTCTCTAAGGAGTCAAACAGCTCCTCTCTACGGCAAACATGATAGGTGCATGCAGAATCTAAAATTCACTACTGAAAAAAAGTATATATCTTATCAGATATCAATAGATTATCATCATCTAACTCGCTACTAGCCATCACTGTAGTAGCCCTTATCCAATCTCTGAGTTGAGGGCAATCTCTGACATAATGTTCCAATCCATCACACTGATAGCACTTGATCTTGCTGGGGTTTTTCATCTTGAATCTTGATCATCCACCTTACGATCCTCTCAGTACTATAGAAAAGGGCTACAGCAGTGGTTAACAACCACTACTGTAGCCCCAAAAATTGCTGCCATAGGCTATGGCAATAGTTAATTAACAACTGCCACTAAAGCCATCGCCGTACCTCTATGGCAGTGATTATTGCAATGATTATGCAAACCGCTACCATAGAAATCTTTTGCAATAATTTTATAACCACTGCCATAGGTCAATAACAGCGGTTTTGTAACCACTACCATTGATGACCTATGGTAGCAATTTTTAACTACTACCATAAGAAGCTATAGCTGTGATTTTCTAACCACTGCTAGAGATTATGGCAGTAGTTATAAAATCACTGCCATTGACCTATGGTAGCGGTTGGCACATAACCTATGGTAGTACTTGGCACGCCTACAAAATCACTGCCGTGGCTTTTGAATTATTAAAAAAATATAATTTTTTTAATTTTTATTTTTTATCTGATAAATACAGTTTGATATATAAACATAAGAAAATATTATAAATATAAGAATATTTTTGAAATGCTCAAATTTTATTACTAAATAAAATTTATTATAATATTTATTTAAAAAAATACATCAAAAGTTTTCTAAATCGACATCGTCATCGTCATCGGAAGATGGAGCATAAGCTGGAGGAGCTAGAGTTGAAGCTAGAGCTAGAACGCTGGGTAACATGTCCTCAAGACCCATGAAGTCAACTCCAAAATATGTGCTAAGCGTCATCACCATGGCACTCAAGATGCCTTGTAGCTGAGATGTGCACTCAGCCTGAGCAGCCCGCTCCATAGCTTGATTTGCCTGCACCCTCTCTTAAGCTGCCTGCACCAATGCCTCCTCAAGCTTCTTCCAACTGATGACACTGAAAGCATGTGAAGAGATGCTCACCTCAGACCAGTAGCTCATTAACATATATCCGGGCCTGCATCGGATCCTCCTAGAGTGCTTAGGCCCCAAGACCTGAGACAGATGGCCATGGGGGCTAGAGGTGTCTGAATCCTTGCTCACGAGCGCATCTAACTGCTTCTATAATTATAAATTTAAATAAAATATTATAAAAAATATTATAATACTAATCATACTAATATATTTATTACTTACAAAAATCCTCCTGATCGTGGCATTCATCAACCTACCCTTCTTTTTCGTACGACTGGATAGAAAGATCTCGCTACGACTGGACATCATCCTATCTCTCATCAATTATAATAATGAATTAGTTTATTAGAAATATAAAAAAAAAATTAATTTAATTTATCTAGTAAGATTCAGAATTCATTACCTCTCTATGCACATGACTGATCATAGACTTACGGTCGAGAGTGTGCGTGTACTCTTAGGCTGTCCAATTCTTTCGATTCTAATGGAAGGTAGTCTAACAAGTATTTAAATAAATAATATATATTTAAAAAATATTTAAATATAATTTTAAGTGTATTGAAAAATTTAGAAGTTAAAAATTAAATCTCAAACTCCTGGCTCCTCCAATATCTAACCATACCCTCGACTCGGGGGATCATCCTGTATCCAAGAAACAAGCTCTTCTGGAGTATCCTGTTGGTGCTTAAGCCATCCTTTGTGGAGCTTGACCTTTTAGCCCTGGTATAATTTTTCAATCTTCTTCAATCGGACATCTCGAGCTCTCTTATGATCTAAAAAGTCATACCTCCTCTGCATAAAATTATCAAAAGTCAATTGCAAAATTATTCTAATCAAATATAGTGTAAACATATCAAATGCATAAATAGAATTAAGATACACTTACCCATATCTCCTCCCACACCCAATCCTTAATACCAGCATCCATCAATCGTCAATCTATAGATAGTATCAGAATAATATCGAATCGCCTCATAAGCACTCTAAAAAAGAAATGCATCTCCCATACGGTCTCTCCTACTGGCCTCGCCTCCGCATCATACTCCACCATCATCTGATGCTGGTGGTTTCTCTCTAAGGAAATAGAGGAAAGAAAGAGAGAGAGAGAGCAGGAAGGAGGGGTTGGGCTGAGGGAAGAGAGGAAAAAAAGAGAGAGAGAGAGCAAGGAGGGGGGTCAGGCCGAGGTAAGAGAGGAGGGAAAGAGAGAGAGAGAGAGTAGCTAGGGAGGGGTCAGGGCCAATGGGCTGGCTGGTTGGGGAAGAAGGGGGAGGCGGGGGAGGTGGCAGAGTCGATGATCAGGCTAGTCGAGAAAGGAGGAGGTGGGGGAGGTGGTGGAGTCGATGGTCGGGCCAACTAGGGAAGGAGGAGGAGGGGAAGGTGGCGGGGCCGACGGTTGGGCCATTAAGGAAGAAGGGGCAAGGGTGATAGGTGGTCAAGCTGACAGCAGGGTCGGTCGGAAAAGAAGGAGGAGGCATGGATGGAGGCGACATCGATCGGAGAGATAATAGGAGGCGGGGTAGGATGCGGCACTGGTCGAGGAAGAAAATGGAGGACTGGGGTCTCATCGATGATGGAGAGGAGGGAGAGAAAGAGAGAGCGCTCGGAGGGAGATCGAATTTGGGATAGGCTGGGAAAAAAAATACCTAACCTAAGGCAGTGATTTTTGGATCACTGCCATAAGTCTATGAAAATGATTAGCAAAAATCACTGCCATAGATTTATGGCAGCAATTAGAAAATTACTGCCATAGGTTAGAAATCAAATTTTTTTCATATTTTTTTCTAAATATTATATTATTCTAAAATTTAATATCCATTTTCATTATTCATTATCTAAATAATTATCATTAAAATATCATCATAAAAGGCTGCCTTGATTCGATAGCCCTAACTTCATTGATCGATAAAATTTGAATTCGATGATCATGAACGATCACATGATGATCTGATAGATGAAGACCACCGATGGATTTGAAAATCTACAATGATGATCTCAGTGATATTTATAATATACTATCAAAGTTTCACTTTAATCGAATATCATTATCATGATCAATTTAGTATGGTATAATTTTGACCGTTAAATGAGAAATGAGTGATCAAAGGATCAGATGGCGTCTGATTATGAGATAATTTTTTAGATAAATGATCTTGACTACTAATTTAATTATTTTATGATGGTGATTATAAAATTTAAATCATGGGTCTAAGAATGATCCAAAACTATACGTCGCTGGATACGTGTTCTTAAACTTCTTTGGTAATTCTGCTCGTGCATTTGTAAGATCTGCTTAACATGAATAGTTCATATAGAAATGATTTAGATTTTATGATCATCACCATATAAAATAATTAAAATTATAGTAAAGATCATTTAACTAAAAAATTTTCTTATAATCAGATGCCATTTGGCCTTTTGATCACTCATTTCTCATTTAACGATCGAAATCATCCCATACTAAATTGACTATGATAACGATATTCGATTGAAGTAAAACTTTAATAGTATGCTACAAATATCATCGAGATCATCATTATAGATTTTTGGATCCATCGATGATCTCCATCTATTAGATCATCATGTCATCGTTCGTAATCATAGAAATTGAATCTTATCGATCGATGAAGCTAGGGCTATCAGATCGAGATGGTCTTTTATAATGATACTCTAATGATAATTATTTAGATAATAAATAATAAAGATAGATATTAAATTTTAAAATTATATAATATTTAAAAAATATATATATAAAAAAAGATATGATAGCGATTTAGCCAAACCGCTGTCATAGGTCAATCTATGGCAATAGTTCAGCCAAACCACTATCATAGATCAAACCTATAGCAACGATTTTGAATAACCACAATCATAGATCATGATTTATAGCAGCGGTTAAGTATAACCATCATAATAGGTCTGACTCTATAGTAGTGATTAATTAATTGTTGCTATAGGTCAGATTTATAGCAATGGTTTAGCCAAACCATTGCTATAAATCTGATCTATGGCAGCAATCTGGCTGAACCACTATCATAGATCAACTTATGAAAATGGTTTGACTGAACCACTACCATAGATCCCATCTATTGTAGTGGTTTCATGTAACTATTGCCGTAAATTCTGTGACAGTGGTTTTCAAAATTGCTACCATAGTATGCACTGTCATTGTCCTATTTTGTAGTAGTATCTATCACTTCATCTACTACCACCTATTTCTTTCAAAATTGTCAAAATTGAGCTACCACCATCTGAGATCGAAGTTGGGTTCTCCCGCTTGAGAACATCATTCTGAAGAATCGCCATGTGATCTCATCCATCTTGATGGTGCTCTTTTCTACTAAAAAAATAGTTATTAAGGACCTATGTAAAGGAAGAAATAACACTAGCAAGACCAATGCCCTGGTTGAAGGGAAATCCTGATTTCCCGGTCCAGGTTCGTTCAGATCTGATTAGATCAAGAGATATATTTCAAAATTTTTTCTCTTGATCTCAATCAGATCTTGATATGTTTTAGATCTGATTCTTATTATTTTAACAAATAAAATAAAATAAGATAAATTAAATCAAATTTAATTTACCTGATTTGGGTAATCCTATTACCCTGTAGATGATCCTGATTGCAGCGGAAGGTTCTGGATCTTAGCCACGCAAGCGCCTGGCCTCTACCGGTATCCACTCGGGTTGGATCTGGAGAACCTCTTCTTCTCTATCACACCTCCAAAAATCAGATCTGGATCTGATCTGGAGGATCTTCAAAACTCTTTTGAAGATCTGCAGTCGTCCTTTTGCAGCAGCGCAGCCTTCTTGCTTTTGATCGCCTTTCCTTGATCTGAATCGCACCAAACTAAATCCAAAACCCTTTTGGACGTGGAGAGCAAGGGGAGAAGAGACTATGGCATGGAGAAGGAGGGGAGAGGCAGCCTTGGGGCGTGGGAAATCTCTATTGAATTCACTTAGGATTAGGGTTGGGCGCAGGGTCTTATTTATAGACCTCTTGTGATCCAACTCCTCTTCCTCTCAACCAATCACAACCCTTTGTGAAATCAGATCTAAATCTGATTGGTTGGAATAGAGAGACCCCTGGATTCCTCCTTAGAGGGCGCCTAAGACCAGTCAAACTGGATTCTTAGTAGAACTCTGATTGGAATCCAAAAGGGAGGTGGAGTCCTTGTCCAACAAGGACTCCTAGGCGCCTCCTACTTGGGCTCACGCCACCCTTGGCGTGCGCCCTTCTCCTTGCCAGGTTCTGGCAGGGGGACAGGCCCCCACCAGCTCTCCAATAGGTGCATGACATGTGGTCAAAAGTCAAAGGGTGAATGGTCAACGTTTGACCAGTCAAAGGTAGACTTTTGACCAAAGTCAAAGAACAAGAAATGGCAGGTGACCAAAAATGGCAGGTAATGTCTTACAAATAAGACAACCTATTCTGACTTGGACAACCTCCAGTCAGACCATATGAAGGCCTCTGATTGAGCACAAACTCCTTTGGCTCAGTCAGGACAACTTATTTATGATAGTAAAAGAAGAACGTTAGGTTCAATCGAGTGCTAGCACGATTTCCTTGAACCTAATTGAATCTCATTCAGATCAATTGAACTAGGATCAGTTCAATTGATGATCACCAGATTCAAACCCTTATTTGTGTGACCCAGTTAGGTTCAGTTCTGTATGGTAATGGGATATGTCATGATCTCTATCATAGACATCATCGAAACTCCTTTCGATGGATCAGAACTCTTCTGATTCGAACAGCTAGAATGATCGATCATCTAAATCATTCTAATTGCTCCCAAAATCCACCAGTGACACCTAGCAGTATATGGTGGCAACCCATCAGAGCTGAATGCGAACCTCTTGGTGCAGGCTACCTGTGTGATTCAGTTCTTCTATCTTGAGCCCCGATCAGATTAGGGTTAAGGTGAACTCGTCAAACCCTAGTCTCTGTCATATGATGTAATCATTCGATTCGAGTCCAATGTGAAAATCTAAATAGAAACTCTTTCTATTATTTCACTCTACCATGGCCATGGATTTCTAGGACTTGATTCTCATGATCATCATAGGGCTGCTCCTCTACCACCGAGGTAGATAGATCCCATCTTGATGCAATCCAGTTCCTACAATGAACATGCTATAGCCAACATACACCTCAGGGTTCCATATGGCTAGGAGACCGAGTAATGGTGTAGTCAAACTATAACACCCTCAAGGTGAACTGCCGATGCATCTCAGGTCAAAGAACCAGACACACTACTGCAGCATCGAGTCAGTCATTGACGAGAAGGTAGACTTCCTAATGACTACTCGAGGTGGTCACGCTCAGTGCCCTCGTTCTCTAACGAGTACCTGTACTCTCGCTCCGGTGTCTCCACATCGTAGACTCAAGACTCATCTACTAAAGAGAAGCGATCGTACACCAACCTTCCGGATCAATCACCATCCTCGTGATGATCCTATGGTCAGAAGCTGTTTATGAGTTAATAATGATTATTCATGTCTTAAATTTTCAACTCTTGAAAATATGAATTATCATTACCATTAACTCAAAGGATGTATCACAGACACTAAATACACATGTGTGATAGAAAATAACCCATTTCATTAATTATAGTCAAAATTACAATTTTGCCCCTAGAAGTGTATTACAAGTGTCAGCCAATTCTGGCTTCTAGGGCACATATATCTAACACTGGCACTATAAGAATTTTGAATATTAGCGATGGTATTATCAATAGAAAAATTTTCATCGCTAGTAATATCTTTTTGCCACCATAACATCGATGGAAAAAAATATTATTACTAATACTATTAGTAATAAAAATTCTATTATTATTGACAACAAATGCTGTCTCTAAAAGTGTAAATTTTTTTAAATATTTAAATATTAAAAATTATTAGCTACGATGGGTTTAGCTTATTAACAATATAAAAAAAGCCATTGTTAATAAGAAACTATTAGTGATGGCTCTTTAGTTATTAGCGATGGCATGAGCCCATCACTATTATCATTTAAATTATTTATTTTTTTATAATATTTAAATATAAAATAATTATTAGTGATAGTAGATTTTTTTTATTAGCGATAAAAATAGTATTATTGCTAATAATTTGTTAAAAAAATCTTTACAATAAATTAAAAAATAAGTTTATTTAAAAATATTATTAATGATAGAATTAGCGATAGCCAGTCTCTATCATCATTAATAATTCTATTCAAATATAATTCGAATCTGATTCGAATCTAATTTGAAATCCTGCCATACCTAATTTAATTAGACTTTGAATCCAAGTTCTACTTAGATTATAAAATTTAATTAGCATCAAATTAAATTAAAATTAATTAAACTAAATTTAATTTATATTAATTAGACAAAAATAATTTTTAATTTGGATTCAATTCAAATCTAATTCATATCCAATTTGAATTTAATTTAAAATCCCATCCATCCTAATTCAATTAGACTTTGAATCTAAGTTCTACTTAGATAATAAAATTTAATTAATTTTAAATTAAGTTAAATTTAATTAAATTTAATTTAAATTAATTAAAAAAATAATTTTTAATTTAAATTTGATTCAAATCTAATTCAAAATCCTATCAAACCTAATTCAATTAGAATTTTAATCCAAGTTCTACTTGGATTATAAAATCCAATTAACCTCAAATTAAGTCTAGTATACTTAAATTTAATCTTATTTAAATCAGTTAAGACTTGATCCATGATTTTATTTAAATCTAATTAGAATCCAAGCCGAATCTAATTCAAAATCTTATCAAACCTAATTCAATTAGGCTTTGAATCTAAATTCTATATTAATTATAAAATTTAATTAATCTAAAATTAAATTAAGATTAATAAAATTAAATCTAATTAAAATTAATTAAAAAATAATAATTTTTAATTTGAATTTATTCAAATTCAATTCGAATCCATTTTGAATCCAACTCAAATATGATTCGAATCCAATTCGAAATCCTATCAAACCTAGTTCAATTAGACTTTGAATCCAAATCCTAATTAGATTATAAAATTTAATTTTTTTTAAATTAAGTTGAGCCTAATTAATTTAATTTGATTTAAATTAACTAGATAAAATGGTTTTCAATTCAGGTTTAATTTGAATCCCATTTGAACCAATTCGAATCCAATTTGAAATCCTATCAAACTTAATTTAATTAAACTTTGAATTCAAGTATTGGAATATTAAAACCTAATTAGCCTTAAATTAAGTCAAGCTTAATTAAATTAAATCTAATTTAAATCAATTAAAATTTGATCCATAAATTAATTAAGCCCAAAAAATTACTAAAATCCAATATTGATTTTTAACAACTCAAAAAATGACTTAAAAAAATTAATATTAAAATATAATTTTAAAAAAATTATGATTATTAGTGACAGCTTTAGCGATGGAGATTTTGTCATCACTAATAATTTAAAAAAAATATTATTTAAAAAATATAATTATTAGTGATGGTAATTTATTATCGATGATATTTTATTATCGCTAATAATATTAGCGATGGGCAAATATTATTAGGGATGGTAATTCACTATCGCTAATAACCTTTCTACCCTCATTTTTTTCACCCCACCGCATGCCATTATTTCCCCCCACCCCATCACCCCCTCGTTCTTCCATCCCCCCGTATTTTTATCCCCCATCGCCAACTCCCTCTCCCCACCCTTCGGTCCCCCTACCACGCTCTCCCCTTCGATCGGCAACCCCCCAGCTACACTCGGCCCTTCTCCCACCCCTCATCTCTCCAAGCCCCCGACCGCGAGCTCCTAGCCTCCTCCCTCCTCTCCAAAAATCCCTCCCACCTCCCCTCAGCTCGCCTCTCTATGTTCACCTCCTTGAGCTCCTAGCCTCCTCGATCCTCTGGCTACACCCAACCCTCCTCCCCTCGGCCTTCTCCCTTGGCTACACCCAGCCTGCCTCCACCTCCCCAGCCTTCTCCCACCTCCCCCTGGCCTGCCTCCCCTTGGCTCGCCCCTCCACGGCCGCCTCCCCTAGCCCCCAGCTGCCTCCTACCTCGATGACCACTTCCTATCTCCCCCCGACCTGCCTCCCTTAAGCTCGCCTCTCTGCAGCCGCCTTCTCGAGCCCTTAGCCACATCCTACCTCCTCAGTCACCTCCCACCTCCCCCTGGCCTACCTTCCGTCGGCTTGCTTCTCCACGACCACCTCCTTGAGCCCCCAACCTCCTCCCTCGGCTACACCCGATGTGCCTCCTCGAGCTCTAGGTCGCCTCCCACCTCCCCTCGGCCTATCCCCATACCCTCATATTCATGGCCCATGCCCCGCCACCCCAAGCCCAAGGCCCTAACCCTAGGGCCCTTGCCTTTCCAGCCCAACTTCGAGCTCCCATCTATGACCGCATCCCCGAGCCTCAATCCTGCTCACCAGCCTGTGCCTCCTCGCACCTCAATCTATGTGCACTAGTCCGTGCCACAGTCTTAGACATGTAGATATTAAAAAATTAATTTAATTAGTAGTATAAGACTTGAATCTCAACATGTAGAGTGCTCGAATCGAGGAAAGGTTTGAAAAATATTATAAATATAGGATCAAGATATGCCCTGCATGCTTGTATCTTGGCATGCAAAGCATTCAAACTGAGGAATGATCTGGACAGTATTACAAATATCAGATCGAGACGTATCCTGCGCACTCCAGTCTCAACATGCAGAGTACTCAAATCGAGGAAAGATTTGGATAGCATTATAAATATGGGACTGAGATGTGTCATATGCGCTCGAATTGAGGAAAGATCCGGACAGCATTGCAAACACGAAATCGAGACATGCCCTGCATGCTCGAATCTTAGCATGCAGAGTACTCGAACTAAGGAAAGGTCCAAGCAGCATTGCAAATATGGAGCCGAGGCATGCCTTGCGTGCTCCGACTTCAAGTCCTAACTGGCGTGCAAGGCATCCAACCCTCATACGTCCTGCACACTCAAGCTGATGGTATTAATTTTTAAAAAAAATAATTTTAAATTATAATATTTAAATTAATTATTTTTAAATTTTTGGACCAGACTCTAGGATGAGATTTTTTTGGATGCCATTTTGGTGTGTTCGTCCGATCTAGTCATTTGGCATGCTCCAAGTCTACATGCATGGGATGTGCGTCCTGACCATCCCTATTTATAATGATGTTCCTTACTTCTATGATTATGCTTTTAGAAATACTGTAGTCTTAGTTTAAGGACATGCTTATTATCCTTGTAAGAAATATATCAATAGAGAAATGCTTAATAAGGATACAATAGTTGTCCATTTATATCAAAATAGATTTATGCCAAACCATAAGCATTGGTATCTGTATGGAGATCGAGACTGAAGGAAAATCCTGATTTCCCGGTCCAGGTTCGTTCAGATCTGATCAGATCAAGAGATATATTTTAAAAATTTTTCTCTTGATCCTAATCAGATCTTGATATATTTCAGATCTAATTCTTATTATTTTAATAAAATAAAATTAAAAGATAAATTAAATCAAATTTAATTTACCTGATCTGGATAATGCTATTACCCTGTTGATGATCCTGTTTGCAGCGGAAGGTTCTGGATCTTAGCCACGCAAGCGCCTGGCCTCTACCGGTATCCACTTGGGTTGAATCTAGAGATCCTCTTCTTCTCTATCACACCTCCAAAAATTAGATCTGGATCTGATCTGGAGGATCTTCAAAACTCTTTTGAAGATGAGCAGTCGTCCTTTTTCAGCAGCGCACACCTTCTTATTTTGATCGCCTTTCTTTGATCTGAATCGCACCAACCAAGGTCCAAAACTCCTTTTGGACGTGGAGAGCAAGGAGAGAAGAGACTATGGCATGGAGAAGGAGGGGAGAGGCAGCCTTGGGGTGTGGGGTTTCTCAATTGAATTGCATCTTCTTTTAAATCTGAGTTGGGCGCAGGGTCTTATTTATAGACTAAGCGTGATCCAACTCCTCTTCCTCCCAACCAATCACAATCCTTTGTAAAATCAGATCTAAATCTGATTGGGGGAATAGAGACCCCTGGATTCCTCCTTATAGGGTGCCTAAGACCAGTCAAAGTTGGTTCTTAGAAGAACTCTAATTGGAATCCAAGAAGGAGATGGAGTCCTTGTCCAACAAGGACTCCTAGGCGCCTCCAACTTGGGCACATGCCTAGGGTGGCCTGCGCCCTTCTCCTTGCCAGGTTCTGGCAGGGGGACAGGCCCCCACCAGCTCTCCAATAGGTGCATGACATGTAGTCAAAAGTCAAAGTATCAACGGTCAACGTTTGACCAGTCAAAGGTAGACTTTTGACCAAAGTCAAAGAACAAGAAATGCAGTGTACCAAAAAATGGCAGGTAGTCTTACAAATAAGACAACCTTTTCTGACTTGGACAACCTCCTGTCAGACCATATGAAGGCCTCTGTTTGAGCACAAACTCCTTTGCTCAGACAGGACAACTTATTTATGATAGCAAAAGAAGAACGTTAGGTTCAATCGAGTGCTAGCACGATTTCCTTGAACCTAATTGAATCTCATTCAGATCAATTGAACTAGATCAGTTCAATTGATGATCACCAGATTCAAACCCTTGTTTGTGTGATCCAGTTAGGTTCAGTTCTGTATGGTAATGGGATATGTCATGATCTCTATCATCGACATCATCGAAACTCCTTTCGATGGATCAGAACTCTTCTGATTCGAACAGCTAGAATGATCGATCATCTAAATCATTCTAATTGCTCCCAAAATCCACCAGTGACACCTAGCAGTATATGGTGGCAACCCATCAGAGCTGAATGCGAACCTCTTGGTGCAGCTACCTGTGTGATTCAGTTCTTCTATCTTGAGCCCCGATCAGATTAGGGTTAAGGTGAACTCGTCAAACCCTAGTTTCTGTCATATGATGTAATCATTCGATTCGAGTCCAATGTGAAAATCTAAATAGAAACTCTTTTCATTATTTCACTCTACCATGGCCATGGATTTCTGGACTTGATTCTCATGATCATCATAGGGCTACTCCTCTACCACCGAGGTAGATAGATTCCATCTTGATGCAATCCAGTTCCTACAATGAACATGTCATAGCCAACATACACCTCAGGGTTCCATATGGCTAGGAGACCGAGTAATGGTGTAGTCAAACTATAACACCCTCAAGGTGAACTGTCGATGCATCTCAGGTCAAAGAACCAGACACACTACTTCAGCATCGAGTCAGTCATTGACGAGAAGGTAGACTCCCTAATGACTACTCGAAGTGGTCACGCTCAGTGCCCTCGTTCTCTAACGAGTACCTGTACTCTCGCTCTGGTGTCTCCACACCGTAGACTCAAGACTCATCTACTAAAGAGAAGCGATTGTACACCAACCTTTCGGATCAATCACCATCCTCGTGATGATCCTATGGTCAGGAGCAATTTATGAGTTAATAATGATTATTCATGTCTTAAATTTTCAACTCTTGAAAATATGAATTATCATTACCATTAACTCAAAGGATGTATCACAGACACTAAATACACATATGTGATAGAAAATAATCCATTTATTGATTTTAGTCAAAATTATAATTTTGCCCCTAGAAGTATATTACAAGTGTCAGTCAATTCTGGCTTCTAGGGCACATATATCTAACAGAGACATGGGAGACAATTATAAGGGCTTCGAAGGCTTTACTTATCCAAGACCTTGCTGATGTGCAAGAGCTTAATGGTGATAGGATTTGAGTAGATGATTAGCATATTTGGTGTATTTGATTTAGTTATTAGTGGATGTCCATATAATAATCTTTTAGATTGCAACCATTATAGTCATGATGGACTATAAGGTTGCTATGGTTATAGTCATGCTTACCTTCTATAGGGTTGTTACTACCTAGAGTCTAAGCAAGACTATAACTATAGCTACCCCTATAGTCTATCACAACTATAGCGGTTGCTACCTGAATGATTATTATACGGACTTCCATCAATAACCAAATCAAATCCATCAAATGCACTAATCATCTGCTCAAGCCAATCACCATTAAGCTTTGGTACATCAACAAATGTGTTAGACAAGTAAAGCCTTTCGTCCGTGCATATTATCTTTCATGTCTCCCCATGCAAGTACCAACACATATAGTTTGGCACAAATCTACTTCTATATAAATAGACAACTATTATATCCTTATCAAGCATTTTTCTATTGATACATCTCTTATAAGAACAATGAACCCATCCTTGAACTAAGAGTGCAGCATTCCCAAAAGCATAATCACAGAAGTAAAGGATATGATTGCAAGCAAGGATGGTCAGGACATGCATACATCCCACGCATGTAGACTTGGAGCTTGTCAAATGACTAGGCTATGTAAGTACATAAATTTTATTTTTAAGTTATTATTCTATTTTTTAAAAAAATTTGTACTTCTAATTTGCAGGTCGAGGAGGTGATCGGAGGCTCAAAGTGGCCATGATGACTGCCTGTGCGAGATGCGCCTAAATGGAGGTGATGCATTTTGTTCTTATTGTTGTATGGTCAAGCTTGGATGGTCTATTACATTGCAGACAACCACTTGCAACCATCTTATGCTTAAAGGTGTAGGAGAACTTGCAATGTAGGATAAGCTTGGATAGTCTATTACATTGCAAACAACTGCTTACAGCCACCTCATGGTTAAAGGTACAGAGAAACTTACAATGCCTTATTTTTCAATAGTAAATTCGAGCCTTCTTCACATTTTTATATACTAAGATTATCATGTACTACTAGATGAGAATTAGACAATGCCTAAATCAGGGGGCCAGTAGACCAACACATTATTATGTATTACTGGCTGAGAATCATTTTTCTGTTGATACATTGCAGATGCTAACTAACAATCTTTATTACACGTGAGTTAAATTTTAATCATCTTATTATATTTTGATAGATATTTTGTTTGAACCAATTTTTAGATCATCTACTTATTTTTATTTTTATTTTTATTTTTAAAGATTATACATCATGTCTTCTAGAGGTCAGAGCCATTCCAGCCAAGGATAGAGCTCTCAAGGAGAGAGTGATCATATAGCCAGCTTGTATGGTTTCACACATCTTATACTGGATGGTAAACTCTAACACTTTATATATTCTTATTTATGTTATTTTATCATTTGCTAACTAATATAACATTTTTTATATTAGATATTTTATGCTCAAGTTCGAATGACAAGGGATCACCAGTGACCTCATAGTCATATGCAGTAGCGACCAGCTTCTAGATATAGAGTCGTGGTTAAGAATCTGCCCAATTTGCGATCTCTCTGACTCATCTGGAGGATTGACAGCTCATCCACATTCAAAGCCACTCGTAAGTACTATAGTTATGATTAATATGTTTAGAATTTAACCATTCTAGAGTTAACATTTATTTTTTAAAATCAATTTTACAGCACATTTAAAGAGTTTGGAGTATCTTGTGTGATTATTGGCATCATTCGATGCTTGATGTCGTGGTTGGTGAACGAGTTCTCCAACTGTCTAAAGCTTATGATGTAGCCTAGGAGATATTTCTAATAAGTTAAAACTAGTTTAATTTTTAAATTTTTGATCCGTTGGTATTTTAATTATATATTAATACACGTTTGCTTCTATCTTGCAAAAGTACTATCAATTCAAGACTTCTCAAGATAAGAAGACTGGCTATCAGACCTTAGAGAAGGTGGCCATATGGAGGCTCCAAGATAGCCTCTATAGCCTCAGACAGTCCACCATTTAGCACTTCAATTCCCCAGTCACCATTAGATTAGAGGTCCTTCACGGATCACTAGATGTGGACAGACATATGGCAGGCCCTCTATGATCAGTGGAGTAGTGAGAAGTACTCCTATAGGCGATAGAGGATCCGATAGAACTGGACCGTCTAGTAGGATCCCATCAAGCACATGATGGCTCAGTCAGCACACATATTATGGCTAATAGATCGATAAAAAATCAATACCAAAACTCTTCACTAAAACTATAAAAATTTTTATATGTATATTTTAATTAATTTAATTTTATTATTTACTTATTATAGATATGGTAGCTGGGTCATCCACTAAACTAGCTATAGTTGTGGCAGACTATAAACTAATTTAGGAGGATTGGTGACTATTTAGATTCTACATCATGATAAATCATGGTAAGAATTTCAAACTTTATTTATTAATTAAGTTGCTATAGAATCTAATTTTTATATTAGAACTAATATATTTTTGAGCTATGTAGACATGTTATGCGACGTACATTGCTGAGAGGTATGGTGATGACCCATCTTCTCAACCTCCTTGACCTTAAGGGATGGATCAATGCCACCAAAGGGTAAGTAGGAACTGGATCATAGGATTCGGCCACAGCTTCGACCCTCCACTATCTTGATATTCTTCGACATCCTTATAGGCCTCGATATCTCAGACCTGGAGTGATGCGCATATGAAGGAGATTGTGCAGAGACTTCTGAGCCAGTGATCTCAAAGCCTCCTAGATGCCATCCATGATATAGTTATGGAGCTTCTCCAAAATCTGCAGCTGCATGACCAACTGAGCTCATCATCTCAGCCATCACATCAGATAATATACTTTTACTTATTTTAAATTTTTATATTTAGAAGCTTCATTTATATAGATTTGAGTCTCGAAAGAGGATCTAGGGGCTAAAAATTCAATCTAACTATTCAATCAATGGATCAAAATTATCTATAGCTCTGTATCATCAAATAAAATATGTAAAAATAATTTATTCAATAATTAGAGTTTTATATCGAAAGATATGCCTTCATATTAAAATTTACTAATATTATTTTATTTTTTTTATTATAGGATACTAGGATATTCGACTCTCATCCACTAACTACTGAAGAAGAGCAAGAGGAGGAGGAGGCAGACAACGATAAGGATTGGACCTAATTTTTTTTGATGTATTATATTTTTTTGATACTACTTATAAAAATAATTTATGTAATTTATATTTTTAATATAATATAATTAGTTTTTAATTTTTGATTGTTATATTATCTTTGCATTTTAATTATAATAGGTATAAGAAACATACTTCATGTAATTAATTATAATAATTTTAAAAAATATTATTATTAATTTTTTTAAAAAATAAAATTAACTATTAGCATTGGTAATTATCGTTGCTAATAACTATTAGCGATGGCATTAAAAATTAAATTATCATTGCTAATATTTTTTAAATAAATTTTTTATTTTTTTAAAAATTTAAAAAATTAGAGATGGCATTAGCGATGATATTTTTTATCACTAATAATTATTAACGATGGCATTAGCCATAAAAATATTATCGCTAATATTTTTTAATTTAAATATTAAAAAATAATTAGTGATGAAATTATTTCATCTCTAAAGCCGTCGCTAATAGCCTTATTAGCAATGACTCATTTTTTCAGTGCTAATAATGATAATTATCAATAAAAATTTTTTAGATTGGCTTTTATGATGGTATAAGCAAACAATGGAGACATTAGTGACAGCAAAAGGACTTTTAGCAATGGTGGTTAGGCATCACTAATAGTCCAAATTCTTGTAGTATGGTCTTCTTCTCAATCTTCTCACCTACACTGAGAAGGTCTGTGAGAATATTTTGAAAGTAGCTGAGATACTCCTAGATGCTCTATTTTTCGTCCATCCATAGTTGGTAGAACTGCCTTCAAAAAAAAATATTGGTGAGGAACTTTGCCATACAACTTTTTGAGCTTCGACCATTGTACCATCTGAAAAATCTTACCAAGTACATGAATCACTACCTTATCCATCAGGTACACATGGATAGTACTCACCATTTATATCTATAGCCACTCCTAGATTCTTTCCTCTATGGTGGTTGGCTTTTTCTCATTTAAGAGAATGTTGATCAATCAATGTTGGATGAGCACGTCCTTCATCCTCGCTTGCCACAAGAAAAAATTACTCTTTCCATCGAACTAGTTTATTTCCATCTTGATTATATTTATCTTCTCCATCTTCTAATTTTGATCAACACTACCTCTATCTGGACCATCTGATATCACTTATTCATAGTAATCAGACTCTAATACTACTTGTTGGGATAGATCTCTCAATTATGAAACATAGATTATCCATCCAAGATCATAATAATGATGGAAAGTAGATATTGATACCACATAAGAAAAAGAAGAAGAAAGAATTATAAATAAATACAATAAAAATATGTGGATTGGCCTCAGACGTACCTCCATGGGGCATGCAAACTTCAGTATGAGAGAAATAAAATTAAATAAATATTAAAAAAAAAATTTACTTAACCCTTATATAAGAGTTTCTTAATAAAAAGTTTCAAAATTCTTATAAAAGCTCTTTGAAATCTCTCAAAAAGCCTCTTAGCACCATCAGAATGTCACCAGTAATTCAATGCAATAAACGGCTCATCAATTAGAATTATATAAACTTCAAAATTTTTAAAATAATATTTTAGTTGAAAATTCAGTCCAAAACATATCCAAAAATTCTTTCTGACCATCTGATCATGATCAGCTTAAATCAGAGCTATCCGATCACGCAAATAGAGTCTTGATCATGCTTGGATCTAATAGGATCGTTTGATCTCGATTGACTCACTCTAAAGCTATCAGATCATGCATCCGATCCATGGGATACCCCATGAGCCATGCGAAATGGCTGGAAAACCAGGATCGATCCATCGTGGACCATGCAAAATGGGAGGAAAATGCTCGCCAGTCCACCAGTCACGCATGGACTGTGTGACGGGCCTGGCCATTTGCTGGGCCCATGCATGTTTAAGCCAGCCCAGCATCACATGCTGTCGGGCCTAGCTCGTGCTGCCGCTAGCCTGCACCAGCCCATGGACCATACCACCTACTCTCGGTGTTCTCTCATGCATATCTTCTCTGTCTGAACTCTGTTTAGACTATTCTTAGGCTTGTTGGATTTCATTCGTCATCTTGAACTTTATTCTAGACTTATTATGAATCGAACCTCGAGATATTTTCCTCAACACCTATCTGTCAACATTCTATTTTAAGACCTGAGCTTAACCGACATGCCCGTGAGCAACTTGATGCCTAGGTCGGATTACCACCTACTATACCAATAATACTGATCTAAACTGAGACTAGTTGAATACTTTTCTCTTGGCATAGGTAAAGATGAGATCATATTTGCTCCATCCTGACCATCAACACTTTAAGCTGAGATCGATTCTGGCCGATATTTCTATTATTAGCACTACTTCAAGATGAGGTTGGCTAAAAACTATCCTACTGATATAATCTTTAATTCCTAGTTGAGAAAGATCTATCACTCTTTGACTGTATAACAGCTATCATCCAGCTAGATTATAACTATCTTCTAGCTATGTTATAGCCAATCTCTATATAGGCTAACAATCCATAGCTGCCATCCAATTGGCTATTTTGTTATCACAAACTAATGGTCTAACAAACTTCAAACAGCCTGAACGGCCTAAGCAAATCTCCTCTATAAATAGAGGGATAGGAAACCCTTCCAGAAGAGAAGAAAAAGATTCATAGAGTTGACATTCTAGTGAAATCTACTCTCAACTTTTCTACTGAAGGAAGATTGAATCCTAATTTTTTCCACTCAAATCCTCTTTTCTTATCTTCTAGTTTTCTATTTTCACTATCTATTCTCAAGGCCCTAGCTAACTTAAGCATTGGAGGATCCTAAATCGAAGGATACATCATCGATTTTTGAGACTTCTTTGTAGGTCAATCTACTATCTACATTGACTTCATGACCCTGATCAGCTCTCCAGTACGATCCTACATCAATTTCTAGAGCCTTGCAGCAATACAACTAATACATCATGAAAAGTTATTATCATTCTTGCATGATTTTTTACATTAAAAGCCATTCTCTTGAACTTCTTTATGCATTATTTAGCATATTCTATACTTGTTATAACTAAATGCAATAATCTTGAAATTACTTTGCCAATATTATTTGAGTCTAATTGTTCCCTCTTAAGGTCCAACTTTAGGAAGAGATCAAACCCTAGTGGTGACAATATAATTGTATTTCTCATTAACAAAATGTTCTTAGCAACTATACATCAAAAAAATAAAAAAGGGAAAAATTGGGTATATCTAATTCATCCTAATTTATAAATTTTAATTAACAACTATAGCAAAATGTTCCTAGAGCTGAAATAGTACCTTAAGGATAGATTATAAGAAATCTTTATAATATGTAGTAATTGTTTGAAGAAGCTCAAATATGATAGAGGGACTTAATAATGAGTTTCTCAAAGAGCATATATTAGGAGACCGATCTAGTTGAGGGTCATGACTAAATGTTCTTTGCTTAATAGAGACCATAAAAAGCCTTGAATAGAAAAAAGCAATAATGAATATGGGTATGGATGAAAAGTAGAAATATTGATAATTGTTTGAAGGGGTTCAACATGATAGAAGGCATATTGATGAAGAGTTCCTTAAAGGCAATTAGTATTATGTGGTTGATCTGTTTGAAGTCGATTACCAAATTTGCTCATCTGAATAGAGGCTATAGGAAAGCCTTGAAGAGAAGAACAATAATGACGAAGTGGGCCCAAATGAAAAGTAGAAATACTTGATAGGTATTTGAAAGAGCTCCAACATGAAATAAGTTATGGATAATAAGTTCTTTGAATGCAACTATGGTATTAGATGGTTGATTAACTTGGTTGAGGGCTACGAACAAAAATTTAAATTTTCAGGGACCTTGTAGTTTTAATGTTTCCCCTTTCTCATTAGGCCATGTAAACCTTAATAATTATCTAAGGCATATCCCTCCATACAACAGTTAGAATTAGGATGTCTATTTTTTGATGAACCAAACAAGTGTAGATGTTGTTTCTCTTTTCTAAAAATGTCGACATGTTCCAATTTAGTGCATTAGGCTTGAAGCTTTTTATCATGTTCAATCAACAATGTTATCACTAGAGCTACATCAATAATAGGAGTTTGGATTTTTTTTACTTCAAAATCATATCTAACCTCACATTTTAGAAATTGGACATTAATCATGTATAAAACAAGTCAAGTGCATATAATTGGGGTCCATTTGGCAGACTAGCATTAGCAAACAAATGACAGCAAATTCAAAAGAACTTCTCACTCATCATATATATTGCAATGTTACACAATATTTAGTTTATTTTAATTCACAAGAAAAGGATTTTAGAATAAGAAAAGAATTTGTCAACTTATAGCATATCAAAGTAAGTTGGTTTTGTAAAAGTATTAGATCCATTTTCTTTTACATAAGTCAAAAAAGGCTTTGAATCAAAACAACTACATTCAAAACTTCTTCATAATGTAGAAATTATGCTATAGCAAAAATCCTATGTAAAATAGAATGTAGAAACAAAGGAACGTTTTTTTTTTTTGATGAAAACTAGAAACAAAGCAAAGTTATCAAATGAAAATTGCATATGAATAAAATTTTGTAATATTGAAGACAACTATTAGCCTTCACAATTGCATATTTGATCATATAAAATTATTAAATAATTTTATATTAACAGAATTATTTAGTACCCTCATTCATTTTGATCACAAGTTAATATACCATGTATAATTGCTTATCACCAAGATTTGATAAAATTTCTCATCATCAATACATGAAACATGTTCCTCAAGAGGCAAGTCTTACATATCTTGGGAATCTCATGTTAAACCACCATGTGGCACCTATTGCATAGCGTTTGCATTTCTAAGCACTTCAAAGGCAAATGGATGGTGGTAGTGCATATAGAAAATTTGGTGCATCTCTATGCATCTAAACAAGATCTTGATTTAGGTGCTTTAACTTGGTTAGGAGGGGAGGAACAAGAGAAACTGAACAAAAGGAAAAGCAAAAAAAGAAAGAAAAGACAAATTAAGTAAAGCAAACATTTTCTATTCCACTAATTAGTGTAGAAGACAAATAAACATAATCGATCATTGAGATGTTTTACCAAAATAAAAACTTAAACTTAAACGAGTCTTGTTCCATGCTTCCTCCTCAAAGGTATGCACCGTGTTATATCATGGAGTCCTTTGCCTTTCTTCCCCTTTTCTTCCCCTATCTCATGGAAGGATCCTTCTCATTGTGGTCATGTTTGAGCATAATATGAATAATAATTCCTTTCTTGCACAAAAATCTCTCATACCAAAATTCATCAAACTTGATGTCTTTATTCTTCCCATTTCTCATAAACATACATTTTTCCTTTTTCGGTAGCTATTGATATTATTAGCATGCAAATGTTCAAGATAGTTTTGCTAGGACAACTATAAACTAAATGTACTAAATATTATCACATAGAGTTCAGCATACTAAACCAACTAAAAATTGCCTACAGGTTCTTAACTAAAACAAACTACGCATTGGCCAAGACGTAGGCAACATTGAAGTTTCGAGATTGAACTTCCCTTAAACATAATAGTAGATATTTTCGACATGCATATGTTCATTAGAAAATCATTAGTATCCATTATTATATAAACATTGAATGAAAGCATAACAATCTAGTCTTTATTTGATGGAAGTTCCAACATTGTTACCTGACATTATAAATACAAATGCTTCTCATCTTTTACTCTTTTTAAACATTACAACTACTCATTATTGAATGAAGTATTTGCCTATATAAAACACAGAAGCACATTATCATCTTCAAGATGAGAGCGAAGAGAGGAACTTCGGTTACAATACTAATACTTCCACCAAGGAACTTCATTTACAATAATAGTATTTCCGCTATGAATGAAAATATATTGACAAATTGCTTCCGATTGCATTTGAGTCCCTTGGAAGCTAGTGCAAAATCTACATTGTTTAATTATGTTGACCCTTGGTTTGTGTAGTGGGGGTTGGCGGAGGCAAAGTTAAAATATTGCCCATGCGCATTTTTTCCCTACTATAGCGAATGCCACAAGCATTGCACAATGTCTGTATGATGTCAAAGCAAAAACTTGAGATTAGTATGCAATAATACTTAGCAACTGATGCACAATATTTTGAAACTATATATTTAGGTAAAGTTATATGAATTAAAACTTTTATGCTTAAAGCTAGAATTAAATTTTATTGAAGATTTGATAACATGGCTTTATCTGAAAATAAGATGGACATGATAACTAGCTAGTAGTGATATCAAGGGAAAAAGAATTATCTTTAGATATAATTGAAGAACAAATAATTAATTAATAATTGAATGAATGAATAAGGAGTGACCATGTTTAAATGCGTTAGAAAAAACTCGGTTTAAAGAGCAAAGAAGAAAAGGATAGACATGACTCAATCTTTCATAATTAATGACTTAACATGAGGTAAGTAAAACATAAGAAAATAAAATAATAGAAAATATTCATCAAATAAATAAATAATAAGAAATATGGTTTGATACTCCCATTTTTCCATTAACAACAGTGTCATAAGACATGTTCTTATATTGCATTCTATGGATAGCAATAAACTATGCATAATGCTACTATTGTGATGAGCTTTTATTAAAAGTAAAAGATAAAAAAATATATATAAAAATGGCATCTAGGAGCTAGCTCTTTTTACCTAATATACAAATAATGACTATCATATAGTATAGCTGAATTAGAATATGTTGATAAGAAGTCTGAGTTTAGACTTGAAGGAGCAAAAAATCAATTGATTTCATACATAGTTCTTGTTAGTTTATTTATACAACAATTTGCTCAATTACAAAGATATTTCTTTTTCAAATTCACGACAATATTACATGATTGGTTTTAATAAGATCCATGATCATAAGATTCTTAAAATAGAGAAATAATGATCCATTTTCATAATTTATATGAGAATCTACAAAGTGACACTATCACAAGAAGCGGACAAGATGATCTTATGAAGAAAATAAAACTACATACCCTTTTCATTTTTTGGAGGAGAACAATGAAGGATGGATCTACACGCACACACACTCCCGTTCAACACACGTATATATATATGATTTTCTATAAAAGGAAAACTTTGTTGATATCTGTCCAATCACTAGTAAATAATTTTTATAAAACAAAAGAAATTAGAAAAACTGACAAGCAAGAGTTATTTATATTTATTTTATTTATAAATAATAATAAATTTATTATATATTTAGATCCTTGCGTGCCTCCCGCTGTATCGGTAACGACCAAATCTTATCTCAATCTCCAATTATGTATGATAAGATTTATAATAATAAAAAAAAAATTTAATTATTAGATTAGGTTTATACATATCCTTTTCAATTATCAGTGATGAAAAAAAATCTATCAAGGTCATCAACCATAACTTTTAGTTAAATTTTTTCTCCCTTGATCATATTATCGTTGATTTTTCATTACACCAGTTAACTTAAAAATTTGAGATACTTATTTATCAAAATCATGATTTGTCTGATCTTTATTTTAGATATTTCAAATTCAAACTAAAATTTTATTTATAGTTGCATCATAAAAAAAAAAAAAAAAGGTATTGTTTGATCTACATATTTTCTAAAAAATCACCATTCCACACTAGGCAACAAAGGTAAATCTATTAATAATATTTTTAGAAAACATGAGCATAACTTGATAACTATCTAGGATTCAATGGTTATCTATATACTGATTACAATGAAATTATTTGAAAGCTCCAAAAATCATGTATATTTTCAAAGAATGTGACCTAAATTATAATAACTTTCTAAGAAAGAAGGGGAGGATTTCTACTTCCTTTCCTTTAGAAGGGCTTGAGATCATCCACCTAAATAGATGAAGATTAATCTAGTGTGTTTAGGTTACACACACGAAGTGGATCGCCAAAAGACAATCCCTTTTTAGAGTCCTAGTAATCCAAAAAAAGTCAATATGTTAATATATCCCAAAATATTGCAAACCTTGCAATATGAAACCACACCTATTACTAAAATAAAAGAAGGAAATAAAAATATATAACAAAAAACATAGAAGATAAGAATGGATTTAGTTTGGTAGCATCACCTTAGGTCCATCAGGACCCTTTCTCCACATTGGAGTCTTGGTCTTCCCACAAGAAGCACATGATTTTGGAGGAGGACATAGGGTGAGGCTCAAATCTAGCTCATTCTCTCCATATTTTCTTTCCTCCAAATGACCTTTTGAATTCTTCGCCACCGAAGGTCCGGAGGATGTAGCAAAAAAGTTGTACTCCATGATAGCTATTGTGTAAACTATAAAAGATTAAGATAGAAAATGAAGTGATGGAAAGAAGGCAGTGGGTAGGTCTTTTATAGTGGATCAGTAGAACGCATGAGACGTACGTGGTTGTTCTTCACTTTATTAACGGGCTCAATCTTCAACTTAATGCACGCATGAACTTGAGTTGAATATTTTTACTGGAGGGGGGGGAGGGGGGAGAGAGAGAGAGAGAGGTGCTGGTTCCCGTCGAGGTAGGGACATGTTCCCTTACTCTCTAAGGATGGTGCATATTACATGTGATGGCAACATTAAATGAGTCATTACAAACTTTCAACGGTCAGAACTAGATAAATACAAAGCTGGCAAGTACAAAGAATAAATAAAATAATAGAGTGAGAAGGTTTATGCACCACTAACATCCCTTTGGTTCTAACCATCTATTCCATGGGCTTGTCATAGGTAAAAAAAGCAGACCTCAGAAACTTTCAAAAAGAATGGTCTAAAGTTTCAATGAACGTTGCAGATAAAACACGAAATAATAGGCATGAGGTTAGAACAATAAACAAAGAATAACTATCCCCACTTTTTTAAAAAAACACGCCACCTTCTTTTTAATAAGTCATGAACGGTTCATAAATATATTATAACACTAGGAGTACATGAAATAATATTTGGCCGATATCTACAAAAACCTTGATTATCAATAATTTATGCAATGAAAAAAAATCATGGATATATTTTGAAAAATATTCAAGAACTTAATTAGATAACACTATTTTTGTAGAATTTTGATGTAAGTAATATTAAATAATGTCTTACTATAAAGATTAGGGTGGGACTTTTTCTCATGTTTCTAGTGTATCATGTCTAGGCTATATTCTGCCATTACTCTCTAATTTATGTAGCAGATGGCATTGATGCATATATGGAAGGGAGCTTTGGGTCTATTTAAACATTTGTAACTTCGTGCTTGCCTAGTCTTCTTAATGTGCATGCATTCATTTATGATATTAATTTCGAAATACAAAAATAGATTTATTATTATTTTTATGGATTTTTGATCCATTTACTATGGGCGGATCATCTGTCACACCCGAAGCAGCAGGCGACGAAAAAATTTGGCTTACAAATCAAGGTTTGGATGCAGTGCAAGCTCCAGCAGTACTTGGTGATGATGATAGTTGGAAATTGCCAATACGAAACGCGTAGGTGAAATGGATCATACAACTTGCTAGGATGCCTTGTCAACTCAATTTAATGTTAGCAAAAAAAGGAAACAGCTTCATTCTGCCCCCCTATTCCTGTATTACCTCCCACTATTGTATATGTTGCCCCATCTAAGTCCCGCAAATAAGCAAGCTACTTGCAAGTTAGCTCAATTTTGGCTTGAAATCTGGCTCAAGCTTCGCTCAGACCCAGCTTTAAAAAAACTCAATTGAGGCTTGATTTCAAGTTAAATGAATTGAGCTTGAGCTAACAATCCAGGCTTGAAATTTATTTTAGCCTAGGTAAAAGTAGGCTTGGGTCAATTAGAATTGAAATCAATGGTATTCTATTTAAATTTAAGATTCAAACCACCGAACATGTTCTACCTTATAAAAATTATGTAGAAATCAAAAGCCATGTATTTTAGTGGTTTTCAACTTAATCATTAAATATGCATCAAAATAAATGATTTAATAGCACGATACTATAGTTTTATTATGTTTCAAAATTAAAACCTATTTAATTTAAATCTAGCCATATTTCAACATATTTAGATCATGATCCATAAGGTAAATTCTTAATTTATGGATTCTAATAACCATATATTTTATCACAATATTAGAATTGATACCAACTTGATGTTAATTTTGTAGCAACTTGATCCATAGGTTTGAGACTAGGAAAATATATAAATTTTAATTTCTAGAAATTTATTAGCATAAATCATATTCCTTAATGATGTATATGTTTCTATGTATGTAAATCAGTGAATACATCATTAAAGCATGCATGTATCCATCGCACACTAATTTAGATTTGAACCAAGCTTGAACTATGCTTGGTGCAATCTTGAATTGCTTTCTAGCTTGATTTATAGATATGCATGCACACATACTTACATGAATACATGCATGCAAAAATACATGTATATATGTATGTATGTATGCATGTATGTATAAGCATACATACAAAAACACACACACACATACATACATACATACATACATATATATATATATATATATATATATATATATATATATATATATATATATATACACACATATATCTATATATATAGAGAGGGAGAGAGATAGACTGGGCTTCGATCGATCGAAGTCAAGTTTATATTCGGTCAGATCTTCAAGCATTCGATCAGTGCGTATCTTCGAGCGCATGCCTAGAAAAGCATGCCGACTGAAAAATTTAGTCGCATGCCTGTGTTTGAAAAAAAACAGATCTGCTGAAAAAAATTTTAGAAAAAAAAAAGATGAATCTGAAAAAAAGCTTGAAAAAAATTCAAGAAAAAAGTCTGGACCTAAAGAAAAGCTTAAAAAATTCAAAAAAATCTGAAAAAAATAAAGTAGGCGCTTCTGACGCCTACATTTTTAATGTAGGCACCTTTTCCTTTTTTTTCTTTCTATAGCTTTTTTTTAGATGTAGAAAAAAAATCCTACAGCTAGAAGAAAAAAGGTGCCTACCTTAAATGTAAGTGCATTCAAGCATTTCTTCTCTTTTTTTTTTTTTTCACATTAGGTGTGGATCTTTTTTTTCTAATTTTTTTTAGGCGCCCTGGAGGCACCTTAAAAAGAAACTAAAAAATTTGTTTCAGGCATAGGCGCGTGCTTATTTTTTTCAGGCATAGGTGTGCATCTTTTTTTTAGGTATGATTTTTTAGGTATGTACGTACAAATGTACGCTGATCCAATGATCGGAGATTCGACTAGATATGGACTGGGATCTGATCAATCGGAGTCCAGTCCATCTATATATATATAATGATGCTTCTGAGAGCATTGATGCAAGCTAGCTAATGAGATAATCTACATGACCAATGTTAGAGACTCCTTAACCTTATATCTGGTTTGGGTCTTGAAAGAATCGATGGAAGAATATATATACATAGTGTTGCTTCTAAAAGCATTGATACAAGCTAGCTAGTGAGATAATCTACATGGCCAATGTCAGAGACTCCTTAACCTTATATCTAATTTGGGTCATGAGAGAATGAATGGAAGAGATTGGAAAGATGGGGCCTCCATCCATAATTACAGGAAGAATGGATGAAAAGGATGGAATTGTCTATCTATCCTGACTCACTAACTTGTATCCTCCTAGATTGGAAGGATGCAAGGAAGGATGGATGAAGCATTGATGAATGAATTTTTGTATTAATAAAATTCTCTCTTATTAAATTTTTGATAAAATTATAATATTTCTTCATTTTTTTATTCATATTATTTATATATATTTTTATATATATTATCAATCATATACTATTAAATTTATTACTAATTCTTTTAATTTTAGTACATAATTTTGATAATTATAATTTAATTATATTTCTCTATTGCTATTTACTAGTTTTAATTAACTATTTATATAATATTAATTAACTATTTAAATTAAATTATAAATTATTTATTTATTTATATATTTAATATATAATTAATTTATTAATATTTAATTAATAAAATTATTTATTAGATTAAATTAAATTAAAATTAAAATTTATGTATTATTTATGTAATTATAGATTATGATGATTATAAGTTTATATCTTGTTTATTTTTTTATATAAATAAGTGTTATAAATTAATAATAGTAATATTTTTATCGAAGGATAGCCGAGTAAAATGTTATATAAATATAATCGATCCTTTCTTTCACTTCTCCTATACCAAATAGAAGAGGAGATTATTTTCATCAATCCTTTCATGTTTAATTAAATATATGAAAAAATGGTCGAAAGATCCATCCATCTTCTTCCTAATTCATTCTTCCTCCTCCATTTATCCTTACTTCACTCCATCTTTCATTTTAAAATAGAGGATAAAAGCTAGAGACATATGAGAGTCGATCGAGGATATCTCGTCAAATGATCTACATCAATTGGGAACCTCCACTCCTTTTTTATCGAGGATATCTCGTCAAATGATCTACATCAATTGGGAACCTCCACTCCTTTTTTATCTCAAGATTAATTTTGATGATAGCGTGCTAGATGGTGGCAGAAGAGGTGGAGCGAGATTCCTAATTAGAGACCTAAAATTTGGGTTTCATGGCAGCAGTAGTTATTATCTGTGTAACACCATAGTTCCTGTGGCTGAATTGAGAGGGGCATTAGTGGGTATAAATCATGTAAGACCAATTCTTCTGGCTGACCAAATTATTCTGGAGAGTGATTCTACTGCAGTGATTCGATGGAAGAGGAAGCTATGTCACCCTGTACTATTGGATATCTAGAGGATGGCTAAGGATTTTGCCTTCTTCCATGCATGTCATGTGTATCGGGAGGCTAACGATTCTGCGGACTGATTAGCAGCGTATGCGGCTAACCACTTTGAGGACGTAGACTGGGAAAACATTTCTAGTCTTGTAATATGGGATCACAGAACGTCCGCATCTCGCCACAGGATTTTAGGATTTTTGTAACCCATCTCCGCAACCGTTCGCCGTGTGCGAAATCTATCCACCCATCCGAAGCGGACGGTGCCGCCGAAGAGATGGCTCTCCTCCTTTACTCAGCCGCCCCCTTAACGGTGAGCTCCCCCTTCCCTCTCTCTGCCCCTCCCTCGCTATCTCTACCACTACTTTTAAATCTCTTTTCTTCCCCTACCTCTAATCAAGAAAATCTTTTCTCTCCAGTGGGAGAAGAGGTTTTCCTCTCCGTTCCTCCTCATCTCGTCTTTCAATTACAATAAGCCCAACAATAAGAGAAAAATAGGCACGCGTCTCGGAAGGAGAACAAGAACTGATGTCAGAGTACGAGCTTTCTTTAACCCCTTTGAGGACCAGCCCATCGTCAAAGATGCTCTCAAGGTAATTCCCCCTAAAATCCTTTAATACTGATTTTTTCTTTAGAAAAAGTTCTCTAAATTTTTTGGTTAATTCATTGGGGATTATATTATCAATGAGGGGAGAAATTATGGCGAGGTTTGGGCAGTGACCAAAATTGTCTTTCATTTGCGTTCAGGAGCCGGTGGCCTTCATGGGTGGGATGTTTGCGGGTCTCTTGAGGCTTGATTTGAATGAGGATCCTCTCAAGGAATGGATCACGAGGACTGTGGAAGCCTCTGGAATTGCTGCCGATGGGGAGATCGTTGCAGAGGAACTGAAGCTGGAAGCTGAAGAAGATGCGCCTCAGCAGATTGAAATCGAATGAGGTCCACTTCTTCTTTTTACCATGCCGGTCTATATACTGTAATATATTTCCTTTGCATAAGAATCTACTTGAGATTCTTCTTTGGATAACATTGGGCTTCGTTGTGGAATTTCTTCAATAAATACTTAGCTATAATGTTTTGTTTTTTGGCTGTATCCATCTTGTAACAAATCAGGCTTTTATTTGCTACCATATGGGGTGATTTTAGTCAATTGATGTGTTGGTATCAGTAGAAAAGATCTCTGCGCTTAATACTGCATAGATTGAATTGAATGTACGTGCCCCATCTGTTAAAGAACTGTAAACTAAGTCAGCATGCACGTTTGATTTTAGTAATGAAGTTCACTGTTATGTGGTTTGCATGAAACATATCATTATCCAGGGGGTTGGCAATTAGATGGGGTGAAATTTATGATAGGAGGATGAACTATGGTAATTTGTTTTTGATAATATGATTTTTGGATAAATAAAGGAGTGAACCAAGGTCACAACTTTCATGATTTTGGTCTCAATCGAAGCATAGGGTAAAATAAATTCAAAACTGTTCGAGTTTCCATGCTTTGAGCAAGTTCAACCGAACATTACCAGAATTTATCTAGTTTCAGCCGAAACTGATTTAAAACATAAGCCTAGCAGCCAGATCTTGAGGTTTACATGTTTTCTGTTTTTCCTTTGTGATCTTGCTAATAGACCGTAAATTGAGTCTTTAGGAATTGATTTTTTCAAAAGGAAACACATTTTTGAGTCTTTAGTGGAATTGAAGGCACCCAGGTGTCAAATTTTAAGGAACTAGATTGTGACACCATGTGTGCTGCAATTTGGTGCAGAAAGATGACTCCTGAGCAAAGCTTCATGCGCTGCTCAGGAGTTGCCTATTAATGGTAGAACAGAATTGAAGAAAACATAAAATTAATTCATTAACTTTGTTATATTAATGTTTTGAATCTTTAGAAATCAACCAAGATCATCTAGACCTTAGTTGCTGATGCGTGAGCAATTAAAATAAGATGCTGAAATAGGAAAAGAGGTTGAAAACTTGCAGTTTGAGGGGAACAAACACTCATAAGATCCTCTACCAAGGGGATTAGTCCTCCTAGTTCTCCAAAGAGCACCACCTAAAAGTTCTCCATAACTTGTCGTAATGAACATAAATATTTATATTGTACAATAACAACTACCTTTTGGTGACCACATTTAACCACCCAAAACAACTACTCTGCAAAAAAAAATACAGAAACAACTCTGCAACCTAAAACTGGTAATATTTTAATCCAACATCTTTTACTATATAAATACACAACATTCCACCCCTCTTTTTACTACCATATCCTCGAAGTTGATTTTCGGCCTCCAATGGAGGTGGCAAACCTACTTCCTTATCTTTGTAGCTGGTGAGCTTTATCTCTTTGTTGCATTATCAAAGAGACACTTGCAGAACACCATCTTGAAGTCTGATGCCTACATTTGCATTCACAGATCTTGATGATGTTTATCGGCGAAGCCTGAACTATGAGATAGGCAATCTTCCTCTTGCTTTTAACATTGCTAGCCTTAAAAGTAACTCCTCTATATCTTAAGACTTCATCAAATTGATGTTGGCTTTCCATTCTCTTCAAGCATTCCTGAATCCACTGATTTGCTTTGATTGCTTTCCGAAGAAGTGTTTGAGGTCATCCAAATCATTATGGATTTCCAATAAAATGGCCATGCTGCAGAATCATCTGCTTTGATACTTGATGTGTGCCTAATTAAAGTAGGATGTTGAAACAGAGAAAAGATTGAAAAGGTTCACATCAAGGGGAACCAACCTTTCTAAGATCCTCTTCTAAGAGAATCAATCCTCCTAGTTCTGCAAAGAACAACACTACTAGATATAAAATTCTCCATCATGTTCTTCAATCCATAGAATCATTGGCTCCGATACTGAATGTTATGTGCTTGATTCAAATAAAAAGATAAAATAGAAAAGAAATAGAAAAGGTTCACTTCAAGTGGAACCAACCTCCTAAGATCCTCTTTGAGCGAGATTTATCCTCCTAGTTCTTCAAAAGATGAATGCTTTAGATCTGAATTCTCCTACCCATTCATCATTCACATTAGTATAAATAATTTTACAGTAATAACTGTCTTTTAGTAACGGTCCATAAGCATCCGTACACAGTAACATGTCCAAGATAACTACATTACACCACTAATGCAGAGAATAACTACCCAGTACATCATAGTAATTCCTAGAGATAATTATATTTTTATCTACTACCTTCTAATGAATAAGTACATAACATTCCATCCCCCTTACATTATCTTTCTCCTCAAGGTTGACCTTTTGGGCTTCAATGGAGGCAGCCAATTAACTTGTCTTTATAGCAATATGGTGAGACTAGTCTTTCTTGCACCATAAGAGTGATGCCTCCTACATATTGGGCCACCATCTTAAACTTTATTGCCTCCATTTTACATCTATGCATATTGATGAAATAGATTGGAGAAACCTTAAAAATATGATCGATGTTCCTTTTGGTAACAATTTTGATAGCCACCTTTAGCAACTTCTTACGGTGTCCTAGGCCTTCATCAATTTGCCATGGTTCCTCCATCATGTTCTTCAAGCATTCCCTAATCCACTGATTCACTTCAATTGCTTGCTTGGCAAATGCTTTTACGTAATTCAAACCATCATGGATCACAAATAAAATAGCCATGTTGCAAAATCGTCTATTCCAATATAAATTGGTGCATGCTTAATTGAAACAAGATGCTAAAATAGAAAAAGAGATTGAAAAGGTTCCCTTAAAGGTTTTATTATTTGGTATTAGATTTTAAACATATGATTATTTTCAGAGGATATTAGGAGGTTCGTTTCCTTGAAGTCAACCCTTTTCTATTTCTTTTCTAACAAGCACATAACAATTGCATTTCATGAATTTTACAAAATAATCAGATTTAAAGTATTATACTACTTAATTCTTAAAAAGAGTAGAAATAAACTTGGCTCCTTTACATGTCTACATTTTTCTACAAGATATTGACCAAGTTGGAATGTTTAATTATAAAATGGTATCTTATCTACTTATTTTCCTAAATTCATTTTCCTATTAAATCTATCATTTTTCTTTTTTTAAAAGAAATTTAGATGACCGAAACCATACGACACCCAAATATACCAAACAGTATATTTTAGCCTGATCAAATACATAATTTTCTCCTTGACTTTTATTTTTTTCTGATTTTTTTTAATTTACTTTCTCATGAAAGCTTTAACCTTAAACTGCAATTGCTGAATGCATAGCCTACTTGTCTCCAAGAATTACATGAATTGAGTTCTCAATCCTTGATGGTTGGATTCATCTATAATATTTGATTGAGGATGAGAAATTAAAATTTCTAGCAGTAATAATTGGTTTCAATATGTAAGAAAATGCTTGACCTTTCAGTATGGGAAGTGGTAGATGCATCATTGGTCAAGAGTGCTTCGATTCTGATAGCCATGGCTACTCTCCATTTAGGATTTTTCACAGCTTGTGAAAAATGTGTTGGGTTCAGTTTCTAAAGAAATTAACGACAGCAGTGAAAACATAATATTGTGATGAAAGAGAGGTATAGGAAATGAAGTGTTGAATGAGGTGCATAAATCATTTGAGGATTTGCCAGAGTCCTTTGGCCACTTGGCCACAGGTAGGTTCCCTCCAGTTCCTTGGAGAGACATGTATTACTCTGATGTAGAGCAGCTAATTCTAGCTAGATTGGGATTCATTGTTCATGGGGATGAATGCCAATAAACTGGGTGGCCTACCATGGACAACCATCTTGTTGAAAGGAAGAGTCACCTCCATCACTTGCATGGAAAGAAATAGTACCACCCTAGGCATCTCATTGACTGTTATTTCAAAATGATGGCAGTCAAGGCAACAAAGAAGCTATATTTTTGTCTTCTGTGTGCCACTTTGTAAGCTAATTTTCAAAGTCATTCGAGCATCCAGTTCTAAGAAATGCTTGTGAAATCAACTGACATGAAGAATGTAATGAGCATCCTACTAAAACAGTGATTTTTGGTGAGCACCATTGACTGAAATTCATTTGCCCTTTAGATTTGGTTTCCTGATCTTTGATTTATTGGCTATCAGAGAACAATTAAAGGGTCTGCTAAATTGTTCTAAAGCGCATTATGAGAAGGGAACAATTGTTTGATTTTCTTTTTCCCCTTATTTCCTTTGAACACAAAGATATGGTCTACAACAACAACAACAACAACTACTACTGCATATTAGCAGACAACAAGATTTATATATATACACACAAATAGAAAGCAAATGTTTGTTGACATTTTCCACATTTTTCATCAATAGTCACCGATCCTTTGGAAATTGATGCTTAAGGCTAGCCTCACCATTGGCTGGCCGTGGACAGGGGTTCAACTGTGTCGAGCTTGATTGAGCCTAGGTCTAGCCATCTTTTTTCCAAATTTGTGTTCGAGCCCGAGTTTCAAGATGAAGGTTGATTTTCATATTATTCGATTGAGTCTAATTTGAGTTTAATTTTGAATTGAGTTTAAAATTACAGGGTTTAGATACATCCCATAACCTTATGCTCTTTAAAAACAAGAAATGGAACCGAAGATGCCCGATGAAAATGCTAACAGAATCGCTTCATTGTAGCTTCTAATGCCTGAGATAAGATATTTTCTGGAATAAATCAAGAAATAAATGAACCACTGTATGAGATCCTATATCCTCTCCTGAATAGATACCAGTATTGTCCCAGCTACACCAGTTCTGATAAATTAACAGAATTATCGAATTTTGATTAAACTTTGGAAACAAACTTGATCCCAACATACCATGCAGTCCACAATACTACCATGCCATCGAAGAACACAAGATAATCCTAATATGTTCTGAACATCATCAAAGGCCATCCATAAAGCACAGTGCACGTAATCTACCTTCACCAACGCTTCAGCTAGATGCCACCAAAGCTATCTAACAAGAAAGGTGAATAAGTATAAAATTATGCTAGCCATTCACATCTCAAGCTAACAAGTTCTTCCGTTCTACCACTGTTCAAGTGGCAGGCAAGGAGCTCATCTTCCCAGTTGCAGGAAAACAACATCCAAGTCTGGGTGAAATGCCACAATATCAAAATCCTGGAGGTAAAACTCAGGATCAACTGTATGGGAACGCTCTTTACGAGGAATAGTTTCCACATCCATAGATTAATGCTTCAAAACCCATTCATTATTACATTAGTCCTTCAGAATCCAGAACTCTATTTTGTCCCGTTTGAAGGCAAAATTTGAGTACCCACCCGAGCAGCCAATCCATTTGTTCCCAAAAGAATCAGTTTCAGGCTGCTTGATTTTACTGCAAATGTTTCCCTTGTGATCGAATCCCAGGACATGGTCTTCAGTGCTTAACATATGAATAATCCCATCAAAGAAAACACCAGGAAAGGAAAGAATGTAGCCGATATTATCCTCCCAGTGCACTTGGCGATGAACCCATTCACCTGTCTTGGATGAAAAGATCTCAAGCTTGGTACCAGTTCTTTTCACACCATCGTCCAAGTGAAGGACTTGGAAATGATGGGAGACTCGAGGATCGAAAGCCATGAAATTATCTAAGCTTTCACCTGGCTTTGGGAGGGTAATCCATTTTCTTGCTGCATGGTTGCAGACATGGTAGCAGTCGTCCTCAGATTTGGCATTCCATGACTTGCGGAGGAGCAGGCCATTGCAGGTATCTAAGATGTCCAAGTTTTGAAGATGCGGCAAGAAACCCGGTGTAGCATCAATGGTCCTGTCCACTGATAAGCTGAGATATTTGATGTCGGAGCTCCAGCTGGTATCGGCGTTCCGGGTGCTGGCCGGGAGTTTGTTCCGGTGGTAGATGTTGGAGGTGAACTCTGGAAACACATTGGAATCTCATCAAGGACTTGGCAGGAACTCGAGAGAGGATTCTGACCACTAAGTCATCTACCAGTTTGGTTGGAGGAGGCTTCATGGTGGTATGACCCATCCTCGGTTCCAACAAGGAGGAATTATTTAGAATACATTTTGGATAAAGGAAAAGGTGAGATATGATAGAAAAAGGGAGCATCATTGGTCGCCTTGCTGTATATTTGAGGCAATCTGCAGTTTGTTTTTCTTCCCTGGATAGGAAATTTGCCTACAAGGTAAGCTTATGTTGACCTATCACTGCCAGGTGATGGTTCCCTTTATCTCTCAGTTACATACTTTGGTAAGCTGGTGACACAGAAGGAAGAGCAAGGGCCAGTTTGTTAAATTTTTACTGATTATTTTTTGTTTCCACAAAATCAGAAAGAAAAAATTAACAAGACTAAATATTATGTTCTGCAACACCTATTCATTGTATTAACTTTTTTAAAAAAAAATTGAAATTTTGATATGTCAACTACCGCTGTTGTTAATCTTCAAGTCCGGTCCTCAAATTGATTTTGATTCTCCTGTTATAGTTCTTTATTTAATAAATAAATAATCCTAACAATTTTAAGATCGGTTAATAACAAAAATTCTTGCTTTCAAGGAAGTGGAAATAAAAGAAGGTACTAGCACGTTAAGTTGGCAAAGTCTTTGGTTGCTGGATCAACCGAAATGGGATCAAATATTACCCTCATTTTTGTTGGTCCAGGGGGATTTTGGAGAGGGCAACCATCATACAGCCCTTTCATTAAAAAAAAAAAAAAGAGTGAAAACAAAATCAAACAATAATAAATCTTCTACAAATTCTATCATAAAAGTAATCTGCATGCAGTATTTCACAAAGAACAGAAAGAAAAGAGACATGCTTAACAAAATATTATCTTAATGGTCAATGGATTTGTAAACTTTAATTGACTACCTCAAAACACAAAATGGACTAATCAAACAAAGATAAGAAAAGCTCATAATCAATATACTCATTCAATTCCAAACCAATATTATCGATATGTTGATTTATGTATTCAAGATTATATGTTACTTTATGTAAAATAAATAGAATAATATTTCATATCCTGCGCTAAATAAATTGATGTTTATCTATATTATTTCTGGATCAAAACTAAAGGATGAAATCATAACTTTCGAATGGTAAACATCTAGAGACTCACGAATACCAGCATCAATCATACATCATTGAGATCTATAGTTTCTTGCGAGACCCTTCTATACGGTAACTGCTTCTACACGGGGTTTTAAAGGAGACGTTTTTTCCCCCCTTTCCGAGTATTTCTTTGGGGCCCAATCAATTTCCAGTCCCACAAATTTTAACACAGTAATTGGCGTAATTCTCGCCACATGTCGTGACCGCGGTAGGTGGGTTAACGGTGGATGGATGGCAAGTCTCTACGGCCCCCGAGTACCGCATCACTCCACATATCACACCGATGGAGCAATGTGATTCACAAGGGTGTGGCAATTATTAATGGGCAACTTTAACGTCGTCGAAGTACATGAGAACATGAAATATTCCCTTTTTTTTTTTTTATTTTTGTATTGCTCAACTGATGGCATTGGAGAAGTTCTCGTGAAGAGGCTGCATGTTCTGCACTTTATGTGGATGATGGAGTTAAGCTTGAGATGAGAACATTAATTGTGGAGTGTGGATTATGAAGTTAAGCTTGACAGGGTTAAGATTTAAAATTAACAATAAAAGGCAAATGCAACTATAGTTAAAAACTAGTGGAAACAAGGCTATGTCAAAATTTATGGTCAAAAGATACCTTAGGTCAGCTAAACTACGTACTACATCTATGCTCCTCCACTAGATAATCAAAAGATAAATATATATTTGCTATCAGATATGAGTGAAGTGCAGGAACTGGAGATGCATTTTTGAGAACCTGTGTAATTGCCTCATGCTAGTTGGACAAACATGTTTATTAGAATTTCCATGAGAGTGAATATTAGTTGTCAATGAAATATTATTTAGATGGGTATGAAGTAGTCTACTGGCGTGGATCTTGGCATGCCATTCATGTGCAGGCCTTTGTATTGGCTTTCACATTGTACTAGGCTGGCAATCAACTAGCACAGTTCTTTAGAAACCAGTTAAAATATTCCAATTTTCTAGAGTTTTTGCTGATTGGCTCACTTAAATATTGGAAGGAAACGTGTTTTGGAACATGGGATGTCTCATGGCTTGTGCTCGAGCTTGACAAATTGAGATGGTAAAAAAAAAACAAACAATGCTACAGTTGCGAGTCATCATGCTGCTGATCAAACTCATGAAATATAGGCATTAAGTACTTTCAATTGAGCATTCAAAGTCCTATTTTGTGCTTTGAAGATATGAGTTTAGAAATATTTTTATTAATTGATCATTATGTACCTATAAATGTTTTCTCTTTTGATCATAATTGATCAAAAGAGAAAAGTGTGACCTTTTCCCTTACCCTCCCCTCCTTTTGTAGCACCTTATTATCTCAATAAAACCGGGGAGCTTCTAGATCTCTTCCAGTTCTTCTCTTCCCAATAAAAGAAATATCGAAGTATTTACCTATATTTTTTATTTTATCAATTCAAATCTTCCATATTTATATATCAGTCTTGCTTTTGTATTTTATGTCATCAACATCCTAACCTTCGCTTCATGCTCGAGGGAGTACTTTGCTTAACAAGTAGCGTGTCATTGTCCAATACCTCCAAGCGGGAAAAGACTTGGCCCAATCCGAGTTCCAGTTCCCTACCATGCTTGGAGAAGACTAGAAGTAGCGTTGGTCACTTCCTTGCAAGAAATCAAAAGTTTAGTGATGAGGATTGTTTTTGCTATATGGCTCGACCTTGGAGAAAGGGAGCAAATCCAAGGACAAAATTATCCATAAAACAGCAAAAGAACACTGTTGGAGTAATGGAGGAATATTCTATTTAAGTCAAATTAAAATTAACTCAATGAATTTATAAACAATGAGATATAGTATTTTAGAGATTAAAATGTAAATATGAAAAAGGCAAAAATTAGGGATTTCAGGTTGACGCTTGACGATATGTAATAGTTGGGCCAGGAATGGAAAGGGCATATGGTCAAATATGCTTGATTGCATCACGATGGATCAATTAGGAGTGATACTGTGGCCCAAACCACTTCACGCATTAAATGAAATTATAACATTATAACTATAATTGTAAGAGAATGGTTATTACTATATGATTTTTGTAATATGATAATAATTATTATTTTGAGAGAGAAAAAAAAGATGCCCTTTTAGAGACGTTCGGTTCAACTAATTAATGGCATACGCTAGTGATCATGGGTTGCGATTATTGTTGTTTAATATTATAAATTATTTTATATATTTTTGTTGTTAAATATCTCTGAGTTTTACTTTGTAACGGCTATTCATGACTATATATTTCCTTTGCTAATATAGGTTAGTTCTTGTACCATATCACAAGTTGCCCGAGGGAAAGCAACTCTTTGACGCCAGTCAAACGAGAAATTACTGCATGCACCAAGTGCAAGTGAACAGGGCAAATCCCAAAGCATACGTACGGTGCCTAACGCGCGATCGGGAATTGGTGAAATACGAGGGGTACCGTGGCGTGTTATCCACCGTGGATTTGGCGCGGTCCAATTTGCACCTGGTGCATGCAAACAGCTTCCAGGCAACTCGTGAATAATAACAACATTTTGGATCCTTTATTGTTGGTACGAAATTTAGTTGATACCGAACTGACTGAAGTTGAAGAAGCCAGGGTCGCTGTCGGGACCTATAAAAGAAGTCCAAATCGGAGGAGGGATGGCTCCGACATGATCCTCCGATGATCAAGTTAGCTCTTTCGACCAACAAAAATGGAATACTCAGAAAATAGCAGATATTCAAGATGGAGAAGAGAGCTCGGAGAAAATGTATCTGAAGGATCCCTTTTATAGACGGAGCCTATAACAAACTGATGGTGACAGCCACAACTGCTGAGTGGTAGGTCATTCAGGCCACGTGGGGTTTGTTACAGAGGGTAGTGTCTGTTGTCGCAATGCGTCCATTATCGTGACATGCAGGTGGTTGAAATTTAATTGTTGAAGTTTGGATTGAACCGCTATCAGTAGCGAGAAAGGTTCGATTGGGAGAAGCCCTTTAGACGACTGGAAGAAATTCAGAGGGAGTTCGACTGATGGAGAAATCCATCTGGTGAGAGAGTTCGTATGAAGGAGAAGTCCGAAGAAAATTCGGCTGAAGGAGAAGTCCGTCTAGAGGAGAAGTTCGGAGAAAGTTCAACTGGAGAAAAAGTCCGGAGAAAATTTGACTGAAGGAGAAGTCCGTTTGGAGGAGAAGTCCAGAGAAATATTGACTAAAGGAAAAGTCCGTCTAGAGGAAGTTCGACTGAAGGAGAAGTCCGGAGGAAGTTCGTCTGGAGGAGAAATCCATCTGGAGGAGAAGTTCGAAGAAAGTTCATCTGGTGGAGAAGTCCGTCTGGAGGAGAAATCCGAAGGAAGTTCGATTGAAGGAGAAATCTGTTTGGAGGAGAAGTCCAGAGGAAGTTCGACTGAAGGAGAAGTCCGGAGGAAGTTCATCTAAGTAGTCCCAAAAATCGGCAGGCATACCAAAGGTCGGTCAACCCAGGGACAAGCGAAGCCGCGGTTGAAGCTCTTCTGCGATCGAAAATCCTTCTCGATCAGGCACTGGTCCGAAGTTCGATAGGAGCAGGGTTTATCTCCAATAATAGTCCCCCTACTTCCGAATTAGAAATTCGAGGGAAGGGAGTACAGAATAGGTGACTGCTAAAGTTCCGATCCGGATTTAGCGCTAGTAGGATAAGAAGTTTTGGCATTTATCGTGCTAACGGTGAAGCCTCCTTAAATGCGAAGCGATCCAAAAAGATAAATTTCGAAACTCCTACTGAGACGCTACCCTAAGTATGGTGCACTTATAGTTCTGTGGACCGCCAGTCGCCTATCGCAACGAGTGGGACACGCATCAATTGGAGACCGGCTGGAGGAGCCTTTCCATCATAATCGTTTTAGACTTTGCGGGATATTTAGGTCTGGCACTTTCTCCCGAGGACTTATTCTTTCTTACACTCTTCTCTTTCCTTTTGTTGTTTTCTTCCTTCTGCCTGAGAGCACTTCAATTTTTTCTTCCAATTTTTTCACTTGTCGGCATTTTTTTTATTCATTTCCTATCATGTTAGTCGTTTCGCTGATCTTCTAGACCTAACTAGGTTAGCTTCGAAACCTTTTCTTGATTATTTCTGCATCTTTTGCATTCCGTTCTTTTGATTTCTCCATAGCAATTCTGTGTTTTATTTTCTTTGATTTTTAAGGTTTTTTTATATTTGAGTTTGACTCAAATATCTTCTGAAACCGCTCAGTCATCCGGTTCTTCGGGTCCGTCCAATCCGACCTCTCGAAATCCCAACTCTGGTGAGGAAGCCGAACTCAGAAATATATCCTATTCGACCTTTATACCTGACACCGTTCCTTGTTCTCTGTCTTTAGATAATCTTTTACTGATTAGGATTCGATACGGGATCCCTTCCGAGTATGAACTAGAACTTTCTAGACCCAGCGATCGAGCTTGCTCTCCCCCATCCGATCGATTTTGTCTGTACTTAAAAACCTTTCGTGCTGGACTAAGGCTTCCTCTCCCATCTTTTGTAATTAGTCTTTTTCGCTTCTTGAACATTTCGCTTGCCTCCGTAGTACCGAACTCCTTCAGATTTTTAATTGGATTCCTCTCTCTTTGCCATCTTGCCGAAGTTCATCCAACCATCCCCCTCTTTAGAAATTACTACACCTTTAAGCGCCACCCTTCCACAAAGAACTGGTGGTACTTTTCTCTCCAGTTCGGCAAGAAAGGGTTATTGAAAGGAGCCCCTTCTTCTATCCACAACTAGAAGGAGATGTTCTTTTTTGTATCTTGCCGAACTTTAATGCTAGGGCTTCCTCCTTGGGGTCTTCTTAGAGAGTCAATCCGTCGAGCTCCTAGTTTACATAGGGGTGATCTTGACTCTGTTAGTAAACTTAAGAATTACTGGGCTCCCCTTCTATCCGAACTCTTGAAGGATCAAACTTTGTTCAACACGGGTTTGAGTCCCCTCGATCTGGCAGATACTTTTCTACAAGCTTCGAATTTTCACAGGATTTTGTATGTATGTGGATGTTACTGATTATGACCTCTTATTTGTTGCAGAGATGGATGCTTGAGCTGTTGACAAACTTGCCAAAGGACTTCATGTCCGAAAAAGAAAGGAAAAAGTATTAGGAGAGAGTTCAAAGAGGGTGAAGATTACTGCCCTGAGCTCCACGGCTCCTTCCGATGCCGCTGCCACTTCCAAAGCTGTCGAGAGTGCCGAAGTCCCTCGTCCTACCGAGGTTTCCCCTGTTGTTGGGATTGATGTCATTGGGGGTTCGATGCCTCTTGTGTCCGCGAGTTCCCCCGTCGAAGATCATCCTATCGAGAGAGGAGGAGAGCAGAAGAAAAAAAAAGAAAAAATTGGCCGTTGTGAAGGTGCAACATAAGGCTCGTCCTAGTCGATCCAATGATAATAACAACTTGGAAGAGGGCCCCTTCAGCACCCCGAACACCATATGAGAGCTGGTCGACAAGTTTGCCTTACCTATGATCGTAGATTAGATGGTCGACCTCGATGATGCCCAACTCACTTGGGACTCCCTTGGTACCTTCCTTCAGGTAACCATCCCACTACATCTCTTCTTTTTTTTCTCCTTTAATGCCTGTATAATTCTTTTTGCTCCTTGCAGTCAAGTTATCAATTGCTAGCATACATAAAAAAGGTGAACCGTTTGAAGTCGGAGTCATCAAGAATTTAGGAGAACCTCCAAGCCAAAGTTAACCGCCTTCAGGAGAGGACCACTGCAGCTGACCATCTCTTAGAGGAGAAGACAGCCGAGGTTAGGGCCCTTCAGGAGGCACTCCAAAAGGGAGAGCTCGTTCTAGCAGGGTTGCAGGCTGCTTTAGCTTTGGAGGAAGAGAGGTGGAAAAAAGCCGAGGTCAGGATTGTCGAGCTAAAGAATAAAACCTCTAGGCAGATCTTAGAGGCAAAGGTCCAAGCGACGAAGGAGTTTAAGATTTCATCTGAAATGATGGACCTGAACATTGCCTTTAGCCAGGAGGCTTTCCAAAAGGGGTACGAGCTCTGCGAGGATCGAGTGGCTAGGAAGTTTTCCAAACTTGATCTCGATTTTCTTTATGGAGTCATCTCCGATGAAGAGACTGGACCATCAGCTGTTGTGGCCAACCCTTGTCCTGTTGAAGTAGCTCTTAAGCCCTCCGAGCCTGCTGTCGACGTGCCCGAACCCGTGCTGGAGCTCAAGGTTGTCCCTAAAACATCGGGCTCCTCTGTTGCTCCTTCCGAATAAGCTAAACCGGCTCTCGGGTCTGTGACTACTGCTGGAGCGCCAAGCTCTTCTCCTGTTTCTCCTCCCAAGGTTGGGGATTCTTGATAGTTGTATTTTTTCTTTTTTTTTATTTTATCTTGTACTTGAAGAACTTTAATTAATGAAAGAAATTTTTTTTTGTCGATACCTTCTAGTGCTTTTGAATATTTTTTATGCATTGGATGCAGTTCCCTGTCAATGCCGATCCACTGTCTCAAGACGTCTCTTTGAAGGCTCATCTTAAACATTTGAGAAAATAAGTTCATCAGCTGAAAAAGAAATTGAAGAAAACTGAAGATGAACTTCAGAAATCTAGGGAGAATGTTTATGAAGCAACAATCGAGGTCACTCATCTTCACAAGCTACACATGCAAGATTATGCAAGTCTTGCCATCAGGAAGGGTGCCTTTGAGAAGGAGCTTGTCGAACTCAAGAAAAATGCCAGCGACAAGTCTTAGGCATTAATGGCGAAGATTAGCTCCCTCAAGGTCGGGCTTAAAGCGGCCAAGGAGAAGATTCGATTGTTAGAAGGGAGTTCACCGTGGTCCTCTGACAAAGCACGCTATGAGTGGGATTGGTCGAAGAAATTCTCCATGCTCTAGAAGCAGCCACACGATGTCGAGCTCACTTACGACACTTATCGGTTGGGTTGGAGTGAAAGAATATCCAAACTTGAGCAGAAGCTTCATGCCATTGAGATTAAGATGGTCCGGCTCCAAAAGCAGCTCACTGATGGCTATTATTCTAAATTGAGCAGGGAGTCAGAGCAGGTTGCAACCTTGAGGAGGATCATGGATGAACTCTCTGATCCGTTGGGCAGGAGAAGGCCGAGGTTTAGCAGCTGAAGATCCAACTAGCTTGCGAGCAGCAAGCCATTAAGGATGCAGAAGCTGAATCGGAGGTTCTAAGGAAGAGGCTACGGGAGTCAGAGAAGAACTACCGATGGGCTGATCGGATGTTCCATGATAACTTGATGAGGAGGAAAGAGCTTGAAGAAGAGATCGTCGTTCTGAAAGAATCCTTAGTACTAGCTAGCAGTTCAAAGTTTGAGGAACCCGATCCTTCTTATGAATTTGCCCATCCTTCTATTTTATACTTGATCTTATAGACCCTCGTTTTGTAACTATCCTTAACTTTAATGAAATGGCACTTTCTTCTATTGTCCTCTTGCACGGATTAGATGTTTGCCGACTCTTTTATTCTCTTTACCTTTCCTTTTAGTAGGATGAGCATCGAATTGTATTTTTCTCCATTTCAAGTAATCAGGGATTCTTACCCATGCTAGGACGAGGTCGTCGGGGCATTCTTTGCTCTTGCTAGGACGAAGTTCTCCTTCTATTCCTAGTGAGACTGTAGGAGCGCAAAAGGATCATTGAAAGAGTCTCTATCCGCATCCTGATTTAAATAACCGAGATCTTCGCTTTAGCTCAATGTTAGGATGAAGTTCTCCTTCTGTTCCTAATAGGGCTATAGGGGCACAAAAGGGCTATTGAAAGAGCCTCTCCCCGCATTCCAACTTAAGTAACCGAGGTCATCGCTTTAGCTCAATGTTAGGATAAGGTTCTCCTCCTATTCCTAATAGGGCTATAGGAGCATAAAAGAATCGTTGAAAGGACCTCTCCTAGCATCCCAACTTAAGTAACCGAGGTCTTCGCTTTAGCTCAATGTCAGGATTAGGTTCTCCTCCTATTTCTAACAGGACTATAGGAGCACAAAAGGGCCATTGAAAGGGCCTCTTCCTGCATCCCGGCTTAAGTAACCGAGGTCTTCGCTTTAGCTCAATGTTAGGATGAGATTTTTCTTCTATTCCTAACAGGACTATAGGAGTATAAAAGGGCCATTGAAAGGGCCTCTTCCTGTATCCCGACTTAAGTAACCGAGGTCTTCGCTTTAGCTCAATGTTAGGATAAGGTTCTCCTCATATTCCTAGCAGGGCTATAGGAGCACAAAAGAACCATTGAAAGGATCTCTCCCTGTGTCTCAGCTTAAGTAATCGAGATCTTCGCTCTAGCTCAATGTTAGGATGAGGTTCTCCTTCTGTTCCTAATAGGGCTAACTTTATCAATGATAAAGTTCGAAAAGCTATTTTTTGTCATCATAGTTTTGCATCAAGATCAAAGATATTAAAATAAGAAGATTTTATTGAAATGAGATTATTGATAGTACATGCGTAAGTTCTTCGAGCTCCATGGATATGGGAGATCGGTGCATCCGAGCTCCTTCAAGTAGTAAGTTCCAAGTCGGACGACCTTTTTGACTTTATAAGGATCTTTCCAATTTGGGATGAGCTTTCCTTAGTTTTGAGGTTGTAAAACGACTGCTCGTCGAAGTACCAAGTCTCCCACTTTGAATATTTTGCTTTGACTCTAAAGTTATAGTAGCGGGCGACTCTTCGTCTATAAGCAACCATCCAAACTTGGACTTCTTTTTATCTTTCTTTCAGTAGATCGAGGTTTACTCTGAGGTCCTGCGAATTGTATTGCTCGCTGAAGGCTACAACCTATGCAGATGGCAGCTTGAGCTCTATCGGGATGACTGCTTTTATTTTGAAAGCCAGAGGGAACAGCATTTCTTCAGTTGGCAGCTTTTGGATAGTTCGGTATGCCCGTAGGGCATGGTAAAGCTCATCCTCCCAACTCCCCCTTGCTCTTTCAAGCCTTTCCTTAATGCCTTGTAATAAGGTTCTGTTTGTCACTTCTGCTTTACTGTTTGCTTATGGATGAGCTACTGACGTAAAGTTATGGAAGAAGTTCAAATCTTCACAGAACTCAGCGAACTTCCTTCCAGTAAATTATCATCCATTATTTGTAATAAGGGTTTAGAGTAGGCCAAATCTATAAATAATCGACTTTCAGATGAAATCTCGCACTTTGGCTTCAGTAATCTTTGCCAGGAATTCGACCTCGACCAATTTGGTGAAGTAGTCGATCGCAACTAAGAAAAACTTCCATTGTCCGGGTGCCATCGGAAAGGGGCCAAGTATATCCATTCCTCATTATGCAAATGGCCAAGGGGTGCTTAGTGGGGTAAGCTCGGAGGTCGGCTGTCTTTGTATATTTGCATTCCTTTGATAGTGGTCTACTTTTTAACATATTTGATGCAATCATAGTGTATAGTCAGCCAATAATAACCTTACCGAAGCAGCTTGTGAGGCAGGGATCTGGCGTCCGGATGGTTTCCATAGATTTCTTGATACACTTTTCATAATGCAAAATCGACCTCGAAAGGTCGAAGACATCTTAAAAGTGACAAAGAATATAATCTCTTATATAGTTTTTCATAAAGTACATATCGATGAAGAAAAATCCTGATTTTTCGGTCCAGGTTCGTTCAGATCTGATCAGATCAAGAGATATATTTCAAAAAAAAATTTCTTTTTGATCTATATCAGATCTAAGATATTTCAAATCTAATTCTTATTATTTTAATAAATAAAATAAAATAAGGATAAATTAAATCAAATTTAATTTACCTAATTTGGGTAATCCAATTATCCATTGATGATTCTGTATGTAGTGGAAGGTTCTGGATCTAGCCACGCAAGCGCCTGACCTTTATCGGTATCCACTCGGGCTTGATCTGAAGATCCTCTTCTTCTCTATCATATCTTCAAAAATCAGATCTAGATCTGATCTGAAGGATCTTCAAAACTCCTTTTGAAGATCAGCAGTCGTCCTTTGTAGCAGTGCAGCCTTCTAGCTTTCAATCGCCTTTCTTTGATCTGAATTGCACCAACCAAAAATCCAAAACTCCTTTTGAACGTAGAGAGGAGAGGGAGAAGGTGGTTTGGCATGGAGGAAGAGGGGAGAGGCAGCCTTGGGGCATGGAAATTGTGATTCCTTTCAATCACTTTCAATCCTTATCTAGGTTGGGCGCATGGTCTTATTTATAGACTGTCTGTGATCCAACTTCTCTTCTTTCCAACCAATCATAACTCTTTGTGAAATCAGATCTAAATCTGATTGGTGGGAATAGAGTCCCCTGGATTCCTCCTTAGAGGGCGCCTAAGACCTAAGTCAAAAGTCAAACTGGGTTCTTAGGAGAACTCTAATTGGAATCCAAAAAGGAGGATGGAGTCCTTGTCCAACAAGGACTCCTAGGTGCCTCCAACTTGGGCACACGCCTAGGGTGGCGTACACCCTCTTCCTTGCCAGGTTCTGGTAGGGGGATAGGCCCCCACCAGCTCTCCAATAGGTGCATGACATGTGATCAAAAGTCAAAGTATCAATGGTCAACATTTGACCAGTCAAAGGTAGACTTTTGACCAAAGTCAAAGAACAAGAAATGGCAGGATGACCAAAAATGGCAGGTAATGTCTTACAAATAAGACAACCTTTTCTGACTTGGACAACCTCCTAGTCAGACCATATGAAGGCCTCTGATTGAGCACAAACTCCTTTGGCTCAGTCAGGACAACTTATTTATGATAGCAAAAGAAGAACGTTAGGTTCAATCGAGTGCTAGCACGATTTCCTTGAACCTAATTGAATCTCATTCAGATCAATTGAACTGGATCAGTTCAATTGATGATCACCAGATTCAAACCTCTTGTTTGTGTGACCCAGTTAGGTTCAGTTCTGTATGGTAATGGGATATGTCATGATCTCTATCATCGACATCATCGAAACTTCTTTCGATGGATCAGAACTCTTCTGATTCGAACAGCTAGAATGATCGATCATCTAAATCATTCTAATTGCTCCCAAAATCCACCAGTGACACCTAGCAGTATATGGTGGCAACCCATCAGAGCTGAATGCGAACCTCTTGGTGCAGCTACCTGTGTGATTAAGTTCTTCTATCTTGAGCCCCGATCAGATTAGGGTTAAGGTGAACTCGTCAAACCCTAGTCTCTGTCATATGATGTAATCATTCGATTCGAGTCCAATGTGAAAATCTAAATAGAAACTCTTTCTATTATTTCACTCTGCCATGGCCATGGACTTCTGGACTTGATTCTCATGATTATCATAGGGTTGCTACTCCTCTACCACCGAGGTAGATAGATTCCATCTTGATGCAATCCAGTTCCTACAATGAACATGCTATAGCCAACATACACCTCAGGTTCCGATATGGCTAGGAGACCGAGTAATGGTGTAGTCAAACTATAACACCCTCAAGGTGAACTGTCGATGCACCTCAGGTCAAAGAACCAGACACACTACTGCAGCATCGAGTCAGTCATTGACGAGAAGGTAGACTCCCTAATGACTACTCGAGGTGGTCACGCTCAGTGCCCTCGTTCTCTAACGAGTACCTGTACTCTCGCTCCGGTGTCTCCACACCATAGACTCAAGACTCATCTACTAAAGAGAAGCGATTGTACACCAACCTTCCGGATCAATCACCATCCTCGTGATGATCCTATGGTCGGGAGCATTTTATGAGTTAATAATGATTATTCATGTCTTAAATTTTCAACTCTTGAAAATATGAATTATCATTACCATTAACTCAAAGGATGTATCACAGACACTAAATACACATATGTGATAGAAAATAATCCATTTTATTGATTATTAGTCAAAATTATAATTTTGCCCCTTAGAAGTGTATTACAAGTGTCAGCCAATTCTGGCTTCTAGGGCACATATATCTAACAATCTCCCACTTGTCCTAAAGCCAATTGGCTACAAGTCTAAGTCCCATCTTCTCAAGGTGGGCTTCGATCCTCTGTTGGCCCAACGGCTTTGTAAGTGGGTCTGCCACATTATCTGTGGAGTTGACTCTCTTGACCTTGACGTAACCCTTCTCGAGGTAATCGCGGATGAGGTGGTATCGCCGCTCAATATGCTTGGATTTCTGGTGAGACCTCGGCTCCTTAGCAAGGGCTATGGCGCCATTGTTGTCGCAGTATAGAGGAATGGCATCTGATGGCATTACTCCAATTTCTGTAGCAAACTTCTTGTACCAGAATGCTTCCTTCGCAGCCTCTGATGCAGCGATATATTCTGCTTCCATGGTGGAATCTGCTATCACCATTTGCTTGGAACTCTTCCAGCTGACAGCACCACCATTGCACACAAACAGACTCCCAGATGTCGACTTTCGATCATCTATATCGGACATGAAATCCGAGTCTGTGTATCCCTAAACTTGGAGTTCTCCATTACCAAAGACCAACATCATATCCTTAGTTCTTCTCAAGTACTTAAGGATACATTTCACAGAAGTCCAGTGTTCTTCACCTGGATTTGACTGATATCTGCTTGTGACACTCACAGCATGGGCTATATCAGGTCGTGTACATAGCATGGCATACATGAGGCTCCCTATTGCAAAAGCATAAGGGATCTTGCTCATGCGTTCTATTTCCTCAGGTGTGCTGGGGCACATCTTCTTGGAAAGATGAATACCATGTCTGAAGGGTATTAATCCCCTCTTAGAGTTTTCCATACTAAACCTCTTTAGTACTTTCTCTATGTACATCTTCTGTGAAAGTCCTAGCATCCTATTCGGTCTATCCCTATAGACCTTAATTCCTAGAATAAAGGATGCTTTGCCTAGGTCTTTCATGGAGAATTTCTTGGACAACCATAATTTGACTATTGTCATCATGGAATATCATTCCCAATAAGGAGGATGTCATCCACGTACAATACGAGGAAGACAACAGCGCTCCCACTGACCTTTTTGAAAACACACGGTTCCTCTTCATTTTTGATGAAACCAAACTTTTTGATCACATCATTGAAACGAGTGTTCCAGCTCCGAGATGCTTGCTTAAGTCCATATATGGACCTTTGCAGCTTGCAAACCTTGTGATCAGTATCACTGGATGTGAAACCTAGCGGCTGTTCCATATAGATATCTTCCTCAAGATATCCATTTAAGAATGCCGTTTTCACGTCCATTTGCCATATTTCATAATCGAAATAGGCTGCAACGGCAAGCAATGTGCGGATGGATTTTAGCATAGCCACTAGGGAAAAGGTATCCTGATAGTCAATGCCTTCACGTTGACTATAACCTTTTGCCACTAGTCTAGCCTTGAATGTCTCCATATTTCCATCTGCACCAATCTTTCTCTTGAAGATCCATTTACATCCAATAGGTACTATACCTTCTGGTGGATCTACCAAGGTCCAGACTTGGTTTGAGTGCATCGAGTCAATTTCTGACTGCATTGCCTCTAGCCATTTCTCGGAGTCGATATCTGATATCGCCTCGTTGTAGGTTTTGGGATCATCACCATGAGCACCATTACCTACGAGGAACATTTTCCTCTACGTCCTCTGAAATAATACCTAAGTATCTTCTCAGGGGGACAGGAAACTCTTTCCGATCTATGAGGTGGAGGAGGTAGTGTTCTTATTGGCTCAACCTGATTTGGTTCTAATTGGTCCTTAGCTCGTTGTACTTGTGAGACTTTCTCATCAAGCTTGATCTGCCTTTCCAATGCCGCTATCTTGAATAAACTATTTTTCAAGAAAGATGGCATGTCGACTCACAATCACATTGTGGTCTTCTGGAATGTAGAAATAGTATCCTAATGACTCTTTAGGATATCCTATGAATCGAGCTCTAAAGGACCTAAACTCTAACTTGTCCACTTGTTGTCTTTTGACATGAGCCGGACAATCCCCAAATTCTGAGATGACTCAGACTTGGTTTCTTACCGTGCCATATCTCATACGGTGTGGTAGGAACGGTTTTAGAGGAAACCCTATTTAGTAGATAAATTGAAGTTAATAATGAGTGTCCCCAAAGAAAATCAGGGAGGTCTGTGAAGCTCATCATGGATCGAACCATATCCAATAGGGTCCGATTTTTCCGTTCTGAAACCCCGTTGAGTTGAGGTGTTCCTGGTGGAGTCCATTGAGAGACTATGCCATTTTTCTTTAGATAGTCTAGGAATTTTGGCTAAGGTATTCACCTCCTCGATCTGATCGAAGAACCTTAATGGGTTTTTCAGTTTGTTTTTCTACTTCATGTCTGAATTCTTTGAACTTTTCAAAAGCTTCAGACTTGTATCTCATAAGATACACATATCCATACCTAGATAGATCATCGATAAAGGTAATGAAGTAGACAAAATTGCCTCTAGCCGGCACATCAAATGGGCCGCACACATCTGTATGTACTAGGGCAAGGAGATCTGTGGCCCTCTCCCCATGTCCAACAAAAGGGAGTTTAGTCATTTTGCCTTGAAGACAAGATTCACAAGTTGGATATGACTCGGAAGTCAATGGACTCAATAGCCCATTTTTCTCCAATTTGTTGATCCTATCTTCTGCTATATGACCTAATCTCAGGTGCCATAGATACCTATCGTTTGGACTATCCCTAGGTCGTTTGGCATTCACGTTTTGCTCGATAGTTAGAACAGGTACATCAATATGTAGCTGATAAAGATCATTAATAAGAAAACCATTTGCAATTTTATTTCTTTCATAAAGAATGTTACAATGGTCCTTAAAGAAGGTGATCACATAGCCTTCTTGTGCTAAGCATGAAACAGAAATCAAATTCCTGCTAGCTGCAGGCACATAATAACAGTCTTTCAAAACTAAGTCTAAACCAGATGGTAATCGAAGAGGATATGTTTCCACGGCTACTGCAGCAACTCTTGCTCCATTACCGATGCGTAGGATCATGTCTCCATCCCTCAACCTCCTGCTATCCTCAAGATCCTGCATGGAAGTGCACAGATGAGCACTAGAACCAGAGTCAAGCACCCAATTGGATGCAGAAGAAACTATAAGGTTAGACTCAATAACGAGCATACCTCCAGAAGGACCTTCCTTCTTGTTCTTCAGGGTGGCCAGGTAAGTAGGGCAGTTTTGCTTCCAATGGCCGTCGCTGTTGCAATGGAAACACTTTCCTTTGACATCGGTCCTTTTTCTTTGGTTCTGCCTTCTTCTTCTTTGCTCCTTCCACCTTCTGCTTTTTCGCAGACTTTTTTTTTCTTTCCATAAGACTTTCTTTTGGAAGAAGTCCGTTCCATAGCAAGAACTGAGCCTTTAGAACCTTTCATAGAAAGCTCAGCGGTAACCAGCATATTCATTAATTTGGCCAAGGAATTTTGAAGTTTATGCATGTGGTAATTCATGATGAATTGCCCATATGCATCAGTCAAGGATTGCAGAATAATATCGTTCTGTAGGTCCAAGTCTAACTTCACACCGAGCTTCTCAAGCTCTTCCATGTCCTTGATCATTGTCAGACAGTGATCTTGGACTGACTGCCCATCACGCATCTTAGCCTTAAAAAGTCATTTCATGACTTGATACTTGGCTGCACGACTCTGTTCACCAAACATCTCCTGTAGGTGAGCCAACATTTGGCGAGCAGTCCCGATATCCTCATGTTGGCGCTGGAGCTCATCAGACATCGAGCCCAACATGTAATATCTGGCCTTATTATCTTCGTCTATCCATTTTTCTAGAGATGCTCTCTGTTCAATGGATGGATGGGCTGAAAAAGGTGGGAGGGTCCTCGTCCAGTACATGGGTTAACTTTTTGGAACCCAAAACTATTTTGTAGTTTCCTGAGCCAATCTTTATAATTGGGTCCAGTCAGTCTATGTGTGTCCAGGATACGTGCCAATGGGTTGGACGCAGATATTTTCCTATAGAGAGTCAAAGATTCTAGTTAGATATTATAATTTTGACTTGACCAATTTATTTAAAAATTTTATTTTTAAATAAATTAGCTTCCACTATTTTCTCGGATCCCTACACTCCCTCTGTAGAGATGCAAAAATCTCCACGATTAATGATTTCTAGTGGGTGGTGCGGTCTCACCAACTGACTCATCACCTCACCTAACAGTTATTGGTGATGGGTTAGCCAATGAGTGAACAACTCTTGTTCAATGATTCTCTAATCATGGTGCACCCAAACTTGATCTCTAATTCATGAATCTCACCGTATCCAAATATTGATCCACTCCTTAGTTAAGTCAGACCCACCATTTGCATAGACTGGGTTCCTAATTGAGTCTCTCACCGTATCCAGAATATTGAGCCCAACTCATCCTCCAGCCCATAGCATCCAATGCCTAATAGACATGGTTGCGTCTTTCCCGATGCAACTGAGCCACTGTATCCAATTGAGAACAATCAACCCTGGGAAGGGCCCGCACGTCTACAATGGTGGAAGACCTCAGACTTAATCTTTTCTTAGGGAGAATTGATTCAGGTCTCATTAAACTAGACTTATCATAGTCATAACAATTATGACTAACCTAGTGGCATGGGTTAGCTCGGATTATTGACCACCTCAGATCAGAACTGTGTCAACAAATATGGCTAGGTAAGTGAGATCGGTGGAAGGAATATGCCATTAACTCGTACAAGAACGCATTCAGGTCGAGTAGCTTCCAATTAAAAATTCAGTCGGTCGTATGTGCCAAACTTACCTTAGACACCAAATTATTGAGTCAGAACCAATTGGATTAGCCTACAATCCAGACTCTAACCTCTGAGCCTAATTAGGTCTTGCTTGATCGTGACTCGATCTTGACCCAGACTTAATCCTATTAGGCTGGTCAATTTAAGCATTGTTGATCCCATCTAACCAACTCTTGATTCGGTTTGATCAACCGCTTAGACCTAATTGAGCTACCCAAGCCCGAACCCAGTATTATGAATATGTCTTAGATCTGAAATTCTTAATTTTAGACCTAATTGATATTCCATAATCTTAATTTTTAATTAAGTAGGGTTCATAAACAAAATATGCACAATAAATCCTAGGGTTTCAGGATCTAGGGTTTTGCAGAAAGTAAGTTTTGGGTTTCTGATTAAGGACGAACACGCAGCACCCCTACACATCATAAGAACACCCCATCGAATGGAAAGAGAGGGCCTTTAAACCCTTCTTTGTTCTTATGATCGGACGGCCAAGAGGAACGCCTTAATCAGGAACATGCAATACTACAAAATAATTTTAGATCTATATCATATATCTCATATACAAATCAGATCTAAACATGGCATATTTTGCATACATCTCATGTATCAAATCATGCATATTTTCAGATCTAAATTATCTCATAATAATCTAAAAAATTAGATTTAATTTGATTTCATCAAAATAAACTCTAATCTAGATAATTATGTAGAACTATTCTACAACTAGTCTAGACATGCATCAATCATATCTCATATGATATTTAAAATTAAATAATTTTATTTGCTATTTTTTAGATATTATTATAATACTTATAATATCAGAAAATAGTAAATAAAAGATCTAAAATATGATTTAATCAGATTAAATCAAAAACATGCAAGACTATTCTATAGAACTATTCTATTTTAGAACTAGTCATGCATATTTCCTAATCTTAGATCCAAATCATTTAATTTTAATTTTTTTTAATTTTAGATCTGATCACATCTTATGTGACATCTGAAATCACTTATTTTCTAATTAAAATAAATTTAAAATTAGATCTAAATACTTTTAGAACCCTGGCTCTGATACCAGTTGAAGAAAAATCCTGATTTTTTGGTCCAGGTTCGTTCAGATCTGATCAGATCAAGAGATATATTTCAAAATTTTTTTTTTTGATCTATATCAGATCTAAGATATTTTAGATCTAATTTTTATTATTTTAATAAATAAAATAAAATAAAAATAAATTAAATCAAATTTAATTTACCTGATTTGGGTAATCCAATTACCCGTTGATGATCCTGTATGCAGCGGAAGGTTCTGGATCTAGCCACGCAAGCGCCTGGCCTCTACCAGTATCCACTCGGGCTTGATCTAGAGATCCTCTTCTTCTCTATCACATCTCCAAAAATCAGATCTGGATCTGATCTGGAGGATCTTCAAAACTCCTTTTGAAGATCAGCAGTCGTCCTTTGCAGCAGTGCAGCCTTCTAGCTTTCAATCGCCTTTTTTTGATCTGAATCGCACCAACCAAAAATCCAAAACTCCTTTTGGACGTGGAGAGGAGAGGGAGAAGGTGGTTTGGCATGGAGGAAGAGGGGAGAGGCAGCCTTGGGGTGTGGGAATTGTGATTCCTTTCAATCACTTCCAATCCTTATCTGGGTTGGGCGCAGGGTCTTATTTATAGACTGTCTGTGATCCAACTTCTCTTCTTCCCAACCAATCACAACTCTTTGTGAAATCAGATCTAAATCTGATTGATGGAAATAGAGTCCTCCTGGATTCCTTCTTAGAGGGCGCCTAAGACCAGTCAAAGTTGGTTCTTAGGAGAACTCTAATTGGAATCCAAAAAGGAGATGGAGTCCTTGTCCAACAAGGACTCCTAGGCGCCTCCAACTTGGGCACACGCCTAGGGTGGCATGCGCCCTCTTCCTTGCCAGGTTCTGGTAGGGGGACAGGCCCCCACTAGCTCTCCAATAGGTGCATGACATGTGGTCAAAAGTCAAAGTATCAATGGTCAACATTTGACCAGTCAAAGGTAGACTTTTGACCAAAGTCAAAGAACAAGAAATGGCAGGTGACCAAAAATGGTAGGTAATGTCTTACAAAATAAGACAACCTTTTCTGACTTGGACAACCTCCAGTCAGACCATATGAAGGCCTCTGATTGAGCACAAACTCCTTTGGCTCAGTCAGGACAACTTATTTATGATAGCAAAAGAAGAACGTTAGGTTCAATCGAGTGCTAGCACGATTTTCTTGAACCTAATTGAATCTCATTCAGATCAATTGAACTAGATCAGTTCAATTGATGATCACCTAGATTCAAATCCTTATTTGTGTGACCCAGTTAGGTTCAGTTCTGTATGGTAATGGGATATGTCATGATCTCTATCATCGACATCATCGAAACTCCTTTCGATGGATCAGAACTCTTCTGATTCGAACAGCTAGAATGATCGATCATCTAAATCATTCTAATTGCTCCCAAAATCCACCAGTGACACCTAGCAGTATATGGTGGCAACCCATTCAGAGCTGAATGCGAACCTCTTGGTGCAGCTACCTATGTGATTAAGTTCTTCTATCTTGAGCCTCCGATCAGATTAGGGTTAAGGTGAACTCGTCAAACCCTAGTTTCTGTCATATGATGTAATCATTCGATTCGAGTCCGATGTGAAAATCTAAATAGAAACTCTTTCTATTATTTCACTCTGCCATGGCCATGGACTTCTGGACTTGATTCTCATGATTATCATAGGGCTGCTCCTCTACCACCGAGGTAGATAGATTCCATCTTGATGCAATCCAGTTCCTACAATGAACATGCTATAGCCAACATACACCTCAGGATTCCGAATGGCTAGGAGATCGAGTAATGGTGTAGTCAAACTATAACACCCTCAAGGTGAACTACCGATGCACCTCAGGTCAAAGAACCAGACACACTACTGCAGCATCGAGTCAGTCATTGACGAGAAGGTAGACTCCCTAATGACTACTCGAGGTGGTCACGCTCAGTGCCCTCGTTCTCTAACGAGTACCTGTACTCTCGCTCCGGTGTCTCCACACCGTAGACTTAAGACTCATCTACTAAAGAGAAGCGATTGTACACCAACCTTTTGGATCAATCACCATCCTCATGATGATCCTATGGTCGGGAGCATTTTATGAGTTAATAATGATTATTCATGTCTTAAATTTTCAACTCTTGAAAATATGAATTATCATTACCATTAACTCAAAGGATGTATCACAGACACTAAATACACATATATTATAGAAAATAACTTATTTTATTAATATTAGTCAAAATTATAATTTTGCCCTTAGAAGTGTATTATAAGTGTCAGTCAATTCTGGCTTCTAGAGCACATATATCTAACAATCAAAAGGCTTGGTTCCTCAACTTCCAAGCTTCTTTTGGGTCATGAGGGAGAGTTTCTCCTTTGAGATAAGCAGTCAATGGATCAACCCAGTAGGGCTCATGGTCAATCTGCATGGCAGTCAGCGGCTCTTCTAAACTTGGGCATTTCAGTACTTCAAAATATACTTCTTTCGAAAGTTCATTGGGGGCAAGTGTGGCCAATTTAGATAGAAGGTCGGCTCTAGTATTTTTCACCCCTAGGATCCACTGGATATTGAAACTATTGAATGCCGAGATCAAGCTCTTCACTTTCTCAAAGTATTTTATCATATTTTTCTCTCGAGCCTTGTAGAGATGAGATAGAGTGAGAGAGAGAGATGATGATTTTTAGATCTTATGGAGCAAATATATTTTCAAACTTTAAAAGAATGCAAATATTTGCATAGAACTGAAGATGGAGTATAGTTATTCTTAAGAAAAATATGAGAGTTTCATTCTCATCATATCTCCCAGCATACAAAAGTTGCTAGCTGGTCAATAGCATGCTATTTTGATACTGCAAAATTCACTTTTCTCCATTTAGTCTAAAGCTGATGTAGATTAGAGGGCCTTCGAGAAGCTCCAAATTGAAGAAAAAGATCATTTCAAATGCCCCGAGTAAAAGGGTATCTAATAAGAGGATGATTAATGATTTCCAAACTTTCCTCACAAAGAATGCAATCATTGCTTACATCCATCCTTTTCTTGCAAGAATTTCACGAGTGTGGAGCCTATTTCGGAGAGCAAGCCAGAGAAAAATCTTAATTTTCTCTAGTATTTTAACTTTCTAAATTATCTTATTATAGAGATAGATCAGACCACTATTGTTAATGAATTTGTAGTAAGTGTTGACGGTGAATGCATTATTTTGAGAGAATTTTTAGTAAAAAGTATCAAGAGCTCAAGATGGTTTCACAGACTGAATCAAAGAGCCTCCAATTGTCGATAGTAACTCTAGGAGAGTAGACCTCTAAATTTGATATTCCAAGAAAATGACCTCCATAGCTATTGAGAAGCAACTGAGCATCTTTTCAATAAGACTAATTGATGGAGGACACAAAAGATGAAGTAAAGAGGCGTAGGGCCACATCATGTTACAAAAAATGATGTTCCAATATAGATTGCATCTTGACTGATTCAGAAGTTACTAATTAACATTTTTAATAGCTGATTCTAGCAGTTTTGATGATTATTGTCTCCTCAAAAAAATCCATGTTTGTTTTGAGAAATTAGTATAAGGAACATACCATGCATGTTGACTATCTAATTTGATATCATTTGCTGTACCTTTCTAAAAGAGCATGTATAGCAATAATGCAAACATTAATCCATAGACAATCATTTTAATTAAAAATATCCTGAAAAAATTGATATCAGTGGTTGTTGGAGGGAATCCAAAAGAAAATTTTAAAATTTTTCTAAATTTTTCTCTAAGCATTTTAACTTTTTTTTAATAATTTTATTATTTAAATATTTTAATCTTTTTATTATAATAATATTAATTTTTGATCGTTGGATTTCTAATTACCATCGATCATATGCATTTAATCTTATTTTTATTTTTTAATTATTAAACTTTTTATTAAAATTTTGACCGTTGGACTTTTTAAAGATCTTAATTAATGGGTTAATAAAAACCTAAACGATGATAAATGGCCATATTAGTTGGCTATAAAAAGATCCTCTTAGAACACGGGGTGCACGAGAGCTTCAACCTAATCTAACACACAAGACTAAACATGATTAGATCGTCAGGTTCACATGGCCTAAGTTTAATGTTGAGATGGAGTTACAGATGGTGGTTGATCTGGAGCTAGATTTTCATTTCTTAAAGCAAATTTAAAATCCAAAAATTATGTTGCAGCATAAATTTTTGCAGTCAAACTAAACAAAAGACAATGGATCTTTTTGTTGGATCTATATTTGTTGGCAAGTTTTATCATTGTGTTGGATTGATGGCTCATCCAATAAATTGAAAAAGCTTAGCATGGTTGTACATTTTGAGTAAAGTGAACAGATTCAATAATCTAATGAAAACATGAAACGAGTTTTAATAAATGAAGCAAATCACCTGCGTTTCTAATTACACAATAAAGAAGAACAAATGTCTAGCTTTTTCGGGAAAGCAATATGCACAAAAACGTCATGGGAAAATATCCTTGAAGCATCCTTCGTTTAAACCAACAATATATAGATGCTAAATTGATTCTAATATTGGCAATGCATGGTTAGAAAAATATCAATTTGAGTAGGTACTTAATCAATATATTCACCAACATCGACACCGTTTGAGAATTTTTTTCTGAGACATTAAGGTTGTAATTATTGAAAATATTGCATCGAAGTAATTGGTTTAGAGTGAAATTCAGAACTCTTCTCAAAGTTCTATATCATCATCAACGTAATTTTTTAAAAATAAATCAATGTAACTTTTCTTGACAAACCATAAGTTGACTAAAATAAATAGATAGCATCCGTAAATACTCCGTCACCATGCTTTGACTCAAACACCAGAGTGACTACAAAAATAAAAGTTCATACTAGGAATTAACCAAAGCTGGATTACATCCTCAAGAGCTGCTATATACTTTTGAAAAAAATAATAAGGAATTACTGACATCAAATTCCACTTTGACGAATGTAACTATATTTGAATTTTAGAAATAAAAATATATATATATTAATTAAAAAATAAATAAAAATGAGATAATGGTCCAACAAAAGTAGTTGTCTTTTGATATCATGGGGTAATGGCATGGCGAAGATGGGTTAAAAAAAATTAGAACAAAGATGCGTAAAAATTTATTTAAAAAAGAGAATATGATAAGATTAACAATTAGAGATGAAAGTGGTATAGGTAATATTGAATCTATTTTTCTATTTAAATCAATTTAAATATAAATAAAAATTTAAGAATTCAACTAATAGAGCTGTCAAGATGGGCCGGTCTGCCCCAATCTGCCTCGACCCATCTCTAAATGGAACAGGCTGAGCTGGCCTATTTAACTGGCGAGTTGAAAAAATTTCAATCTGATTCGACCCATCATGGGCTACGAGTTAAACGGACCAATCCTCCAAAATTCTAAAAAAAGAAAAATAAAACAACAATGTAAAACTTCTCGGATTGAATCCTCAATTTCCATCACCATGCCTGACTCCTCCTTTCTCAAGCTCTCCATCTTTGTCACTAGCGAAGCCGCCGACCCTTTAGCTGTCCGCTCCCTCCGGAGCTTTGCCGATGGGGCCGTTGGTCTTGGCATCATTTCTGCCCTCAATGGCGGTGGCGATGTTGGAGGCCGTGTGAGGTCTGTGATGCTAACACGATCATAGCTGATCCCAATCAACCTAGCAAGGGCCATTGCCTGTTGCGGCCGCTCAATCAACGGAGCCAGGATGGGGAGAAGATGGGGCGGCAGTGTGTTGAGCCAGAGCAAAAGAGGCGAGGCAAGGGTGTGTTGAGCCAGAGAGGAAGGGAGGTGGCTGGGGGCGGGGGGTGGGGTTGTGCCCGAGGCGGGGAGGGAGGAAGGGGGTGGTCAGTGGGATAGTTTGAGCCAGAGGAAGGATTTGAGGGTTGGGGACAGAGAAAAGAGACTCACTATTCGTGAAGATGGCTTAGGCACGGAAAGCCTAAAATGGGGCGATGCTGCGATGGCGTCCAAACAAGGTAGTGGCAGGGAAGGATGGTCTCTCGACTCTCAATCTCTCCTCTCTTTCTCATGCAGATGCAGGGAATAAGGATTTGATTTCAAATTTAAGACAATGGTGTTGGAGTAGTTTGAGAACAGGAGCAAGTGAAATCTTGGTGAGGTTTTCTTTTTTTTTATTTTTTTATTTTTATAAAAATTTGATGATTTCTCTTATTAGTTTGCAATCAAGGCATATGAGAAACCATGAAGAGTTTCTCATCAAGGGCATGGGGAGGCTTCAGTTTAGGCAGCCTTCCTCTCATACAAAATAGATATTGGGACGGTTGCTGCTACAGACGTAGTAGTCTTCCAGTCCGAATCAAATGAAACTCTTAGGATTGGTTGGATGGGCCGAGCAACCTTCTGGAGAGCCAAAAAAAAAAAATGTTTGAAAGGCTTTTATTTGGAATGGCTGCTGCGGATGCAGTAGCTTCCAAGTTCCGAAATTAAGGGATGAAAGGAGAAAGAAAAAGAAGGATATAAACAGAGGTAAAAGATCGGAAGAAGAAAGAAAGAAGAAGAGGTTACTGGATGAGGAATCAGTAGGGAAGGAAAGGAAATAATAGAGAAAAATAAATGTTGAGTTTTAGTAATGGGTTAACCGGTTTAGTTAATGGTTTGGGTTATTGGAATGGATTTCGAATATTATTTTTTTTGGATCAATGGGTTTGAAGTTGTTTGGTTTGGGTTATTGGATTTTAGATGAACAGGTTAATGTTTTTGGGCTTGGGTTAACGGATTTTGGGTTAAAGGATTAATGGGTTTTGGATTTTAGATTATCAGGCTCGGGTTTTAGAGTTGTTGGGTTCAGATTTTAGAGTTATTGAGTTTAGGTTGGAAATAAAATGATTTTCATGTTTAGGTTAGGGTTTGAATTTGGGTTAGGTTTGGATTGGGTGCGGGCTAGATTTGGGTTAGGTTAAATCCACATTAAAGTTAGGGTTTGGGTTGGGTTTGGGTTAGAAATAGGATTTAAATTTTGGTTAGATTGGATTGAGATTTAAGTTGGGGTTTGGGTTCGGGTTGTGTTTGGGTTAGAAAATTTAGGTTTGGTTTGAGTTTGGGTTAGGATTAGGGTTTTTGTTTGGGTGAGGTTGGGGTTTAGATGATTGACATTGAAAATTGACTTAGGGTTAGGGTTGTTAGAGTAAATGTTTGTATTAAAGTTTAGGTTATTTAGGTTAGTGTTTTGATTAAGTTTGAAAATTACATTTAGAGGTTGATTAGGGCTTGGATTAAGTTGGGGACTAAAGTTAGGGTTTCTAGATAGAGTTAGGATTGTGGAATAGAGCATGAAGAGGAAGAAGATGAAAAAGAAATTTTAAAAAAAAGAAAAATAGAGAGGGAGATAGAAAGAGGAACTAGCGGCTGAGTGGGATGAGAAATTAGTAGAAGACCTAATGGAGAAGAAAAATAAGGAGAAAAAAATCCAAAAAAGAAAATAATAAGTGATATATTTTAGAAAAAAAGAGAAACTTAGATCGGAGAAGAAAATAGTGAAAACGTACTTTGAGAGAGAAAGAAGATATAAGAAACTCTAGCATCTTTCTAAGCATCGTGGACTATAGAGAAGGTGCTATGGTGGTGGTGTAGAGAGATAGAAAAAGGAATTTGGTGTGAGAATGAGGAAGAAAAGAATGCAGGTGGGAAGATCTTCCACCATGTCATGTGGGAAAGAGGGAGGAGGCGGCGAAATAGAGCTCGACTAGGTGGAGGGAGGTGATAGGGCGGGGTGAGGAGCCGGCAGTGGGGTGGGATGAGGGAAAAAGAGATGAAAACGAGAGGGTAGATTAGGTTTTAAATTAACCTTAATCGCATAAGAAAAGTATAGATTGGATTCTATAAATGATACATTTTGTGGTTTATAATAAGGACATGCGCATAAGCTTTCTATGCGCCACTCACTCTCATGAAAAAAATTATAGAAACTATATGCACAGGAATTGATAAACTAGGTTTTTTATGATGGTATATGCATACTTTTTTTTATGAAAATTATCTAAAAATTTTTCCTAAAAAGAAAAGAGACAATTATAAAGTCTTGTAAAGATTTTTTTATTTTTAAAAAAATAAAAAATATGTAATTTTAGATGTGTTATGTTTTTTGCTTTTAAAAAAATGATCTAAATGATTAAGAAAATTTAGAAATTAATAATTTTTCTATGTTTAGTGCTTATTAGTTTTTTTTAAAAAAATTTCTATAGAATGGTTGTAATAATTTAATTTTTTCTTCACAGAAAAATTACAAAAGGCTATTGCAATGTCTTTTAAAATTTAGTTTTGATATTTTTTAAAAAATAAAAATATAATTTTACATGTGCTTTATTTTAACTTGTAGGAAAAATATATGGCATACATAATAAAAAAAAAATTAACAATTTTTTATATGTCTGACTGCTTTTTATTTTTTTTAGAATAATTATAATGATTAATTTTTTTTCTTTGTAAAAAAAAATTATAGAGACTACTGCAATGTGTTTTAAAAATAATTTTTTATATTTTTTAAAAAATAAAATATATAATTTAGGATGTGCTTTGTCTTTTTCTGTAGCAAAAAAATAAAGTATGCATGGTTAAAAAAATTTAAAAATTAGTAAATTTTTTATATGTTTGGCTGCTTATTAGTTTTTTTTATTTTTTTTGGAATGATTGTAATAATTTTTTTCCACAGAAAAATTACGGCCATAACATTTCATTGATTGTGCTACAGCATTTGTGAACTCCAGGTTAAGGTTATTTCAAAATAATATGGTAAAGGTTAACTTCAGAATAGAATAATTGACTTTTGTTGTGGATATTCTATGGTATATCTTCTTTAAGTTGGCTATTAAAATTATTCTCATGCATGATTGAGTATTTTGTTATCAATTAAGGACATGAATATTAATCAAGATCAAGAGTAAGTCCTCTCAAAGGATATTGCATGTTTCATAGGGTGGAACCTATGTACACTTCTTTATTTCTTCCTATTTTAAGGATGAGCTATCTTAACATATTACTGTTTGTTTTGTTTTTTCTAAATATTATTAAATTTTAATTGAGTGTCTTGCTATGAAGTTATTTCAAAATAATATGGTAAAAGTTGCCTCTAAATTAATTTATTTTTATTTTTTAATTCATAGTTCTTGGAAGAAGATTTTGATCCTGTCAGGTATCGATTTGCATATGTGTCTTTTTGTAAGAGAAATTCTGAGAAATAGTGAGTCCTTTTTCATCTTTTAATGTAAGTGAACATGATTTCTTGATATTGATTTAGTTCATTTCTTTTTTTCTTGAGAGAATTTTGTTCACACTTTTTTATTTTTTTTGATGATAAATATTTTTTATTAACTTACAAAGAATATTTTTAGCTGTGTAGGTATAGTTTTTCTTTGTATGTTGGATATGTTCTTTGATCGGATTGCTACAAATGATGAGTATGTTCTATTTATATGTTTGTTTGCTTTATTTTGAATGATTATTTGATGTTGGTGATGGTGGGATTTTGTGATCTGTGTGATGGTTTTGATTTATAAAGATCAAATTTTGTTCATTATGGATACTTTAGCTTAGATTTCTTCTATATGTAGTAGTTTACTTTAGAGAGATTTAAAGAATATCTTGTGCTTCATTGAGAAGGAATGAAAAAATAAAGGGACCACTTGCTGGAATTCACTTTTATGAAGGAATCTCACTTATGGAATTTGGTTTATTTAGATTAGAATTTTTTGGTAGGACTTATTCCTTGTGATAGAAATTTGCCTTAGTTCATAATTTTACTATTGTCAAGTGGCAAAGAAAAAATTTTTACTTCATCTAAAATTTTTGTCTTAAAGAAATTTTATACTTTTCAACTCCTCTATGGTTCAAATTGACATACTTTGTGTGCTCCTTGAAACCGAGAAAGAGTGATGTAACTCTGCAATGTTTGCTGATCATATAGATCAAAGTATTCAATAAATGAAGGATGAGCATAATGCTAATTTTTATTTATATACCATCTAGATTTTGACATAGCATCTAATGTTTAATACAACTCTAGCTTCTATCTATCAGTATGTTCCAGCTAATTTTATTTGATGAATTAATTGAATCCCTTTGCATAGCACGGATTATTTGCTAGTGAAGGACTAAAGAGCAGTCACCCCTTCATGCAATGGGCATGATTATGGATCCATGTCAATTCTCATTATATGGATATCAAAAGTTAACAAAAAATCTATTTTCTACGGAAAATATCGGAAAGGATGCATGGCCAAAAAACTAGGTTAATATAGAGTTAAAAAAACAAAAATGCCTGCCTTAGAGTTAAAAAAAACAAAAATGCTTGCCTTTAAATCCCCTACCCCACCAGAGAGAGAGAGAGAGAGAGAGAGAGAGAGAGAGAGAGAGAGAGAGGTGAATATTAATACTCTCCTAGCATGCCAATTTGTATACAGTTGCAATACATAGCATTAAGGGCCCGTTATTTTGTGGATAAAAAATTTCATCTAAAAATTTATATTTTTTTAGATAAATATTTTTCAGATAATATTTAGATAAAAAATAATTTATTCATATTTTTTTTATACATAGAAAAATAGATTTGAAATATATTACCCATGTTCTTTTGTATTACTATTTTTCATGATAAATTGATAAAATTTATTCATATTGTCTCATAATATCCTTCCATACTGTTTAAGTTTAGAGAAAGTGGATGACTGAGTTATTAGGCAAAAATGATTTAGTCACCCCCTAGGTGGATAAGCTTTTCTTTCTATTTCATGGGTAAATGCTATCCATTGAAAGTAATTTTATCCATCTTGAAAAGCATGAGAATATGAGTAAGCAGGTCAATAAAAAAGCAGATAAATTTTTTTTATAAAATTTATCCATAAAAAAGGGCCCTAAAAGACCATTGGACCTTTTCTCATTACCGATCATGAAAAATGCTTCTTTCTTGGTTTGTCTAGTTTAACATCCTGTATCATTGTAACAATTCATCTGTCCCACAAATTTGTCGTGGTTAGCAATGCTGGGGTTTGAATTAGTTAAGAAGATTTTCTTGGGTTCTATAAAACTAAAATATTTTAAAATAGGAAGGAAGTGAGAAATTGTAAGATCCGGCCCGTTAGGCCAGCCTAATGCCTGGACCAAGCATGGTCCATTGACTGGCCTTGACTTAAAGATGGGCCATCTCTAATGGGCGGGCATAAGCACCACACTTGCAAACGGACTCCCATTGGGAGTACGATACCTTCCTCCAAGTCTGGCAAGAAGAGAGATTCTAGGGCACATTGGAGCTTTAGATCCAAGCTATAAAAAGGCCTCTCCTCTCTCCTTTTGGCCTCGTACCTAATCCCCAATCAGCTGCCTTTGAGATCCTTTAATTAGAGCCGGGATTTCAAGCATTTCACGGCAGGTTTTTACCATCGTTTCGACTGTAATTGCTTCGTTGGTGGCAAGGTAAGCATGTTAAACCACCTTCTCTTCATTTTTTTAAGGTTTTTGGGCCATCGCTTAGCACGTGATTCAAGCTAATGAGTCATCGAACTTCTATGAACATGGGCTTACCTGTTTGGCTTAAGTCCCTTATTTTCTCTCTTGTCCTTCTATTGCCTGGCAATCATAGTGTATTGGCAAGGCCGCCATTGCCTCTCCTTGATTCTTCTAAGGTCATACAATAAGGTAAGAATATTGGCCAGTTAGTTGGCTATAGTCAAAGCTAAATTAACATGATTCATATCTCCGTATGTTTGTTCTTCCTTCTATTTAGCTCTTTGTTCGGTCGACCACTATCGCTAATGATGTGTTCTTCCTTCTATTTGTTCTGTCAGCCAACCAATATCACTAATGAGGCCATGGTCGGATGATAGAAATCAGAATTTATGCACATATATCAAAAAAAAGCATCGAAATCCTAAACCTAATTTCAATTAAAAATTTATTTAAAATTTTTATTTTATTTTTATTTTTTAAATTTAAAATTTTTAATTTTGTTAGAACTCAGTAAGAGCTCTATTAGGTTTTAAGTTAGTTGTTAAAGTTCATTAGGTTGCTTTTTGTTTCTCTATTTAAAGGCTCCTATTTGTGTGGAAAAAAAATATACTTGAATGATTGAATAATTTGGATTCCTGATTCCAAGCTTTAAATCTTTATTTTTTTCTTTTTAATTTTATTTTTTCTCTTTATTTTTCTTTAATTTTATGTCAATTTGGTATCAGAGCCAAAGATCTCATTATTTTTCTCGTTCCATGGTGATTCCTTCTGTCTTTTTTGGTCCACTGCAGCCCACTATCGCCTCTTCTCTTTCCCCTCTCCCTTTTTCAACCCACCTAGCTCATAGAACCTCATCTTCTTCCTCTCCTCTATGTTGAACATCCCCTCTTCATCTCTTTCTCTTCTCTATTATCGTCGCAGCCTATCGCAGTTCACCCCCTTCCCACCGACCGACAGCACAAAAAAAAAAAAAAAAAAGAGGAGCCTTATTGGAGATCACTTATCCTCAACCTGCAAGTTTTATCAGGAGATATTTAATCTCGTTTGATAAAAGGTATAAATTTTTTCATTAAATTTTAAATTTTTTAAAATCTTTGGATAATTTATATTGCTTAGGCCCTTATTTTATTTTTTATCATATTTTCTTCATATATTTATTATTTCTTATATCAAATACTCACATAATTTATCATTGCATGCACCAAAAATATAAACATTACGTTAACCCTATAATTTTATTTTGAGCATCATAGCTAAAATTTTTTTTAATACATATAGTATTTAATAAAAATTAAAATTTTTTTTGCTATCATGACTATTGGTAATCTAAAAGACGCACATACTATCATGAAAAAAGAACTTGAATCTATCAAAAATATCCAAACAGCCTTTTAAAAAATTTTAAACCAAATCTGTCAATCATTGAACTAGCTTTATACTAAGATTGGTGAGCTTTGTGCTAGCCAAGTAAATAGCCGCGTAAGTATGATAAATCTTATAGGTCAACAGATTGAACATCAATTATTCCTAAGAGAGTCAATAATAGGTAAACAACCTATGAAAGATGATTTTTCTAGTAATCAACCTATTCATCGATATATTTCATGAAATCTTAAATCTATTGGAAGCTAGAGTCATGTTCATGCATATTAGTCAGGCATCTTCAATCTATATAATAGCCCCTCCTGACTATCCACCATTTCATGAATAATTTTGAGAATTTTCATTATTATAAGAGAGATGAGTACAATCGAGAAGGCTATGAAGGAGAAGTAGAGCTGTCAAATCCCACATCTAAGTATCCTAAGCAGCCTATTAGATATATACGAAATTTCTAGACACTTTAGATCCCAAGAACAATAATATAGAGCATATCTGAATAGATATGAAGATTTAGAAAAATTCACTAAAAGGAGTTAAAGTTGAAGTTACTTCTTATGATGGTAGATTAGATCCAAAAGCTTTTCATGACTGGTTATTAGCTTTAAAATCCTATTTTGAGTTGTATCACATATTCGATGCCTCTCGCATCTGCTTCATAAAAATAAAACTAATAGGATCTGCCAAACGATATTGGCAAACTGTTGAAAGTGATTTAAAGTGAGTAGGACATCCTCCTATAGTATTTTGGAAAAGAAATAAAATTTGAGTAGCATGAGAAATATGTTCCTATTTATTATAAAATAATTATTAGATCAATGGTATACTCTTAGACAAGAAAATACTAGCATCACTAACTATATGACTTCATTTTGAGGATTCTACAAGTTAAGACGTGATATATCTGAGGAGTCATGGAAGATTGGTTTTTAAATTTATTAGTGGCTTACAAAATAATCTAAAAAGAGAAATTTTCTTATATTCATCGGATTTTGTAGGAGAAGCCTATCATAGTTCTAAGAAATTAAGAAATTTTATAAAACTTCATCTCAATGAAAAATTTTTTTTTTCTAATGAATCTAGGTAGTCTTGGTCTATCCTTACTAGTCGTACAAAGAATGTATCACAAGTAGTCCCTTTCCGTCCAGGATCGAATTTCACAGATTTTAGGATCTGAGAATCTATACCGAAGATTTCTTAATCAGCTAGTTCTTCAAACATAATGTCACTATTATCATGGAAAAGAATCACATAGTTGCTGGATGTCCATGCCATACTCTGATCATAGAATCAGAGTATGAGAAAGCAATACCAGCAGAAAATGCCCTAGAGGATTTTAATTTTCTATAACTAACTAATTCTGAGAAAGAGTACGAGGAAAGAATATGAAGAATCAGAAGGTCAGGATTAATATCATACGCTGTATATGGTCACCACTCTTACAGATTTTGAGGCTTAAAAATGCATCAATATTTTTTACTCATATGCATAACGTAGGAATAAGATATGTAAACTTGTCATTGATGATAGTAGTTGTATTAATATAGAATCTAAGTCTGTCGTTAATCGATTAAAATTGAAATCTCAATCTCATCCTCATCCTTATAGAGTTGCCTGGGTAGACAAAATATCTTTCCAAATTAATGAATATCGTATCGTACCGATTAAAATGAAAGCTTATTCTGTTGAGACTGTGTGATGTTTTATCGATGAAGGTAGCTAGTATTTTATTAGATTGATTCTAGATCTATAATGTAGATGTCCATAATTTTGGTAGAAAAATATCAATATTTATGCATAAAAATAAAAAAAAATTAGGTTAAATTTTGCCAAACTTAGTGAGTCCCGACCTTTTAAAAAAGACGAATTCATCTCAATCTCCCAAATAAAAAAAACTATCATATTTTAACCCATAAAAAATTTGAAGAAGAAAGTTTAGAGTTTGAGATTATGTTAGCAGTCATTCCTAAATGTGAAATTCGATTAATCTTAGTCCATGTGCTGTACCAGCTCTTTTGACATTAAAGAAAGATGGTACATGGAGGATGTATGTAGATGGCAGGATCATCAATAGGATTACTGTCAAGTATAGGTTTTCTATTCCTAAGCTTGAGACATACTCAACCAATTAGTTGGCTTTGCGATCTATTCTAAATTTGATTTACGTAGTGGGTATCATTAAATTAGAATTCGATCTGAAGATAAGTGAAAAACTGCTTTTAAAATTCAGGATGGACTTTATGAATGATTAGTTATACCATTTGGATTATCCAATGCTCTTAATATATTTATGAGATTTATGATTGAATTATTGAGATTTTTTATTGATAGATTTTTAGTCGTCTATTTTGATGATATCGTAGTTTATAATAGATCTAGAGAAGAACACCTAGATCATCTTAGAGAAGTTTTTATTACTCTTAGATTCGTTAAATTATATATTAATCATAAAAAATATTCATTCCTTCAGAGTTCAAGTACTATTTTTAGGGTATGTTATATTTTCTCAGGGTATTATGGCTGACCTTGAGAAAGTGAAAGCAATTTAAAAATGATTTGAAGCAAAATCTCTTTTTGAGGTTCGTAGTTTTTACAGTCTAGCTTTTTTTTATAGATGATTTATAGAGAGTTTAGTACCATCATAGCCTCTATCACAAATTGCATAAAAAAAGAAGTTTTATTGGAACAGCTAATGCCACCAGAGCTTCTAATGAAATAAAGCTTAAGATAATTGAGACACCTATATTGATACATTCTGACTTTTTAAAACTTTTGAAAGTAGCCTGTGATGCATTCAGGCATTAGAATTGGAGGAGTTCTTAGTCAGGAGGGTTATCCTACAGCCTATTTTAGTGAAAAACTTAACGAAGCTAAGCAAGAATACTCTACATATGACAAAATTTTATGCTGTAGTTCAAACTCTTAGATATTGGCGATATTATCTTTTATCCAAAAAAATTATTCTATATTCTAATCATTTATTTTTTAGATATATTTAGTTTCAGAAGAAACTTACTACTAGATATGTCAAGTGGGTAGAGTTTCTTCAGGATTATATTTTTGTCCTCAAATACCATGCCGGTATTAAGAATAGGACTGTTAATGGATTAAGTAGAGTAATTATTGTCTATCAATTCATAAATATCGAGTTAATTAATTTTGAGCGAGTAAAAGATGATTACCAGCATTGTCCTAGTTTTTCTGATATTTATCAAGAGATTAGTTAAGAAAATCATTAAGAATATATTGACTTTATAATTAGAGATGGTTATTTATTTAAAGGTTGTCATCTTTATGTACCTTGGATATTTCTATAGGATTTTTTTGTTTGGAAACTTTATATAGGAGGATTAGCAGATTATTTTGGACGTAATAAAACTATAGCTATGGTTGAAGATAGATTCTATTGGCCATCTCTTATAAAAGATATAGCTAGAATCTTATCTCAGTGTCATACATGTCAATTAGCTAAGGTTAGAAAATAAAACATTGGGTTACATACTCCTTTACCAATTCTTCATTCTCCATAAAAAGATCTTAGTATGGATTTTATTCTTGAATTATCTAGAACTGCTAGAGAAAATGATTCAATTTTAGTTGTTGTTGATAGATTTTCTAAAATAACATACTTTATTTCTTGTTAAAAGACTTTCAATGCTTCTTGTATTGCTAAGTTATTTTTTAGAAAAGTTGTTAGACTTTATGGATTACCCACTTCAATAGTATCTGATCGTGATGTCAAATTTGTAAGTTATTTTTGAAAAATCCTATAAAAATTATTTGGGATCACTTTAAAGCTTTCTTCAGCTTTTTATCCCTAAATAGATGGTCAAACAGAAGTTATAAAGAAGTCTTAGTAATTTACTTAGGTGTCTAGTTGAAGATAAACTTGGGACGTAGGATTTATCATTGTCTATCTTTGAATTTGCTTATAATAACTCAGTGAATAGATTTATTGACAAAAATCTTTTTGAAATTATTTATGGCTTTAATCTCTATCAATCTATTGGTCTTGTTCCCTTACCTATGG
>QRFJ01000692.1:109904-145282 GCA_006176705.1 Cocos nucifera
AAGTCTGAGGATCCTCTATGTCGCTACATCTTAGGCGCATTGTTGCACCCATTTGATTGGATGATACCGGATGGAAAGGAGGTTGACATGGAAGAGGTACGTACCAGGCCTTGTGCTTCAGAAGAATGTGCCTGTTATTGCTTTGGTGAGCTCACGTCTAGAACCTACTGCATATATTTGACAAAGGTAACATTGTCATTTGATTTGAGTTCCTCATTGGAATATCTGATTCATAATATAAGCATTTCTTTCAGTCAAGCTAATTGCTAATCTAAAATTAACTCATCACCTTTCTCATCCATGTATTAGATCAGCATTTTTGTGATGGTCTTCCTGATATTATTAAATATGGTCGGTATCATCAATATGAATTGCGACACGCAGCCTTGTATGCCAAGTTGCATGGATATCTTATGTCACGTTTGACTGCTACAATACAATATATGTATCTGTATACATTCATGCATGTATGAACTCTTGCATAAATGTGGAGCTATCTCACGATCCATTTCCTTCTGAAGCATATCCTTAATGACAGGCATGAATGATATATGATGGTCATCATAAGTCATAACAAGTTTATTGAATATCCAACCTTAACGATCTTCATAATCATCATTATCTTGTTTTTGGAATGTTAATCTCCATATTCGTGGTAGGTGCAACCCTGTTTGGCACATGCATTGGCGAGGAAAAGTGCTCATGAAAGAGTAGTTGTCATGCATGCATACTCTGCAATGCTTATATCAAGGAAAAAGTAGGTCGGTCAAGTGAGTGACCTAGTCGCAAGTGGCATCTTTGGCATGAATTGGGTTTGATCAGTAAATTGCATAATATATAGTGGCAAAAATAATTAGTGCTAGAAGAATATGTAGACTTATAGCCGTAAATAACCAAAAGAATAATGGTAACTTGCAATACCAAAATTCTAGTGACAATGGCTAAAAAGGTTATTTTCTTTTTTGCTGCCACTAGTGCTATAACTATTTAGTGGCAATTCTATGATATATATATATATATATATTCCTGTTGCTAGAAGTCTAAATATATTGGCATGGTTATGGTAAACTAAAATAGAACAACTCCTATTAGCAATATGACAATATTTGTTGGAATTGTTAATTTGATGTCTTGAATATGTGTAAAACAAATAATAGAACGTTGCATTCTTTGAATATCACATTATGTAATAAAAGTTCAAACTATCTTCTAAACCTAATCCAAACATTCCTAAAATGATCTACTTGGTTCAGAACTATCCAGAAAACATCGATTAATAGATTATAACATTTTAATTTTGCATATTGATTCTGTACTATTACTTTTCTGGGAGCATTCTTAATTTCTTATATTGATGTCGATTCTCGTAGGTTAATGTATATTATCCTTGACACCTTGAATGTTCAAAGCAAAAGTTATTTTGGAAAGTTATGCCATATGATAGCTACATCATTTACGATATAAGTGCAAGAATGGTCTTTGAGATCCAATTGAGACTTGACCGGATAATATTCCTTGGTCAGAATGATCTAAGCGATCCTCCTAAATCAATGCAAGATAATACTTGTTTTGTTGACATTGTTTTGTATTATAACTTGCTTAGACATAATAATCATCTGTTCATCAGGTTCTCTCACGTGGCTATATACAATATCCACAAGAGTCTAATAATTAACGTAACACACGATGCCTGATTCATTCGGTTGCATGAACTTGAGAACCATCAAATGTTGAAAGTACTAGTCCATGCCAAAAAATTGTTGTTATATACGACTATCCAATTTCAAACTCGATTCTCTGAAGCGACTTGACTTATTCCATGCATCCAAGCTCATCTCCTTTTGAAATCAAGTGTAAGCCTTGAAAAAAGAGTGCATGCAGACCAACTGCATTGGAGAGATTTATTTTTTTTACAGGTGCAAGGAGAGCTACTGCACCACGCGACAAGGACTCAGGAAAGGCCAAGTATTTAAGAAGCTAGCCTACAAAGCTTACTTCGCCTCACGTAAGGGAAGACCATCATCCCTAGGTTTGAACGATATCCAGTCCCAGTCCCGTTACAACGGTCCACTCCGAATGTTGTACGTTATTGACCACTGTAGCAACTATAAATACAGTTATTTAACTAGTATAACCATATTGGAATTATTTAAAAAATAAAAAATAACTCTTAATCTTTAGAGGAAAAAAAAAACTCCTATCCAACCGGATTGCATCTCACAGAAGAATTATAGCAAAGCACTTCAACCAACCTCCCTCTTTTAGCTATTTGTATAAAAATCAAAGCCGTCATTATGTGATCCAATGATGGATATCGTGAAAGAAAATAATTTTTCTTTCATGTGAAAGATATGACCCATGTTGGGGATAAACTCCACTCCTATCAAAGTCCAATTTGATGCTCAGCTTAACGCAACCGATAGCCACGGAAGAGCTTCAGCGGACGGATATTAGCCAAACTCCTTCATCCGGCCGAACTCCTTAGCGGTCGAACTTTAGTCGAACTTCCGCGAGAGCCGAACTCCCTCCGCACTCTTCCAGCCAGATACCTGCGGGAGCCGAACTCCCTCCATGCTTTTCCTTCGGCCGAACTTCTTCAGGAGCTAGACTCCTCCCAGACATTTCCTTCGGCCGGTCGGACTCCTCAGCGGCCGAACTTCTTCCGAACTTCCCAGCGACCGAGCCTTAGCCGCACTCCTCCAGCCAGACGCCTACGAGAGCCGAACTCCCTCCGCACTCCTTCGGTCGAACTCTTTCCGAGTTTTACCTCGGCTGAACTCCTCCAGGAGTCCAAACTCCTCTGAAATTGATACATACCGAAGTCCACCGATCAATGCCTACTTTCTTAGAGACACGACTATTAAATCTGGATGAACTGTCGCCATCAGTCTGCCATAGGTGATGCGATCGGACGACATGGCCACCACTACTGGCGACACCACTCTCTCCGTAGCTGATCCCGTGCGGCTCATGATCTATCAGTATGGCTGTCACTATCCACCTGACGACGCCTTCCTCTTCGTACCGAACTTCATGCAGTCCTGAGCGGCCCACGGTCGGACGATAGCCGTCATCATCAATCAAGCTCCGCCTATAAAAAGGACCCTCCAGATATGCTAACTCTAGGCTCTAAGCTCTCCTCTCCTTCTCTAAGCTCTGCAAAACTCATTCCCGAGCACTCCATTTCTGTTGGCTAAAGCTGACTTGATCGTCAGAGAGTCCTGCCAGAACCAACCCCCACCGGCTCCGAATGAAATTTTATTTTGCAGATCCTCGGTGGTGACCTCGTCCTCCTCTGCTCCAGCTAGATCCAGCGACGACCAATTTCTGCACCAACAGATTGGCGCTAGAAGAAGGGCCCCCGAACCTCTGAGGTTCCCTTGTTCTTAAAGGAGTGCTCGACGACGATTTCTCTCTTCCCTCTCCGGAGATCTCTCTTCTTCCTCTCTATAGTTCTTTTCCAAGAGAAAATGCCTTCTAGGAGAGCTTCAACTCGGCAATCGGTGGCCTCCGTGCCAAGTCCATCTGCTCCCATTTCAGTCCCGGCAACCCAGGCTCCATCTGAAGCTGCGGTAGATGTAGAGCAGTTCAACCTGCTGGTCCAGTAGGTTCGTGGCCTCACCGAGATGATGTAGACCATGCGACAGCTTTCGGCAGCGACTTTGCCAGCAAACCCGTCAGGAACCGACCTTAAGGAAAAGCATTTGGCCTAGCATATCAATCGCCCTTAGGGAAGAGAAACATAGCAAAAGTTCTCTCCTAGAAGGCTTCACAAGAGGGCGGAATGAAGTTCGGCATGAGCAAGGCAGTCGAACTCCCCCTCGAGCTCGTCATCGAGGAAACCCCGACAAAGGGGTATGAAGTTCTCCCGATGAAGGTTTCACAGGAGGACGGAATGAAGTTCGGCCGCATTCACGACCTCCCCAGCGCAAGCGAGGCCGAACTTTTCCTCGAGCTCGCCATCAAGGAAGCCCCGATGAAGGTTTCACAGGAGGGCGGAATGAAGTTCAGCATGAGCTAGGCCGCCGAACTCCCCCTCGACCTCGTCATCAAGGAAGCTCCGACAGAAGGGTGCGAAGAAATCCTCCTCTCGAAAGGTTCCACGACTATGCCCCCCGCAACGCTCCTTGAACTCAAATTCTCACGGAAGTTAAGAACCAGCTACCAAGACCAAAAGGATTATGATCTCCCCCAAACAAGCACGATCGAAGTGAGTACTACCTTTACCATCGCGACCACGGCCATGACACTAAGAAATGCATTCAGCTCCAAGACAAAATCGAGGAGCTCATCAGAAAGGGATGGCTAGGTAAATTCCTTCGACACCAGCCTGAAGTAGAAGAAGATCGGCCAAGGGCGCTGCCGTAGCCAGAAACGGCAAAAAGGTTGGCCGCCTCCCAGCATCACAGACGCTATCTCTAGGGCTTGGTATTTCGGCAAGCTATCATCTCCCAGCGACATAGCCAAGAGAAACTTACTCCAAATTAAGAAGGCCAGCATGAGATAGAGGAGGTCATTCGGCCTGGGACTTACTGCCCGAGGAAACTCGGAGGAACAACGCCCCCATGATCCTGAAACATAAAGAATTTAGGGATGCACTGCTAGTAACTTCTTTTCAATAAATTTTTTTTCTTTCAATAATATTGTTTCTGGATGCAAAAACTATGTGATGACAGGGAAGAAGCAGTCAATAGTTGCCGTGTTAGGAATAGGAGGAGAACCTCGTCCTAACACGAGCAGGTCAAAGATCTTCAACCTCGGCCAGAGATAAGATCTCTTCCGAGCGATCGAGCCAACCTCATCCATAGCACCGAATATTCGTCAATAATTCACATACAAGTCCTTGTGACTGCTCTTCTAGTGGAGAAAAGCACCATCAAGATGGACGAGGTCACTACAGCAAAACTCTAAAATGAGGTTCTCAGGAGAAAGAATCCAGCTTCAAGCTTAGATGGCAGCAGCTCGACTTTGGTAATTTTTGAAGGAGTAGGAGGCAGTAGACGGAGCAACAGAGGATTATGAGGATGATGATCCAGGTTTAAGATGAGGGATCCTAGCAAGATCAGATGCTATAAGTGTAATAAGTTCGGACATCGAGTCAAGGATTGCCCATAACTCATGGATTGAACGAGGGCTACTATAGCTACAGCTAGTAGCAAGTCAAAAGATGATGTCCTGAAGATATCTAATAAGACATATAGTTCTTTCCGATAGTGAATTTTAGATTCTGCATGCACAAATCATGGTTGTTGTAAAAAGAAGCAGTTTGATTCTCTAGAGAATAGTAAGGGCACTGCTTATTTGCTAGATGGATCGAGATGTGTGATCAGAGGCATCGGAATGGTCAGCTGAAAGACACATGATGGTGTTGTGAGGAGATTGGGGGAGGTTCGATATATATCAAATTTTAGGTGGAATCTTATCTCACTGAGCAGACTAGATTCAAATTGCTATAGGTGGGTAGCTGATGATGGAATCCTGAAGGTCATGCACGATGATAGGATGATATTAGAGTGGAAGAAGAAGACAGAAGGACATTACTATCTGAAAGGAAGCCTAGTGCAAGGTGGAGCTTTAGGAGCCAAAGGGAGTCCAGTGCGAGGTGGAGCTCCAGGTGGAGGCGGATAGGGCACGAGATGGAAGACTCGAAAGGATGAGAGGTGATGTCATAGAGTAAAGTTCCTATTATCATAGGAGAATTCTCTAAGTAAGTCTTTGATCAAAGTGGACATAGCTCATGATAGAGGTGGGATCGAGCAACCTAGCTTGACTCTCATATTTGCCCATCCATGACAAGCAGGCATGCCACAGGGCATGCGAGTGAGATGGATCACAAGCTCTCAAAGTCAGGTGAAGATCAAATATCGAGTAGAGATGGAGATTGTTAGGATTTAATATCTTGAATTCGATCCATAGTAAGAAGAGAATCAATTTTCAGCATAGCAATTAGGCCAGCTCTGATATGCGGTCAAGTCAGCTCGGATTGAGATTGAACCGAGCCAGCTCTCTAAGGCAGACAGACAGCAAGAGTCTGGGAGAGACGTAGTCGAGCCAACCCGACCCATGATTGAACCAGCTCAATGGAGGCGAACAGAACATGATGGAGATTTTTTTGTTTGGACTCAGATTGTGATTAATCCAAGGGGTCTACTGGAGTTGCATGTAGACCATAGGATCCATTGGCCATGGAGGGTTGTACTCATGATCTAAAGGTCAAAAAATATTCTAAGACTCCATCAATGACATGTTCAACTCATATTAGGAGAAGAAGCCCTATTGGGACTCCTGTGAACTACTAAGAAGAGGATTCTTATCCTATTTAAAGGGTTAAGGTGCTGTGAAGCAAAAAAAGATGGCACATATGGCGTGAGTGGCATGTAGAGAGGCTTAGACAACCGTTAAGAGGAGCTTGGTAGAGCATCGAGTATGTGTAGCCCGTAAGAGAGAGAAGTAATAGGTGCATAGCATCCGGTGAGGAGGCTGCGAGGGCAGAGCATCTTGTAGCTTTTGTGGGTCTTCTTGGGATTCTGAGATATATTTTATGAGGATAGCTTCTAGTTGAGAGAGATTTGTGTACGTTGAGTTGAGAGTGGATGTTCTCCTCTTGTACCTATTTTTCTCTTTTATAGTGAAGCTTTGCATGCCCCATGGAGGTGAGCCTTTAGGCTGATCCACGTACTTGATTATTTTTTTATTTTATTTCTTTCTTTTTCTTGCCGTAATAATTTGGTACTAAATCCTTAACAAGCGGTATTAGACTAGCTGATATCTCAACAGTTTGGTATCAACGCGAGTTGATACCACAATAAGAAGAGCTTGAGATGTTTGGTGTCAAGTTAAATCACGACCTATAGATCGATATATTTCTGCAGTCCTTGACTTATGCGTATGGACAATTCATCATGAACAATCATATGCATAAACTTCAAAATATCTTGGCTGAACTTATGAATATGCTGGTTTCTGCTGAGCTCTCTATGAAATGTTCCAAGGGCTCAGTGCTTGCTATAGAGTGGACTTCTTCCAAGAGAAAGCCTTTTGGAAAGAAGAAGAAGATTGTGAAGAAGTTGAAGGTGCAAGGTGGGAAGAAGAAGAAGGCAAAGCCAAAGAAGAAAGCTGCTGATAAGGAAAAATCTTTCCATTGTAACAATGACGGCCATTGGAAGTAGAACTACCCTCTATACTTGGCCAGACTGAATAACAAGAAAGTGGCAGGTCCTTTTGGAGGTATGCTCGCTATAGAATCTAACCTTACAATTTCTTCTACATCTAGTTGGATGCTTGACTCTGGTTCTAGTGCTCACCTTTGCACTACTATCCAGGATCTTGAGGATAGCAGGAGGCTGAGGGATGGTGAGATGATCCTGCACGTTAAAAATGGAGCAAGAATTACTGCGTGGTTGTGGGAACCTATCCTCTTTGACTACCATTACGATTAGATTTAGTACTTAGAGACTATTTTTATGTGCCTATAGCAAGCAGAAATTTGATTTCTATTTCATGTTTAGCACAGGAAGGCTATGTAATTAGTTTTCTTAAGTACCATTGTAATATTCTTTATGAAAAAAATAAAATTGCAAGTGGTTTTCTTATAAATGGTCTCTATCAGTTACATATTGATGTTTCTATTTTTAATATCAAGCAAAACATGAATGCCATAGGATCAAAGTGACCTAGGGATAGTGTAAATGATAGGTATCTTTGGCACCTTAGGTTGGATCATATGGCTAAAGATAGGGTTAACAAATTGGAGAAATTTAGGCTATTGAGTCCGTTGAGTTTTGAGTCATATCCTATTTATGAATCATACCTTTATAACAAAATGACCAAGCTCTCTTTTATAGGACATGGGGAAAGGGCCACAGACCTACTTGCCCTGGTACACATAGATGTGTGTGGCCCATTTGATGTGCCGATCAGAGGCAATTATGTCTACTTCATCACCTTTACCGATGATCTATCTTGGTACGGATATATATATTTAATGCGACATAAGTTTGAAGTCTTTGAAAGATTCAAGAAATTTAGACATAAAGTAGAAAAATAAATAGAAAAATCCATTAAGATTCTTTGATCAAATCAAGAAGACGAATCCCTTAGTCAAAAATTCCTAGACTATCTTAAAGATAATGACATTGTCTCACAATGGACTCCACCTAGAATAACTCAACTCAATGAAATTTAAAAATAAAAAAATTGGACCTTATTAGATATGATCTGATCCATGATAAACTTCATGGACCTTCCTGAGTTTCTTTATGGACATCATCTAATAACCGCTATATATTTAGTGAATAAGGTTCCCTCTGAAACCGTTCCTACCATTCTGTATGAGATATGGCATGGTAAGAAATCAAGTCTGAGTCATCTCAGAATTTGGGGTTGTCTGGCTTATGTCAAGAGACAATAGGCAGAAAAATTAGAGTCTAAGTCCTTTAAAGCTTGGTTTATAGGATAACCTAAAGAATCCTTAGGATATTATTTCTATCTTCCAAAAGACCACAATATGATTGTGAGTCGATATGCCATTTCTTTTGAAAAATAGTTTATTTAAGATGGTGACATCAAGAGATAGATAAGGCTTGAGGAGAAAGTCTCCAATGAGCAACGAGCTAAGAAACCTAAGGAACCCAATCAGTTAGAGCCAACCTAGACACTACCTCCTCCATCTCATGGATCAAATAGGTTTTTCCATCCTCCTAAAAGATACTTGGGTACAATTCAAGAGGATGTAAAGGAAATATTTTTTATTAAAAATGGGGTCATGGTAATGATCCCAAAACCTATGATGAAGTGATACCAGATATCGACTCCGAGAAATGGTTAGAGCCAATTGAAGGAAAATCTGATTTTCTGCTGTAGGATCATTCAGATCTGATTAGATCTGAGATGGATTTTTCTACAAAAATTTTTATAATCTAATCAGATCTAAGAATTCTCAGATCTAATCATGGTGATCTAATATTAAAAATTAAAAATAAAATAAAATTAGATTTAATTTTAAGTACCTCATTGGGTAATCTGATTCTCCTGTAATGATCCTATTGGTTTCTGAGGTTCTAGAAGGAGCCATGCATATGCCTGACCTTTATCGGTATCCACTTAGATAGGATTTGAACATCTTCTCCTCATGAATCTCTCCTCCAAAGATTAGAACTAAATCTGATCTGTAGATCCTTCAAACTTATTTCTGAAAGCAGCCCATCCATCTCACGAACACCATCATGTAGATCCTGAATCTTATGCCAAAAGCATTGGACCTTCTTCTCAGATTTGTGCCAAACATTTTAGGCATGTAGAAGAGATGGAGAGAGAGGATAGAGGGGATACAGGGTATCAAAGGGCTAACTCCTTTGGGCATCAAAAATATTTTTGTGCGATACCACAATGGCATGAGAAGGGGTTTTAAGCCTTATGTGCCATCTAGGGTCCCTCTTCGATCAAATAAGCAGTTTATTTTATCATTGGGACTCTAGGAATTATTCTTCATGTGAAACCACTAGATCCCATCTAGTTTTGTCACAAAAAATGATTCAAAAAGTAGGCAACATGAGTAGATAAGGAAGAGTCCATTGCACCTAGGACTCTTTCCTTAAGAGTTTGATCCAAATCAAACTCTATCAAAATCATGTCAAATCACAACCATAAATCACAAAATTTGGAACACTCATAGCATCTCGAGCCCTATCACATATCTAAAATTAGGTCAAAATAATTTTTAGAGAATTTTCTAGAAGCATTTGATCAGGTGACCCTCAATTCTCTCAATTGGGTCAACTTTTGATCTTAGTTTAATTGTACTAGGAATGGATTTAATTTCTATAATCAATCTGACCTGGACTTATTCTAGTCAGATGAAAATAAACTCATTCAAGATACAAGAATAAGTTAAATCAAATTTGACTTAGTTCCGATGAATCAGAAAGATTATAGAATGAGAAAGCCAAGCTCAATCGTGTGCTAGCACGATTATCTTAAACCTGATTGGATCTAATCCAAATTAATCAAATTGGGTTAGCCCAATTGATAACATCAATACCCAAACCCTTGTTTGTGTGATCCAGTTAGGTTCAGTTCTATATGGTAATGAGATATGTTGCGATCTCTATCATCGATATCATCAAAACATCTTTTGATGGACCAAGACTCTTCTGATTCATACAATTAGAATGATCGATCATCAAAATCATTTTAATTGCTCTCAAAATCCACCAGTGACACCTAGCAGTATATGGTGGCAATCCATCAGAGCTGAAAAGTGAACCTCTCAGGTGCAGCTACCTTATGTGATTAGGTTCTTCTATCTTGAGCCCGATAGGATTAGGGTTAAGGTGAACTCGTCAAACCCAACATCTGTCATATGAATTAATCATTCGATTCGAGTCCGATGTGAAAACCTAATAGAAACTCTTTCTATTATCTTCACTCTGCCATGGCCATGGGCTTAAGGACTTGAATCTCATGATTATCATAGGGCTATTCCTCATCTATCGAGGTAGATAGATCCATCTATTGGTGCAATCCAATTTCCTACAATGAACATGCTATAGCCAACATACACCTCAAGATTCTGAATGGCTAGGAGACGAGTTATGGTATAGTCAAACTATAACACCCTCAAGATGAACTACGATGCATCTCAGGTCAAAGAATCAGACACACCACTACAGCATCGAGTCAGTCATTGACGAGAAGGTAGACTTCTTTAATGACTGCTCGAGGTGGTCATGCTCAGTGCCCTCATTCTCTAACGAGTAATCCTAGTACTCTCGCTCTAGTATCTCCACACCATAGAGTTAAGACTCATTTATCTTAGAGAAGCGATCATATACCAATCTTCTAGATCGATCACCATCCTCATGATGATCCTATGGTCGGGAGCAGTTTATGAGATAGTTATAAAAATTGATGTCTTAAATTTTTAACTCCTAAAAATATGAATCATCATTACCATTAACTCAAAGAATATATCTGTTAGATATGTATGCCCTAGAAGCTAGATTGGCTGATACTTGTAATACACTTCTAAGGACAAAATTATAATTTTGACTATAAATAATAAAATAAATTATTTTCTATCATAGTGTGTATTTGAAAGTGTCTATGATACATCCTTTGAGTTAATGGTAATGATAGTTCATATTTTTAAGAGTTGAAAATTTAAGACATGAATTTTCAATTCTGGCTTCATTGAGGCACATCCCTAACTAGGAGATTCATTGTCTGTGTGATAAGTGGTAAAAATATACTAATAAAAGTATTAAATTATAAAATAAATTAATCTATTTTATTAGAAATTGATACTTTTATTAATCTTATGTAGGAAAGAAGGCCACCAATGTGAAGATCTTATTTTTTTGGTTCAGATGAAATAAATTTCAGGCAAAACGGACTTCAAACGAGCCCAGAATTGAATTTCAAAAAAAAAAAAAAAACCACCGACGCAACGCTGACGTCAGGATGACGTCAGCATTTTTCGCGGCGCACGATGGACCATCTGAAGGGTATTTTGAGAATTTCACAGCAAGAGGCATGCTCTGATTGGCTGAAGAATGCGGCGGTCCATGCAACACCGGGCTCGCGCATGGTCCACGGAGGGCAATTTGGGAATTCTGGCTGATCCAACGGGCGGTTTTCACTGAAGCTTGATCGGACGGCCGAAATGAAGGCGCTGATGGATGGCATCCGCAGCTCCCGATCGAGATCCAACGGCTGAGATTCATCCCGACGTTAAACTATAGATCAGAAGCCTTCTTTCCAACGATTCGATCCAACGGTGATCCAATTGATCTGGGTTATTTTAAGGGATTTTTGAGTGATTTTTGGACCGTTTGATCAACATCTAACGGCCAGAATTATCCAGATCTTAATTTGAGTTGTTTTGGGAGTCTTAAACCTAGTTTTTGATGGATTTTGGGGGAAAATCAAACTCTTTATCTATAAAAACCTATGGTTGTCGTGAAAAAAAAAGAATCAGAGAGAGAGAGACGGAGAAAGAGAGAGAGGGAGAGAGAGAGAGAAAGAGAGAGAGAGAGAGATAGAAAGAGAAGAGTGATTTGTGAGAGAATCAAAAAGGATTTTTGATTTTTTTTCGACGATCAAGACATCGATCAAGGAGCCTCTTCTTCTTCGCCAAGTTCTCCACATCAAGAGCAGCAGACAATCAATTTCAGCAATCAAACAGTCTAATTTCTCTATGCTTTTTATTTTATTTGCTATTTTTGAACTTGTTATCATGAACTAAATTTTTTTTTACTAAGGCTAAGGTGTAGCCACTCTTTTGATGCAATATTCAGTATGATTTATTTTTAAATTTTATTCATGAGGAGTATATAAATCTGATCTTAATGCTTTTAGATTACTGGCCATCTTCTAATTGATCTGATGAACATAGATGTTACGGACCAAGTACATCTATGTTAATGCTTCTTGATTATATACCTTGTATTATGAATCAAATTAGAATTCATATGCATGCGAAAATTTTAGTGCGCTTTGGACGCAGCGTATTTTAATTAGAGGGTTTCACAAAACCTAATGCATTAATATTTATTTAAATTACACCTGGACCAAAGGATAATTAATAAATATTAATAGTTTTGCTATGCCTGGACCAAAGGATAGTGAATAAATTAGGAGACTCCACCGTCACATGAAATAAAATTAATCTAAAAATCTGAATATTGTATTGACTGAGTTGGTGAACCGATTGCCTTAGTAATCCATTGCTCTTGAATTTAAAACCCTAATAATTTACACTCTCTCTATTTAATTAAAAACTTTTAATTATTTTTTTTATTTTTTTATTTTCTTTAATTTCTTATTCTCATAAATCGATCTTCTAAATAAAGCATAGGAAAGAGCTTTTCAGTACTTATTTTCCAATCCTCTAGGGATGATACTCTACTCATTCACTTTATTACTTGATCGACTGGTGCACTTGCCATAGCTATAAATTAGCACGCATCAAGTTTTTGGCACCGTTGCCGGGGATTGTGTCTAAAATAATATTAAAATTTTGATCCTAGCTTTACTTTAGAAATTTATTTTTAATTTTTATTATTAAAAAAAAAAAATTTTAGTGCATGACACGTACTGGACATAGTAACTTACTACCTTTAGATCCAGAAATTGAAAGAACCATTAGAAGACTACAACAAGAGAGAAACATGGCAGCTGAAGATCCTAACGACATCAATCTAGGATTGGATATGGCGACTGAAGGACAGCATGAAGCTATTCGACCAGTACATCATCCATTAAATGATTACATCACACCATCTGTAGCCGATGCAGCTTCGAGCATCAGGAGACCGCCTGTACGAGCAAACAACTTCGAAATAAAATCGACGATGATCCAGATGATTCAATCAACTGTCCAATTCAGTGGACACATGCATGATGATCCGAATGCCCATATTTCTAATTTTCTTGAACTTTGTGATACTTTTAAAATTAATGGGGTGTCGGATGATGCTATTAGATTAAGGTTATTTCCTTTCTCTTTATGGGATAAAGCTAAAAATTGGCTTCATTCTCTTCCTGCAGGTTCTATCACAACTTGGGATGTCCTAGCCCAAAAATTCTTAGCCAAGTACTTTCCACCTTCCAAGACTGCTAAGATGCGCAACGATATCACTTCTTTTATGCAGATGGACATGGAGACACTATATGAGGCTTGGGAGCATTTCAAGGAACTGCTGAGGAGATGTCCACATCATCAACTACCCGTATGGCTTCAGGTACAAACTTTCTATAATGGTTTATCTCCTACTAATCGATTCTATGATTGATGCAGCAGCAGGAGGAACCATTAATCAAAAAATGGAGGAAGAAGCCTTCGATCTGATCGATGAGATGGCATCAAATAGCTATCAATGGCAGACAGAGCGCATGATGCCAAAAAGACTAGCAGCTGTGCAGGGAGTAGATTGCGTGCCAACCTTTACTAGCTGAAATTGCAGCCCTTAGAGCCGAAGTCAACAACTTAAAGGGAACAGCTATGCATGTTCAGAGCATTACTTGTGACCTATGTGGAGGAGGACACGATACGAGCAATTGCCAGACAGGTAATCCTTTTGCTAAAACAACTGATACAGCTAATTATATTGGTAATTTTTTCAGGCCGCAACAAAACAATCCCTACTCCAACACATACAATCAAGGGTGGAGGCAGCACCCAAATTTCTCATGGAGCAATCAAAATGCAGCACAACAGCCACCCCCGGGATTCCAAGTACCTGAAAAGAAGTCCAACATGGAAGAGCTGATGGTCAAATTTATGCAAAACCAAGAAGCAACTATAAAAAATTTGGAAGCCAAACTTAGGCAGGACCAAACAGCAGCAATTCGAAACTTGGAGATGCAAATAGGTCAAATGGCTAAGATAATCTCCGAGAGACCTCAAGGATCCTTGCCAAGCAATACGGAGACAAATCCAAGGGAGCAAGTCAATGCTATCACCCTAAGAAGTGGTACAAAGCTGGAGGAGCCACATCAGAAGAAAGAGACTGAAGAGCCAACTACAAATAAGGAACCATCAACTCAAAATTCGTCAGTCACCAAAACAACCAGCAGATGGATGGTCTCCAGGTATACGATTTGCTGATCCAAATGTGAAGCCCTACGTGCCGCCACTACCATTCCCAGAGAGACAAATACAGCATCCAGATAAGGAAATTTTCTAACTTTTTCAAAATTTTAAAGAATTTACATATTAATATTCCTTTTGTAGATGCTATTACTCAAATGCCCAGGTATGCCAAGTTTCTCAAAGAAATCTTAACAAATAAGAAAAAGCTGAAGGAGCATGAGAGAATAAATTTGAATGAAGAATGCTCAGCAATACTTCAAAATAAATTACCACAGAAGCTAAAAGATCCAGGGAGTTTTACTATCCCCTGCATTATTGGTGATTGTAGTTTTGATAAAGTTTTATGTGATTTAGGAGCAAGCATTAATCTCATGCCTTTTTCTATTTTCAGGAAGCTGGGTCTAGGAGAACCAAAGCCTACCACTATTACTCTTCAATTAGCCGATAGATCCATTAAATATCCAAGAGGTATAGTGGAGGATGTCTTGGTAAAGGTAAACAAGTTTATTTTTCCTGTTGATTTTATTGTTCTTGATATGGAAGAAGATTATGATGTACCCCTTATTTTAGGGAGACCCTTTTTAGCTACTGGAGGAGCTTTAATAGATGTTCAACAAGAAAAATTAATTCTTAGAGTCCAAGATGAACAAGTTACTTTTAATGTTTTCAAAGATACTAAACATCCTGATGATAATCAAACTTATTTTCTAATTGATATTATTGACAATCCATTATATGAGAATTCTGTAGAAAATAGGTTTGAGACTATAAAAGCGAGCAATGTCAAATTGAAAGAGGACTCGATCAAACATGAAAGTATTCCAATTGAAGTGGCACCAGATTGATCCACTTTAGAACTCAAAGAAAGTCAAGCTGAAGACTATAAATCAGAACTACTAGATAGGTTGTTTCTTTTCTTTTTAGTTTTGATCATTTTTTTTTTTTTTATTTTTCAGTAATTTGTTGTTGCTCTTTTACTGCTCTGGTGTGTATTTTCAATTTTGCAGAAAAATCAATGAGAACTCAAGCAAAATTTCAAAGCTCCAAAGAACCAGACTGAACAAAATCAGGTGTATTCCTTCCTATCCTTTATTACATCCTTTATTTTTCTTTCTCCTTTTAAGACAATGTAGAATAATTATAAAAAATAAAAAAAAAAAAACATGTGTCAAGAAGAAAATCTTGAGCAAGATAAACTGGATAAGTGATAAAAGATAGAATTATTTGCTAATGAATGTAATGAGTTAAAGAAGTAGATTAGTTGGTCAACTTTTAGCAGCCTACTTAGGTCATTAAAAGATTATTAGCACTTTTTATTGCACATGCACACTAACAAGGCAAAGTAGGTATTGATTATAAGGCCAACTGAGGATTCAATTATCACTAAAAATTGATAATTAATATACATTCTAATCAAAGAAACTTGAATTTAAGGAAAGAGCTACCTGCCTATAAATAAAGTGCAAAAGATAGAGTATATGTGGATTGCCCAAAGCCTAGTAACTGGGTCTCTGCACCTAGGTCAAGTGTGAAAATTCACGTAAAATGGTGAAGGAAAGGCCAGGATGCTCAGCACAGTAAAAAATAAAAAAATAAAAAAAAAGAAGAAGAAAAAAGGCAGTGTGAAAGCTACCTTAATTCATGAGTATAAAATTGAGAATGTATAGAAAATTGACCAAAATAGGTGATAAGAGAGGATACTTTTGTTCTTTTAATTTAATACTGAAATGCTAAAGTTAGTCATCACGAACACAAGTGCTATAGATCTTTGATGTACTCTAAGAAAGTTTTTAATTGTATTGACTGAAAAATTTGCTTCTGAAGCTCAATGCTTAGTTAGCAGTATTTTCTAAACTTTTTGACCTTTAATCCTAGATTTTATCTTTGTGATGGATAATCTTATTGAAACATGGTATTAAATAAAACATTGCTAAGGGACTAGCAATGACTAAGTTGGGGGGTGTGATAAGTGGTAAAAATATACTAATAAAAGTATTAAATTATAAAATAAATTAAAAATTTTTAAAATATATTTTAATGTAATTTTTTTAAATATTATATTATATAGATGTCGGTGTAGGAAATCACTATAGTGTAAGTATCCGATCTTCTCTACCCGATGAAATAAAACATGATCGGGTTGAGTGCAAAGTTCAAGTGATAGAGTTGTTGGTTGTTGGTTGATTTTTTTGATATCAAATAAATATTTAAGTTTTATAAATTTTATTATTCGATAATAATGAATTATTTAGATAAATCAATATTGTTGAATTTTATGATTGGTATGATTTTTCTAGTACTTATTGGAGATTTCATTTATTTTATAAACCTTATATGATCTCTAGGGCATTATTTTAAGGTTCATGTGGCCATGTCGCGTAGTTGATCCAAATGATAGATTCAGGGCATGATAGAAATATATTTTAATCCAGTAATTAAAGGGTGTGGCTAGATAGGTTAAAGGAAAAAATGGTACCTACAAGTGCAACTTAGAGCAAAACAAAAGAATGTTGAATGCTTACTAGGTTACACATGGACATTTTAGACAAGTAATATGAGGACAACAACAATCTAATACTAAAGATCCATTCTTTTTTGGGTAAATATCATGAAAAAATTGATCAACTTTTTCTATTGACCAACTTATCTGTGTTCTCATGCCTCTCTAGGTAAATAAATCATTTTTTCCATCAACCAAAAAGTAATATTTTTATTTCATTTCTAATATACCCTTAACCCAATAATAATAATATAATAATATATAATACTATAATATGATATTATTATCAAACAATAGTATTTTATTATTTTAATATAATAATATTATTTTATTATTTAATATAATATTATTATTTTTGAATATATATTATATAATGCTATATATTATGATATATTATATTATATTATTATATGTAATAAAATATATTATTGAAAATATGAATATATTTTAATAATTTATATCCAAAAAAAACTAGTAATACAAAAGAAATATGGGTAACAGATTCTTAAGTTATTTTTTAATGCATAAAACAATATGAATAAATTATTTTTTTATTTAAATATTATTTAAAAATATTTATTTAAAAAATATAGATTTTTGAATAAATTTTTTTATTCATGGAAGAATAGATCTTAAAGATATTCTAATTTTTATTTTTGTTTAAGGTAACAAATGTATTATAATTATTAACCGTATTGTTAGAAATGGTCACGCGATTCAATCAATATACGGATCCTGCACTACTCGTGGCCAAACCGGAGATTTCATTGTCGTGATTTTTGACTGCAAAGTAAAAACCAAGCGGCAACCACGATGCGTGCATCGATGCACGCATAACTTTTCCAGCTATAATTAATGGGATTCATTTCCATAAAAAAAAACAATAATTAAAAGTTTCCATTCTTTCTATCGTCATCCAATCCAGGCAGATATGGCAAACCGCCACCTAGGCCCCCCATCCCCCTTGTTGCATCTATTTAAAACCCAGGAGAAGCGAGTGAGAGTAGCACAACTTTTTCTTTTTCTTTAAGGAAAAGATTACCAGAAAATTGACCCAAAGAGAGATGATGAAAAGCGTCCATTACCGTTTCCCCTTAGTGGTGGTTCTACTGGTTTCGCTTGTCGTCGGAGGATGCTGCGCCCCTGACTATGGGGACGCGCTTGACAAGTGCTTGTTATTTTTTGAGGGGCAAAGATCTGGAAAGTTGCCAGCATCTCAAAGAATGACCTGGCGGAAGGATTCTGCCCTACAAGACGGTCAATACCTCGGTGTATGCTTTATTTCTATTTTAATCTCTTTCATTTTTTTATTTTTTTTTTATTTTATTTTAAAAAAATATTTTATTCATCGCAGACGATGCTTACCGCTCGTGGTGATTAGCTCATGCATGGGCATAAAAAAAAAAATATGATGTTTGAAATTTTTTTTCTTTCGATTCCATGTGTGAGCCAATCATCATGGATGATGAGCACGGAAACTCACTGTTTGCTATGAGCAAAAAATTTTTCTTTGTTTTAGCTGATTATTTTTGTCTTATATGGCATCACTTCACCTTTGTTCAAGTTGGCATTCCATGTTGGAAGGATAAAACTGACTCTATTCTTGAGTGGATCTCCAATTATATTTGGTTAAATCTAGCATGGTTTAGAGTGGTGGTCTAGAGAGGACAATAGTAGGCCCACACCAGTAATTCAAGACGCTAGATATGATCTATTATTTCTAATTGCTTTCACATAAACAAAATCATATGATTTCGATATCTTTAATATATGCATCAAGTGCCAAAAGAAAAAGGGATAATGATTTAAATAGCATGAAACAATGCATAGTTTCCTTAGCTCATTAATGCGCAGGTTGAAAAACTCAACATCACATGATTTTCATATGTTAGTAGTTTATAGATATTATATCATATTCAATGATTTAGATCATCGATATTATATCATATTCAATGATTTAGATTATTGATTTAGGATCATTCGATATAGACCTAGTTGGATATATGATACAAATCTACTCATATATAGTCAAGTCTATCTTGAAAAATAAATATACCTATCAAATATTAAATAGATATATATTGATATATAGATGCTCATATGCGGGCCAGTTTTAAATTAGGTCAATTTTGACCTTGAGTATGCCGGATGGAGTTTTGAATTATGATGGCAAAATTAAAGTTTGACTTGATCAATAGGCAAAAAATATGATTGTTGCATTGGATACAATTTTCAAACCATTTTGACCTGACTAATGTAAACTAGTCCCCATGGGCTCGCCGATTTGCATCGCTAGGATCCTAACTAAATTATGGCCATACCTATCAAGTCCTAAGTGATTTAAGAGAAATTCTTATTGCACCATGTGCGGTGCAGATCGAGCTGTACCATGGATGGTAATCGGCATTCATGAAGGCGCCCCCCCCCCTCTCCAAGTGCAATCCAATCACCACGCCTATTGTTGTGCACCGCACGTGGTGCACGGAAGAATTTCTCATGATTTAATCATAAGATTGGCAAGTCAAGCTAGCTAGACTATAATCCAACCATGATAATGGGATGAATTAGGAAGATCAAAAGCAAATTGGGCCAGCCTGGTTTAATTTGCAGCAAGTGATCTAATCTATCAATGAAATAGGCATGTTGTACCACATCTGTGGAACAAAATGGACTAAACTAGCGGGTACGAAGGAGATCAGGTTGGACCTAATCATAATTTGCCAGGTCGGGGTTGTACCTTCCATGCAAAAAGGAGGATTCATCTTCCTTTGTGCGAATCCATTATTGGATCATAGGCAGAGGAATGATGGAGTTAGAAGTGCTTTGAATTTTGTGCAGGAGATGATCCAACAGCACATTCACGTGAAGGAAGATGCGTACTCTTTGGCGCAAAAGATAGTAACCTTGATCCTAATTTGCTCGAGGGAACATGCATTATTTCATTATCTTCTTCTTCCTTTTTTTTCTTTTTTTTAAAGTCATTCAATCTCTCCTTCATATTTTGAAACAAAAATTCCGTATTATTTCTTTCTCATAGGTTGATTTGGTTGGAGGCTACTATGATGCCGGAGACAATGTCAAATTTGGTTTTCCCATGGCTTTCACGACGACAGTATTAGCATGGAACATTATTGAGTTTGGCAACGAGATCGGTGAACGGTTGGATCATGCTAAGGAGGCACTGAGATGGGCCACCGACTACTTGCTCAAAGCGACGGCCGAAACCAACAAGATCTACGTCCAAGTCGGTGATCCTTATGCCGATCATAACTGCTGGGAGAGGCCAGAGGACATGGACACTCTCCGAACGGTCTATGCGGTCGATACTGAGAAACGTGGCTCCGAGGTCGCTGCCGAGACGTCTGCTGCACTTGCGGCCGCCTCGATTGTCTTCAAATCATCTGATCCCTCCTACTCTAACACACTTTTGGGAAGATCCTACCAGGTGATACATGACTAATACCGCACTACATCATCTTTTATTTCTTAATTCAATGAACCTGACAAGTTGCACGAACGCCTTCGATTGATTGATTGCTCGATCGGTTGTTCTAGGTTTTCGATTTTGCAAATAAATACAGGGGTTCATACAGCGACAGCAACAGCCTTGGCAAATGGGTGTGCCCCTTTTATTGCGATGGGAACGGCTACGAGGTACACCACCCTAACAACATCCTGCGTACTCCACTAATTCCATCCATCTATGAGTTATTAAAATGATGGTGATAAATCCACCATCTGCGATCCTTCACAAGTGTGATGCTAATGACCGCCTCTTTGCTTACATGAAGAGTTTCCCTCAATCACATGGCATGGGATAATTGGTGTGGAAATTGATGTGATGCATTGGGTGTTGACGTAGGATTGAGAAACTTTTTCAGGCAGATCAGGGGCCTCGATGCATTTTTCTACGTTGGAGTTCGGATTTTGTGTCACTTAAGGTTGTGCGTTTTGTGATATGTTCTCAGGACGAGCTAGTTTGGGGTGCAGCATGGATATACAAAGCTTCTAACAACCCTTGGTACTGGAATTATGTGACCGAGAACATTGGTCAGTTACAGAACCAGGAATTTGGGTGGGATAATAAGGTAGCAGGCATCCGTGTGCTAATCTATAAGGTATGCCTAACACATCAATTTTACTTTGGTAATATTGCACTAATGAGTTTTGTGCGTATAAGCTAGGGGATGTAACTTAATTCAACTAGTTTAACTTGAATCTAAACGTGATTCAATTGGTAGTTTAGATCAACTTGTACAAATATGCAAATATCTTGGGTTTTGATTGTGGGCTCCATTTTGGGTTAGACTATGTTCTTAAATAATTTGAATGTAACAGGCTTAACTTAAACCTTGCTCAAATCAATCCAGCCTTGCTAGAGATAACCTACCTATCCAAGCCAAATTGTCTGTTAAAAACTTTAGTTCTCTCTCTCTCTTTCTCTGTGCTATTTATCTATCCAAGAGTTGCTATCAATTCCTGGCAAACCCATTGAAAGTTGCACCTTATTAGTTTGTTTTTTGCTCTCTAATAAATTATATGATTGATGTACAAACAACTTATGTTATTAGTTCAGCTGATAAAATAAAATTCTTGATCGTTCCCTTCCTACAAAAATGTTATTGCAGGATCTAATCGCAAGAAATGATCCGAATTTAAATGACCTGATCGCAAAGGCTGAGGATTTTGCATGTGCGGTGCTGCCCGAATCACCTAGGAAGAATGTAAAATATAGTCCAGGTTTTATATTCTATCCCTTCTTCCTTAACTCTTAACTAGGTGTGATTTGTGTTTTCTTGTCATTTGGTGTAATCATGGGACCAAGAATCAAAAAATTATGCCACTTACATGGTCATGCATGCAAGCTAATACGTGCTTGCCGTTTGTAGTTTTTCTAAAAAAATAAATAAACTCAGACAACGGTCGACATGTTGGCATTTAAGTACCAGCAAGAGATTTAATGCTCGAGTTTTAATGTATTTGATCTTCCTATTTAATTGAATAGAATACTTGGTAAACAATGATGCAGGTGGCCTTCTCATCAAGTCAGACGGGGCCAACATGCAGAACGTAGCGGCACTATCTTTTCTCCTCCTCGTATTAGCCCTCGATCTTAGCCCTCAAAATAAGGTCGTTAACTGTGATGGTGTACAGGCTCCTCCCAACAGGCTCGTTGAGGTGGCCAAAAGCCAGGTAAATACCCTATATATGTTTTTATTGATTGGACAATTGTAGCAATCATGATCAACTTGTGGTCAAATCAAATGAATCAATGCTTCAATATATTTTGGTCTACATAGACAGCCAGTGGAATCCATTCCGATACTATGTTAGGACAACATCCAAAATAATTAGTCAGAAAATATGGTTAATATGAGATTAAACATGTCTGCACGGATTCACGCACATACACATAAAAGATACCGAATATGTTTGGAACGTCATAACATTTTTATGGAATGCACTGATTGATGGTTAGGCCATTATAACTGGATAACAAGGTTTAATGGCTCGGCCATCAAACCTTGATTTAAATTGGATTGGGTGGTTGGTGCAGGCGGACTACATCCTCGGTAGCAACCCATTAAACACGTCTTACATGGTGGGGTACGGCGATAAGTTCCCTCGGAGGATCCACCACCGTGGCTCATCCTTGCCATCCATCAGTGAGCATCCCGGCCACATCGGCTGCAAAGATGGGACGCCATACTTCCAGAGCGGAGGGCCCAATCCGAACTTGTTGGTAGGGGCCATGGTCGGAGGGCCCAATATCACTGATGCCTACGCTGACTCCAGACCTTATTCCGGGCAATCAGAGCCCACCACTTACATCAATGCGCCTATGGTGGGCGTCTTCGCCTATTTTAAGGCCAACGGGTGATTCAGCTTTTCATCAATAAATAAATAAATAAGGGGGGATTCATTTGTATTGCAATTTTTTATACCAAGATAAAAATAAATATCGTGTTTGTTTGACTTGTGGTTGGGTAAGTCGCTCTGTGCTGAAGGATGTGAAGGATCCGAAGATATGAAAAAAAAACTTTTTGCTGACATAAGATATGAAATTAAAATCACAAATTATTTTATAGATAAATAAGTATCCATAAAATAAAATTTAGATTTTTGTGGTATCAAATATAAAGCCTATCTCATGCACTTCAAATTAAAACATGAGCCAACGGTCTCGTAAAAATTTCCGACGCGCGCATACCAGCAATCTAACGATTTTTAGCAAATAATAAGTGCTAAAAGAATAAACATCACTATTAATTAAATTTTATGCCATCGAGCTAGTAATAAAATATTTATCAAACAAATCCAGTATATAACAATATCAACATAACCAAGTAGTTATGGAGCAAACATGTTGGGAATCATCTCTAGTAAAATAAACATTTATTGATGCTGGATTATCATAAATCGGATACAAAACTGTTCAACATCCAAGCATTTGGGCTATTCACAATCACGAATTTGCCCGTGGCAGACTGACTGCCACAAATCAGTGCCATATCTTTGACCGAAGTTGATACATCAAGTTTCTGTAGCTGATGAACTAGCTCGAATACTTCTTACCAACCAAAAAAAAAAAAAAAACTAGCCCTAATACTAGGTTTCCTAACATCGAACTCGCCAAGGCAATGACTGCGTCTGTAGTTGGCCGCTACATACCCTGTGGTCGTTCGCGATCAACAACGCTCGTAACACTACATCCTAGTGTGAAGCTGATCTGTTTCATGCTTTTGTACGAAAGTTGTTTATATAATAAACTGCGGAACATCAAAAGAACGCGCATGAATATAAAGAGAGAAAGAGACGATCATATACAAAAATTCTTGCAAGACGTCTATTATATATATATATATATATATATATATATATATATATATATATATATATATATATATGATCTATCCCACTATCAATTGTGAATCACCATAAGCTTGGAGCCGATCTACTTCTAGTTCTTTTGCTATCTTCAACCCCACTATTAGAACTTCATATTCTGCTCCATTGTTCGTTGTAGGAAACTCAAAATGCAGTGTATACTCGGCAATAACCCCTTTTGGGTTGACCAAGATTAGTCCAGCTCCTGCACTGGAAGCATTGAAAGAGCCATCGACAAACAGGGCCCAGAAATCTTCGAGAAGGTTTGCTCTTTTTTTGGGAAAGCTCGGTTATAGCCACAGAATGCTGGCCTCATTCTGCTCAGGTTTAGCATCATCTGGGATCGTGCATTCAACTATAAAATTGGCTAATATTTGAGCTTTGATTAACGGCCGACGTTGATAGTTGATGTCGAACTCTGTGAGCTCAATTGCCCACTTTATGATTCTCCCAAAAGCATCTGTTTGGTGAAGAACTGTCTTGATTGGCTGATCCATGAAGAGTGTTATTGTGTGCCCCTGAAAGTATGGCCGAAGTCTTCTGGCTGCAATCAAAAGAGCATAAGTTAATTTTTTTAATTTTATATACCTGATCTCTGCATCCCTCAGGACTCGGCTTATATAGTAGACTATTCGCTGCATTTTCGCCTCTTCTTTGACTAAAACCACCGCGAGGGCTATTGGGGAGACTGCCAAGTATAGAAACAATCCTTCTCTAAGTTCAGGCTTAGCTAGCAAAGGAGATGAACCGAGGTAGCTTTTGAGCTCTTCGAATGCTTGCTAGCATTCCATAGACTAGTAGAAGTTCTTCGGTTGTTTGAGGGTCTGAAAAAAAAGCATGCATCGCTCAGCCGACCTCGAAATTAAATGATTCAAAGATGCCACTTTCCTAGTTAGATGCTGAACTTTTTTTATTAATTTTGGGGCAGTCATTTTCTGAATGGCTTGGATCTTCTTTGGGTTGGCCTCGATTCTCCACCTCGAGACCATGAATCCAAAGAATTTTTTCAAGATTACTCCGAAGGCATACTTGATTGGATTCAACATCATCTTATATCTTTGGAAAGCGTTGAAGGTCTCTTCAAGGTCGGCTACGTGACTGATCAAAGTTTAGCTCTTGACAAGCATGTTGTCTATGTAGACCTCCATGTTACGATCGATCTACTCTTTAAAAATCTTATTGACCAGATGTTGATATATCATACCTGCATTTTTGAGCCCGAAGGGCATGATACTATAACAATAAAGACCACGGTCAGTAATAAAATTAGTTTTCTTCTCATCCTCCGATGCCATCCGAATTTGATTGTAGCCGAAGAAGGCATCCATGAAGATGAGAAGCTCATGGCCCAAAATTACATCCACCAGTTGATCAATTCTGGGCAGGGGGTTATTATCTTTTGGACAGGCCTTGTTCAGTTTTTTGAAGTCAATGCACATTCTCCATTTGCTGTTGGCCTTCTTGACTAGGACCACATTGGAGACCTAACTTGGATAGTTGACTTCTCGAATGAATCCAGCTTTAAGGAGTTTGTCCACTTCCTCTACTATCATCTTCTATCTTTCTGATGCGTGGCTTCAAACTTTTTCTTTCACTGGTTTGCATTTGGGATCAACAACCAGTTGATGCTTCATAACCTCGACATCAATTCCTGGCATGTCTGCGAGGACCTAGGCAAAGGCGTCGGCATTCTCCCGCAAGAAGGCAATGAGCTGATTTTGAACTTCTCTGTCTAAGCTAGAGCCGATCTACATCATGTGATTTGTGTTCTTGTCATCTAGAGAGACAGCTACCAAGTCTTTCATGGGTTCGCCTCGCTCCTTAGTAAGGTCATCGCGAACATCCAACCCATCAACTGGACAAAGATTGGGTTGGCCACTTTTTTGTAAGGTGATGGAGTAGTAATGCCTTGCCAGAGCTTGATCTTCTCTGACCTTCCTAATCCCATGACCTATTGAAAACTTCATCTTTAGATAATAAGCGGATACTACTATCCGAAGTACATTCAAACTAGGTCGGCTGAGAATTGCATTATAAGCAGATGGAGCTTTTACTACCAAAAAGTCGACCTACGTTTTAGCCCATTTAGGGTATTGTCCTGCAGCCACAGTTAGTGTTATTATTCTCTCAACTAGCATAGCATTGCTAGTGAAACCCACCAATGAAAAATTCATAGGTCCTAGGTAGTTATTAGGTATAGACATTTTAGAGAAAGCATCATAAAATAAAACATCGATAGAGCTTCCATTATCTATCAGAACGCGGTGTACATTATAGTCAGTGATGTCTAGAGAGATTACAACCACATCGTTATATGGGAATTGAACTCCTTGACCATCTTCATCAGTGAAAGATATTGGTTCTTCAATCCTCTGTCTCTTCGCTTCTGCTGTCGATCCGCTAGCCTCTCCCCATCGAAGTTCCCTAAAAATGATGTTGATGATGCCGAGGGATGGCCGATCTCCTTTTTGCTCTTTCCTCCTTGATGGTTTGGGTTAGGGCAACACCCTTAACCGATCTTTCTTTACTTCAGGCCGACATCACAGGAATCAACCAAGCCGACCTCGCCTGATGAGCTCATCGATCTCGTCTTGGAGTTGGATGCATTTCTCCATATCGTGACCATGGTTACGATGGTAGAGACAGTACTTATTAGGATTTTGCTTATCGAGATGAGATCGCATCTTCTCCGACCTCGGTAGTTACTCCTTGATCTCCATCAGAACTTGAGTCTTCGGAGCGTTGAGGGGAGCATAGGTGTGGAACCTTCTGGGGGGAGAGTTCCACCGTGCTCTTTGATCAGGGCTTCTCTAACAATAAGCTCGAGGAGGAGTTTGGGCTCGTCTGCGCTCGAAAGGAGTTCTAGAGCGCGACCGAGCTTCACTCGGCTTTTCTTCAACTACGGGCTTGCTTGAATCACCCGCCTACCGCTCTCTCATAGCTTCTTCATTCTTTGCCTTGAAGGCCTCTTCTGCCCGGGCATAACTATCAGCACGGGCTAGCATATCAGTAAAATTTTTGGGGTACTTCTTCTTCAGGGAGAATAGCAGATCACTTTTTATGGAGGCCATCCATTAGTGCAACTATTGCAACAGACTGGTTCAAGTTTCAGACCTCCAGAATAGCAATATTGAAGTGGTTGATATAGGCTCGAATGGACTCCCCTTTCTTCTGCTTGATATGGATGAGAAAATCTGAGCCTCATCGGAGGCGTCGACTGCTGACAAAGTAAGTCACGAATTGATGGCTCATTTAATCAAAAGAAAAGATAGTACCTGACTTGAGGGCCGAGTACTAGTTCTTAGCTACTCCCTTTAGGATGGAGGGAAAAGCTCGGTATAGGATGGCATCGGACGTGCCATGGAGCAGCATCATTATCCGAAAGGCCTCTAAATGATTGATTGGATCTGTAGTCTCATCGTAGCTCTTGCACTGGAGAAGCTTGAAGTTCGATGGGATAGGTTCCTGCATAATTTTCTGAAAAAAGAGAGGGTCAGTGTAGATATTATTACTGTGAGAGGAAGGAACATAGCGGAGTTCCTTGGTTCGTCGATTTATTTTTTATAGTTTTTGATCAGAGAGATCCTCATGATCATAGATCTCTAAAGTCTTCTGACTAAATGGGGGCAAGGTCCCTACAAGGGTTGAATCATGATCGGAGCAGAGGCTCTCTACCCTCTGCTTCTCTTTCCTAAAGGTTATCTATCGACTCGCCCAAGTCAGTCATCCCCATACCGGATCTTGGGGTTTCGATGTAGCCCGCTCCGACTGGATAGGCACTGGGGGCCATTGTTGCTGCATGGCCGCACTGCTTCAGTGAGGTCTCTAACCTACTGGACCAGCAGATTGAATTGCTCTATGTCCATCCTTGCTATCGGTGGAGCTTGAGATGCCGGAGATGAGACAGGGGCGGGCAGATCTGGATAAGATCTGGCTATGGAGGTGGTTGACCGTTGAGTCGAGGCCTCCCAGGGAGGCATCCTCGTGAGATCAGCTAGGGAAGAAGGACTCTAAGGGAGAAGAAGAGAGATCTCTGCTGAGTGCTCCTTTAAGAACAAGAAAACCTCAAAAGAAAGAGGACCTTTCCTCTAGCGCCAATTTTATTGGTGCGGAATCTGGTTGACGTCGGAATTGGTTGGAGCTGGAGAAATCGAGGTTGCCATCAGAACTTGTAAAAAAAATCAAACCGAAGGATGGGTGGCTCCTATAGGATCCTCCGATGGTCAAGTCAGCTCTTCCATCCAACAGAAATGGAATGCTCAGTAGAGAAAGTAGTAGAGTTTCGAGATGGAGGAGAAGGCTTGAAGAAAATGTATCTGGAGGATCTCTTTTACAGACGAAGCCTATAATAAACTGATGGTGACAGCCGCAACTGCTGAGTAGTGGGTTTGAACGGCCCACATGAGATTTGTTATAAAGGGTAGTATCTGTTGTCGCGACGCATCCATTGTCATGACATACAGGCGGTTGAAATTTAATTGTTGAAGTTCAGACTGAATCACTATCAGTAGCAAGAAAGATTCGACTGGGAGAAGCTCTTTGGACGACTAGAAAGAATCCGGAGGGAGTTCGACTGATGGAGAAATCCGTCTGGTGAGAGAGTTCATCTGAAGGAGAACTCCGAATGAAATTTAGCTGAAGGAGAAGTCCGGAGGAAATTCGACTGAAGGAGAAGTCTGTCTAGAGGAGAAGTTCAGAGGAAGTTCGTCTAGAGGAGAAGTCCGGAGGAAGTTCGACTGAAGGAGAAGTCCGGAGGAAGTTTGTATAGAGGAGAAGTCTGTCTAGAGGAGAAGTTCGGAGGAAGTTCATCTGGTGGAGAAGTTCGGAGGAAGTTCGTCTGGTGGAGAAGTCCGTCTGAAGGAGAAATTCGGAGGAAGTTTGATTGAAGGAAAAGTTCATCTGGGGGAGAAGTCCGGAGGAAGTTTGACTAAAGGAGAAGTTCAGAAGAAGTTCGTCCAAGCAGTTCCAAAGATCGGCAAGCATACCAAAGGTTGGTCAACCCAGAGATAAGCAAACACTGGTCCGAAGTTTGATAGAAGCAGAGTTTATTCCCAATATTTATAGTTTGATGATTATTAAAGTATTAAGGTAGATGGGTGGATAGGGTAAAATAAAGTTGCTTTCTACTCTTATCATATATTACTAGCGGACAAATTCTGTGTCACCTCCAGCTGGCTCAGGATGGCACTGCGGACTATAGTTGCAGGTCATAATTTAAATGGGTAACGCTTGAAATATGTAACTTAAACTAACGGACAAATTCGCCGTCACCTTCAGCTGGCTCAGGATGGTATTGCGGACAACTGCTGGTGATAATTTAAATGGGTAACGCTCGAAATATTTAACTTAATTACGATTTATGTACTTTTCCAGGAGGGTTACCGTCACGTGAGCCCCTGAATTTGCGGGGCTCATCACATGTCCAGTTCCGGCAGCATAATAAAAAGTGCAAGCATATTATTTCAAATATTTTTAATTTAAAAATATAATATTTTTAAAATATCATTTTTTTTATAATTATATAATTATTTAAAAAATAATATATATTTTATCAATCTATTAAATATTTATTTTGTTAATAAATATTTTTATTAATTTTTAGTAAATATTGATGCGGTGAATATCTGACCTCGAGATAAATTAAAATGATGTAACTCCGGATATGATAACCTCTTCCATCTCGGATCTGAAACCCACGACCATGTCAAACCCATGACTTTGATGATGGTTAAGCCTATTCAACCATGATTATATAATTAAAGTACTTATAATCACGGCATAATGTGAGAACACGTTATCATGTCATCATTGCACGACGAAGGCCGTTGTTAGGCGATTAGCCCATGATTCACCTATCTCACCATTGCTTACTAACCTTCTTGTATAAATAGAAAAAATCAAGGAACTCTTGGATAAGTACGTGGATAGAGCATCAATTGCATTCTTTTCTATTGGTATAGTCACGTGACACCATCATCATGGATGAATGCTTAGAAAACAAAAAAGAAAGAGAGAGATAAGTGTTAGTCCTAAATCGGTAAAAGACTGACCTGGAGCCCTGACTAATACTTTAGCTGGATGAACAAATTAAGTGATCAAGTCCAGATCGACAAAATACCAACCACCATAAAGTCTAGATCGGTGAATTACCATCCTTAATAATACTCAGACCAATAATGATCCGAGATCAGTACTTAACCAACCGCATGATAGCCATACAAAATTAGATTAGTATTTTGCCAACCTAAAAATCAGCAACTGCTGAGTTCTATAGGAGATCGGATTTACATCGACCTCGACAATAATAAATCACCTGAGCTCGAGATCTCTTTGCGACCCTAGTATTCGAGATTGGTTGAGTACCGATGTCGTCAACCCTATGGATGAGCGCTGCTCCAATTGACACCTGGTAAAATACCGATCTCATCATACCAACCAAATCGGTGATTTACCGACCTCGACATGATCCGAAAGCTGATTAAATGTTAATTGCAAACCAATCAAATTGTGGCCCTCCTCTAGCTGTATTACAACTAATTGCCACCAAGATAAACGACCAACAACTATAATCTAACTGGCCATAACAAACTAACGGCCTAACAAATTTTTCTTAAGGCCTAAGCAAATCTCTCTATAAATAGAGGAAAAAGATAGCCTTCTGGGAGATAAGCTGAAGCATAAGATTTATAGAGTCGACACTCTGCTGAAATCACTCTCGACTTTCGTACTGAAGAAAGATCGAATCACCCTCCACTCAAATACTCTCTCACCACTTTCTTAAGTTCATATTTCTACTATATGTTCTCAGGACCTCAGTGACTTAAGCATCAGAAGTTCCTAAAGCTAGAGGGTACCCCATCGGCTCTTGAAATTTTTCTTGCAAGTTGGTTCGTGATCCATGGTGATTCAACCCAACCAGCTCACCAGCACAAATCCTTCCAAAGAATCTAAAGTCCTGCTGCAATAGATTAGTGCTAGAGGAAGGACTTTTATCCATAATTTTGTGAAAATGGTCAAGAAAGCATAGAATCCGACTCCATCTTCTCCTGGAGCTCTCCCGGAGATGGTCCAATCCCATCCATTGATAGCAATTGATCCATAGTAATTCAATCTATTAGTGCAGCAAGTCCAGTCCCTCACCAACACCATGCAACAACTCCAGCAGACAATGGAGCAGTGGTATGAATCCGTTCATCAAGAGGCTATATCACGAATCAGCCATCCTCCAACCCCCTAGGAATTCCATCGGGAGCATCTTCTTGATCAAGAAGAGCACTCCTATGAAGTTGAATCAACCCCCTACAGTAGGAAGCTATTATGAAAAATGGATCTTGAACAAAAACTTCAAGATCTTAAGAAAAGACTGAGGAAGGTGCAGCTCGAAAGGCCTCCCCAGAGTAAGGACTTCCATCTCTCTATCCCTTTCTCCACTGAAATTTTGAATGAATCGGTTTCCATTCGATTCAAAATGCCCACAATGGAGCCATTCGATGGTTCTACGGACCCTCAAAACCATCTTAAGGGATACAGAGATGTTATGAGGCTCCAAGGTGTGTCCGACGTCCTTCTTTGCATGATCTTCCCCATCACCCTCAAGAAATCTATAAGAGTGTGGTTCTCTGGGCTCCATCCTGCGTCTATTTCATCTTTTGATCAGTTGAGCAGGCTATTCATAACCTATTTTGGGAGCAACTATCTCCATTTGAAGTACTCGGATAGTCTACTCTCCATGGTGCAACAGAAGGATGAATTTCTTTGAGAGTATATGGCTCGCTTCAACGCAGCCATTCTTGAAGTAAAAGACTTCAATGAGTCCGTTGCCATATCAGCTTTGAAGCAAGGACTCAGGAGCTACCATCTGGTCTTCTTTCTCAACAAAAATTTTTCAAAAATTACAAGAGAATGTTGGCTCAAATCCAAAAGTACGCCCATGCTGAGGAAGAAGAAAAAGATGAATAAAAAGGAGAAGAAAAATAAAGAAGGAAAGAGTGGTCCCGTGAGGTAGAATGCGGGAATCAGGAGAGCAGCAATAAACCACCTTAGAAAAATCCAAGGTTTCGAAGTTCTCCTAGAAAATTCGATAGCTATGCTTTTCTATTTGCCCCTCGATCATAGATTTTAATGGAGATAGAGAATCAGGGATATCTCCACCACCTTATTCCCATGAAAGCCCCTGCTGACAAAAGAAACAAGAACAAGTACTGCCGCTTCTACCGGGACCATAGACACGATATTGAGAAATGCTAGCAACTCAAAGATGAGATTGAGATCTTAATTCGCCAAGGCTATCTCGGCAAGTATATTCGAGACCAGGCAAACCAGTCCCTAGAGTCATGCCAGAAGCCCATCGATGCTGCTAAGCACAATCGGCCAACTGCAGGAGTCATCAATAAGATTGTTAGATATATGTACCCTAGAAGCCAGAATTGGCTGACACTTGTCATACACTTCTAGAGGCAAAATTATAATTTTGACTATAATCAATAAAATGGATTATTTTCTATCACATATGTGTATTTAGTATCTATGATATATCCTTTGAGTTAATGGTAATGATAATTCATATTTTCAAGAGTTGAAAATTTAAGACATGAATAATCATTTATAACTCATAAAATGCTTCCGACCATAAGGATCATCACGAGATGGTGATTTGATCTAGAAGGTTGGTGTAGCAATCGCTTCTCTTTAGTAGATGAGTCTTGAGTCCTATGGTGTGGAGACACCGAAGCGAGAGTATAGGTAACTCCGTTATGAGAATGAGGGCACTGAGCGTGACCACCTCGAGTAGTCATTAAGGAAGTCTACTTCTCGTCGTTGACTAACTCGATGCTGTAGGGTGTGTCTGGTTCTTTGATCTGAGGTGCAATCGATAGTTCACCTTGAGGGTATTATAGTTTGACTACACATTACTCGATCTCCTAGCCATTCAGAACTTTGAGGTGTATGTTGGCTGTAACATGTTCATTGTAGAACTTGGAAAAGAATCAAGATGGAATCTATCTACCTCGGTGGTAGAGGAGCAGCCCTATGAGATTGAATGAGAATTCAAGTCAGAAGTCCATGGCCATGGCAGAGTGAAATAATAGAAAGAGTTTTCCTATTTAGGTTTTCCACATTGGACTTAATCGAATGATTTACATCATATGACAGAGATTAGGTTTGACGAGTTCATCCTTAACCCTAATCTGATCGAGCTCAAGATGAAGAAGAACTTAATCACACAAAGTCGCTGCAAAAAGAGATTCGCATTACTCTGATGGATTGCCACCAATATACTGCTAGTTCACTGGATGGGATGTTTGGGAGCAATTAGAATGATTTAAATGATCGATCATCTTCTAGCTGTTCTCAATCAGCAAGAGTTCTGATTCTATGCGAAAGAGTTTCGATGCATGTCGATGATAGAGATCATGACATATCTTCATTACCATAAAGAACTAAACCTAATTGGGTCACACAAATAAAGGTTTGAATCTAATGATCATCAATTGAACTGATCTAGTTCAATTGATCAGAATGAGATTCAATTAGGTTCAAGAAAATCGTGCTAGCACTTGATTGAACCTAACGTTCTTCTTTTGCTATCACAAATAAGTTGTTCTGACTGAGCCAAAGGAGTTTGTGCTCAATCAAAGGCCTTCATATGGTCTGACTGGAGGTTGTCCAAGTCAAAAAAGGTTATCTTATTTTATAAGACATTACCTGCTATTTTTGGTCACCTGTCATTTCTCATTCTTTGACTTTGGTCAAAAGTCTACCTTTGACTGGTCAAATGTTGACCATTGACACTTTGACTTCTGTCCACGTGTCATGCACCTATTGGAAAGCTAGTGGAGGCCTGTCCCCCTATCAGAACCTGGCAAGAAAGAGGGCGCACGCCACCCTTGGCGTGTGCCCAAGTTGGAGGCGCCCAGGAGTCCCTGTTGGACAGGGACTCCATCTCCTTTTTGGATTCCAATTAGAGTTCTCCTAAGAACCAACTTTGACTGGTCTTAGGCGCCCTTTAAGGAGGAATCCAGGGGACTCTATTCCCACCAATTAGATTTAAATCTAATTTCACAAAGAGTTGTGATTAGTTGGGAAAAAGAGAAGTTGGATCACAGACAGTCTATAAATAAGACCCTACGCCCAACTCAGATTGTATGATTGTATGATTGAAGATTGAATCATAATTTTCCACACCCCAAGGCTACCTCTCCCCTCTTCCTCCATGCCAAACCCACCTTCTCACTCTCCTCTCCATGCCCAAAGTGTTTGGATTCTTGGTTGGTGCGATGCAGATCAAAGAAAGGTGACTGAAAGCTAGAAGGCTGCACTGCTGCATAGGACAACTGCTGATCTTCGAAAAGAGTTTTGAAGATCCTCTAGATTAGATCCAGATCTAATTTTTGAAGATGTGATAGAGAAGAAGAGAATCTCTAGATCCAGCCTGAGTGGATACCAGTAGAGGTCAGGCACTTGCGTGGCTTGATCCAGAACCTTCCGCTGCTTACAGGATCATCAATGGATAATAGGATTATCCACTTCAAGGTAAATTAAATTTGATTTAATTTATCTAATTTTATTTTAATTTCTAAAATAATAATAATCAGATCTAAAATATCTTAGATCTGATCTAAATCAAAGAGAAAATTTTTTGAAATATATCTCTTGATCTGATCAGATATGAACAAACCTGATTCAGAAAATCAGAATTTTTCTTCAACTGATATCAGAGCCAAGATTCTAAAAGTATTTAGATTTGATTTTAAATTTATTTTAATTAAAAAATAAATAATTTTAGATGTCACATGAGATATGATCAGATCTAAAATCAGAAAAAATTAAAATTAAATAATTTGGATCTAAGATTAAAAAATATGCATGACTAGTTCTAAAATAGAATAGTTCTATAAAATAGTCTTATATGTTTTTAATTTAATTTAATTAAATCATATTTTAGATCGATTATTTACTATTTTTTTATATATTGGTTATAATCATCTAAAAAATAATAAATAAATTATTATATTTTTAAATATCATATGTGATATGATTGATACATATCTAGGACTAGTTGTAGAATAGTTCTACATAATATCTAGATTAAAATTTTTTTGATTAGATAAATTTAAATTAATTTTTTAGATTATTATGAGATATTTAGATCTGAAATATAGCAATGATTTGATACATGAGATGTATGCAAATAATGCCTGATTAGATCTAATTTATATATGAGATATATGAATATAGATCTAAAACTATTTTGTATAATGCAATTTCCTGATTAAGGCGTTCCTCTTGGCCGTTCGGTCATAAGAATGAAGAAGGATTTAAAGGCCTCTCTTCTCATTCGATGGGGTGTTCTTATGATGTGTAGGGGTGCTTGCGCGTTCGTCCTTAATCAGAATC
>QRFJ01000692.1:145307-206327 GCA_006176705.1 Cocos nucifera
ATAACTCATAGATGGATGGAATTAGTGGAGTACGCAGGATGTTGTTAGGGTGGTGTACCTCGTAGCCGTTCCCATCGCAATAAAAGGGGCACACCCATTTGCCAAGGCTGTTGCTGTCGCTGTATGAACCCCTGTATTTATTTGCAAAATCGAAAACCTAGAACAACCGATCGAGCAATCAATCAATCGAAGGCGTTCGTGCAACTTGTCAGGTTCATTGAATTAAGAAATAAAAGATGATGTAGTGCGGTATTAGTCATGTATCACCTGGTAGGATCTTCCCAAAAGTGTGTTAGAGTAGGAGGGATCAGATGATTTGAAGACAATCGAGGCGGCCGCAAGTGCAGCAGACGTCTCGGCAGCGACCTCGGAGCCACGTTTCTCAGTATCGACCGCATAGACCGTTCGGAGAGTGTCCATGTCCTCTGGCCTCTCCCAGCAGTTATGATCGGCATAAGGATCACCGACTTGGACGTAGATCTTGTTGGTTTCGGCCGTCGCTTTGAGCAAGTAGTCGGTGGCCCATCTCAGTGCCTCCTTAGCATGATCCAACCGTTCACCGATCTCGTTGCCAAACTCAATAATGTTCCATGCTAATACTGTCGTCGTGAAAGCCATGGGAAAACCAAATTTGACATTGTCTCCGGCATCATAGTAGCCTCCAACCAAATCAACCTATGAGAAAGAAATAATACGGAATTTTTGTTTCAAAATATGAAGGAGAGATTGAATGACTTTAAAAAAAAGAAAAAAAAGGAAGAAGAAGATAATGAAATAATGCATGTTCCCTCGAGCAAATTAGGATCAAGGTTACTATCTTTTGCGCCAAAGAGTACGCATCTTCCTTCACGTGAATGTGCTGTTGGATCATCTCCTGCACAAAATTCAAAGCACTTCTAACTCCATCATTCCTCTGCCTATGATCCAATAATGGATTCGCACAAAGGAAGATGAATCCTCCTTTTGCATGGAAGGTACAACCCCGACCTGGCAAATTATGATTAGGTCCAACCTGATCTCCTCGTACCCGCTAGTTTAGTCCATTTTGTTCCACAGATGTGGTACAACATGCCTATTTCATTGATAGATTAGATCACTTGCTGCAAATTAAACCAGGCTGGCCCAATTTGCTTTTGATCTTCCTAATTCATCCCATTATCATGGTTGGATTATAGTCTAGCTAGCTTGACTTGCCAATCTTATGATTAAATCATGAGAAATTCTTCCGTGCACCACGTGCGGTGCACAACAATAGGCGTGGTGATTGGATTGCACTTGGAGAGGGGGGGGGGCGCCTTCATGAATGCCGATTACCATCCATGGTACAGCTCGATCTGCACCGCACATGGTGCAATAAGAATTTCTCTTAAATCACTTAGGACTATGGCCATAATTTAGTTAGGATCCTAGCGATGCAAATCGGCGAGCCCATGGGACTAGTTTACATTAGTCAGGTCAAAATGGTTTGAAAATTGTATCCAATGCAACAATCATATTTTTTGCCTATTGATCAAGTCAAACTTTAATTTTGCCATCATAATTCAAAACTCCATCCGGCATACTCAAGGTCAAAATTGACCTAATTTAAAACTGGCCCGCATATGAGCATCTATATATCAATATATATCTATTTAATATTTGATAGGTATATTTATTTTTCAAGATAGACTTGACTATATATGAGTAGATTTGTATCATATATCCAACTTAGGTCTATATCGAATGATCCTAAATCAATAATCTAAATCATTGAAATATGATATAATATCGATGATCTAAATCATTGAATATGATATAATATCTATAAACTTACTAACATATGAAAATCATGTGATGTTGAGTTTTTCAACCTGCGCATTAATGAGCTAAGGAAAAACTATGCATTGTTTCATGCTATTTAAATCATTATCCCTTTTTCTTTTGGCACTTGATGCATATATTAAAGATATCGAAATCATATGATTTTGTTTATGTGAAAGCAATTAGAAATAATAGATCATATCTAGCGTCTTGAATTACTGGTGTGGGCCTACTATTGTCCTCTCTAGACCACCACTCTAAACCATGCTAGATTTAACCAAATATAATTGGAGATCCACTCAAGAATAGAGTCAGTTTTATCCTTCCAACATGGAATGCCAACTTGAACAAAGGTGAAGTGATGCCATATATTCATGCGACAAAAATAATCAGGCTAAAACAAAGAAAAATTTTTTGCTCATAGCAAGCAGTGAGTTTCCGTGCTCATCATCCATGATGATTGGCTCACACATGGAATCGAAAGAAAAAAAATTTCAAACATCATATTTTTTTTTTTATGCCCATGCATGAGCTAATCACCACGAGCGGTAAGCATCGTCTGCGATGAATAAAATATTTTTTTAAAATAAAATAAAAAATAAAAAAATGAAAGAGATTAAAATAGAAATAAAGCATACACCGAGGTATTGACCGTCTTGTAGGGCAGAATCCTTCCGCCAGGTCATTCTTTGAGATGCTGGCAACTTTCCAGATCTTTGCCCCTCAAAAAATAACAAGCACTTGTCAAGCGCGTCCCCATAGTCAGGGGCGCAGCATCCTCCGACGACAAGCGAAACCAGTAGAACCACCACTAAGGGGAAACGGTAATGGACGCTTTTCATCATCTCTCTTTGGGTCAATTTTCTGGTAATCTTTTCCTTAAAGAAAAAGAAAAAGTTGTGCTACTCTCACTCGCTTCTCCTGGGTTTTAAATAGATGCAACAAGGGGGATGGGGGGCCTAGGTGGCGGTTTGCCATATCTGCCTGGATTGGATGACGATAGAAAGAATGGAAACTTTTAATTATTGTTTTTTTTTATGGAAATGAATCCCATTAATTATAGCTGGAAAAGTTATGCGTGCATCGATGCACGCATCGTGGTTGCCGCTTGGTTTTTACTTTGCAGTCAAAAATCACGACAATGAAATCTCCGGTTTGGCCACGAGTAGTGCAGGATCCGTATATTGATTGAATCGCGTGACCATTTCTAACAATACGGTTAATAATTATAATACATTTGTTACCTTAAACAAAAATAAAAATTAGAATATCTTTAAGATCTATTCTTCCATGAATAAAAAAATTTATTCAAAAATCTATATTTTTTAAATAAATATTTTTAAATAATATTTAAATAAAAAAATAATTTATTCATATTGTTTTTATGCATTAAAAAATAACTTAAGAATCTGTTACCCATATTTCTTTTGTATTACTAGTTTTTTTTGGATATAAATTATTAAAATATATTCATATTTTCAATAATATATTTTATTACATAATAATATAATATAATATAATATATCATAATATATAGCATTATATAATATATATTCAAAAATAATAATATTATATTAAATAATAAAATAATATTATTATATTAAAATAATAAAATACTATTGTTTGATAATAATATCATATTATAGTATTATATATTATTATATTATTATTATTGGGTTAAGGGTATATTAGAAATGAAATAAAAATATTACTTTTTGGTTGATGAAAAAATAATTTATTTACCTAGAGAGGCATGAGAACACAGATAAGTTGGTCAATAGAAAAATTGATCAATTTTTTCATGATATTTACCCAAAAAAGAATGGATCTTTAGTATTAGATTGTTGTTGTCCTCATATTACTTGTCTAAAATGTCCATGTGTAACCTAGTAAGCATTCAACATTCTTTTGTTTTGCTCTAGTTGCACTTGTAGGTACCATTTTTCCTTTAACCTATCTAGCCACACCCTTTAATTACTGGATTAAAATATATTTCTATCATGCCCTGAATCTATCATTTGGATCAACTACGCGACATGGCCACATGAACCTTAAAATAATGCCCTAGAGATCATATAAGGTTTATAAAATAAATGAAATCTCCAATAGTACTAGAAAAATCATACCAATCATAAAATTCAACAATATTGATTTATCTAAATAATTCATTATTATCGAATAATAAAATTTATAAAACTTAAATATTTATTTGATATCAAAAAAATCAACCAACAACCAACAACTCTATCACTTGAACTTTGCACTCAACCCGATCGATGTTATATATTTTGCAATTCTGGGAGATAGAGAAAAGATACGGGATGAGCTTTACAACCTAGTGAGATCGAATTTCCTACACACCAACATCTATATAATATAATAATTAAAAAATTATCAAATAATTATTATATACTTATATAAATTATATGCCAACAAATTCCATGATCGTAAATATGTATAGCAAACACATATTCGTATAATAAATCATGTCAAATAATTATCTCAAGTTAGATATATTGGATTCGATAATATTTTGGTTCATAATTTTGACTACCACAATTATGTTTCTGATCCATAGTAGGGCATCAATAGTACCATATTTTCAGTCTATAGTAGGATATTAACAGTACATGACTAGTCCAGAGCATCACAACTAGCATCTAAATATCATTCATTTTTATGCTTATTAAGTAAATATAATTCAAAAGCATATTCTTTGCAAAATTCATTGCATAAGAATATCAAATTCAAACAAATCAAAATTAGCAACATATGCTATATATATACATTAATAACCATATTTCCTCAATAGATAGTTATGTAACAATAGTTATCATATATCATGCAAAGTGAAAATTATCAATGCATGGAAATAGTGTATATACGCAAGTTATCAATATCTTAGAATTCTTACTTTCAGCAATCTCTGACTCAAGTACAACAAACACTGATTCACTTTTTGATTTACAAACTCAAGGATAAGATGTTCTGCTCAACATCTTCTCGTACGGAGAGTTACTCTTTTATCTAATCAAGTATAAAATAAGAACCATAGAAGATCATGGATGGTGAAAAGTTATGGTAGATAGCTATAATGGTCCAGGATCCCCCCAAGGTTGCCAACAAGTCAATCTAGATTTACTTAGATACCTTGACCCTCGGACAAAGAAAAAGAAAAGAGAGGCTGAGAGGGAAGAAAGAGAGAAAATAAGAAAGCTATAAAAGCTCTTCCTCTCTCTTTCTTCAAAATAGAGGAAGGCATGGGCTTGGTCCATGCGGCAATCACCAAGTGTGGCTCCATCCAGGTGGCAATAGCTAAGGATGGCTCTCAGTGACGTAAAATCAAAGAAAAACAAAGAAAGAAAAAATAATTTTTTTTAAAAAAATAAAGATTTAAAATCTGAAATCAGGAATTAAATTATTCAATCATTCAAATCTATTTTTCTTCACATAGGTAGAGCCTTTAAATATAGAAACAAAAAGCAACATAACAGTACTCTAACAGCTGACTTAAAATCCAATAGAACTCCTCTTACTGAGTTCTAACAAAATTAAAAATTTTAATTTAAAAAAATAAAAAATAAAATAAAAATCCTAAATAAACCCTTAATTGAAATAAGGGTTAGGATTTCGATGCTTCTTTCTGATATATATGCGTAAATCCTGATTTCTATCATTTTCTCTTGGCTGAAAAGAACTTAACTTTGACGAGAAATTGATGTAATCTTCTAAAATATCTGGATCAATACGTCATAGTTCTTCCTCGAGGATCCAAATAACAACTGAGTCTAAACGGCCGTGTAGTTTGATCAAAAATCAATAAAATTTTTCATCAATAGAAGAAACAATCTCATCCATGATAATGTGTTCAATGCAATCCGAAAAAGATGGTGGAAGTAATGGAAGAACTGGAACTGATATTGGAGGAGATGGAGTATGATCCCTACTATCACATGTATGCATAGTAAAAGACTCGAATATATCTCGATAAGATAGCAAGTTCTCAACATTGAAAATTGGACTAAATTTTAAATCAGAAGGTAATTCTATATAATATGCATTAGGCTTAAGTTTACGAAGGATGCGAAAGAAATCAGTGGCTTGAGCATATAACTTTTTGAATAAATTTCATAGATAACGTTCAAGATGAATACGAACCATTACATAATCACCTTCATTAAACTCTACTTTTCTACGATGAACATCAGTAGCAAGTTTATATTTTTCAGTGCTCATAGCAATCTTTTGTTTAATAACAATATGAATGTGTTTAGCAAAAAAAGTGGCAGACTCAGAAGTACGGTTATCCATAGGTAAGGGAACAAGACCAATAGATTGATAGAGATTAAAGCCATAAATAATTTCAAAAAGATTTTTGTCAATAAATCTATTCACTGAGTTATTATAAGCAAATTCAAAGATAGACAATGATAAATCCTACGTCCCAAGTTTATCTTCAACTAGACACCTAAGTAAATTACTAAGACTTCTTTATAACTTCTGTTTGACCATCTATTTAGGGATAAAAAGCTGAAGAAAGCTTTAAAGTGATCCCAAATAATTTTTATAGGATTTTTCAAAAATAACTTACAAATTTGACATCACGATCAGATACTATTGAAGTGGGTAATCCATAAAGTCTAACAACTTTTCTAAAAAATAACTTAGCAATACAAGAAGCATTGAAAGTCTTTTAACAAGAAATAAAGTATGTTATTTTAGAAAATCTATCAACAACAACTAAAATTGAATCATTTTCTCTAGCAGTTCTAGATAATTCAAGAATAAAATCCATACTAAGATCTTTTTATGGAGAATGAAGAATTGGTAAAGGAGTATGTAACCCAATGTTTTATTTTCTAACCTTAGCTAATTGACATGTATGACACTGAGATAAGATTCTAGCTATATCTTTTATAAGAGATGGCCAATAGAATCTATCTTCAACCATAGCTATAGTTTTATTACGTCCAAAATAATCTGCTAATCCTCCTATATAAAGTTTCCAAACAAAAAAATCCTATAGAAATATCCAAGGTACATAAAGATGACAACCTTTAAATAAATAACCATCTCTAATTATAAAGTCAATATATTCTTAATGATTTTCTTAACTAATCTCTTGATAAATATCAGAAAAACTAGGACAATGCTGGTAATCATCTTTTACTCGCTCAAAATTAATTAACTCGATATTTATGAATTGATAGACAATAATTACTCTACTTAATCCATTAACAGTCCTATTCTTAATACCGGCATGGTATTTGAGGACAAAAATATAATCCTGAAGAAACTCTACCCACTTGACATATCTAGTAGTAAGTTTCTTCTGAAACTAAATATATCTAAAAAATAAATGATTAGAATATAGAATAATTTTTTTGGATAAAAGATAATATCGCCAATATCTAAGAGTTTGAACTACAGCATAAAATTTTGTCATATGTAGAGTATTCTTGCTTAGCTTCGTTAAGTTTTTCACTAAAATAGGCTGTAGGATAACCCTCCTGACTAAGAACTCCTCCAATTCTAATGCCTGATGCATCACAGGCTACTTTCAAAAGTTTTAAAAAGTCAGAATGTATCAATATAGGTGTCTCGGTTATCTTAAGCTTTATTTCATTAGAAGCTCTGGTGGCATTAGCTGTCCAATAAAACTTCTTTTTTTATGCAATTCGTGATAGAGGCTATGATGGTACTAAACTCTCTATAAATCGTCTATAAAAAGAAGCTAGACTATAAAAACTACGAACCTCAAAAAGAGATTTTGCTTCAAATCATTTTTAAATTGCTTTCACTTTCTCAAGGTCAGCCATAATACCCTGAGAAAATATAACATACCCTAAAAATAGTACTTGACTCTGAAGGAATGAACATTTTTTATGATTAATATATAATTTAACGAGTCTAAGAGTAATAAAAACTTCTCTAAGATGATCTAGGTGTTCTTCTCTAGATCTATTATAAACTACGATATCATCAAAATAGACGACTAAAAATCTATCAATAAAAAATCTCAATAATTCAATCATAAATCTCATAAATATATTAAGAGCATTGGATAATCCAAATGGTATAACTAATCATTCATAAAGTCCATCCTGAATTTTAAAAGCAGTTTTTCACTTATCTTCAGATCGAATTCTAATTTAATGATACCCACTACGTAAATCAAATTTAGAATAGATCGCAAAGCCAACTAATTGGTCGAAGCATGTCTTCAAGCTTAGGAATAGAAAACCTATACTTGACAGTAATCCTATTGATGATCCCTGCCATCTACATACATCCTCCATGTACCATCTTTCTTTAATGTCAAAAGAGCTGGTACAGCACATGGACTAAGATTAATCGAATTTCACATTTAGGAATGACTGCTAACATAATCTCAAACTCTAAACTTTCTTCTTCAAATTTTTTATGGGTTAAAATATGATAGTTTTTTTTGATTTGGGAGATTTGAGATGAATTCTTGTCTTTTTTAAAAGGTCGGGACTCACTAAGTTTGGCATGATTTAACCTAATTTTTTTTTATTTTTATGCATAAATATTGATATTTTTCTACCAAAATTATGGACATCTACATTATAGATCTAGAATCAATCTAATAAAATACTAGCTACCTTCATCGATAAAACATCACACAGTCTCAACAGAATAAGCTTTCATTTTAATCGGTACGATACGATATTCATTAATTTGGAAAGATATTTTGTCTACCCAGGCAACTCTATAAGGATGAGGATGAGATTGAGATTTCAATTTTAATCGATTAACGACAGACTTAGATTCTATATTAATACAACTACTATCATCAATGACAAGTTTACATATCTTATTCCTACGTTATGCATATGAGTAAAAAATATTGATGCATTTTTAAGCCTCAAAATCTGTAAGAGTGGTGACCATACAGCGTATGATATTAATCTGACCTTCTGATTCTTCATATTCTTCCTCGTACTCTTTCTCAGAATTAGTTAGTTATAGAAAATTAAAATCCTCTAGGGCATTTTCTGCTGGTATTGCTTTCTCATACTCTGATTCTATGATCAGAGTATGGCATGGACATCTAGCAACTATGTGATTCTTTCCATGATAATAGTGACATTATGTTTGAAGAACTAGCTGATTAAGAAATCTTCGGTATAGATTCTCAGATCCTAAAATCTGTGAAATTCGATCCTGGACGGAAAGGGACTACTTGTGATACATTCTTTGTACGACTAGTAAGGATAGACCAAGACTACCTAGATTCATTAGAAAAAAAAAATTTTTCATTGAGATGAAGTTTTATAAAATTTCTTAATTTCTAGAACTATGATAGGCTTCTCCTACAAAATCCGATGAATATAAGAAAATTTCTCTTTTTAGATTATTTTGTAAGCCACTAATAAATTTAAAAACCAATCTTCATGACTCCTCAGATATATCACGTCTTAACTGTAGATCCTCAAAATGAGTCATATAGTTAGTGATGCTAGTATTTTCTTGTCTAAGAGTATACCATTGATCTAATAATTATTTTATAATAAATAGGAACATATTTCTCATGCTACTCAAATTTTATTTCTTTTCAAAATACTATAGGAGGATGTCCTACTCACTTTAAATCACTTTCAACAATTTGCCAATATCGTTTGGCAGATCCTATTAGTTTTATTTTTATGAAGCAGATGCGAGAGGCATCGAATATGTGATACAACTCAAAATAGGATTTTAAAGCTAATAACCAGTCATGAAAAGCTTTTGGATCTAATCTACCATCATAAGAAGTAACTTCAACTTTAACTCCTTTTAGTGATTTTTCTAAATCTTCATATCTATTCAGATATGCTCTATATTATTGTTCTTGGGATCTAAAGTGTCTAGAATTTCGTATATATCTAATAGGCTGCTTAGGATACTTAGATGTGGGATTTGACAGCTCTACTTCTCCTTCATAGCCTTCTCGATTGTACTCATCTCTCTTATAATAATGAAAATTCTTAAAATTATTCATGAAATGGTGGATAGTCAGAGGGGCTATTATATAGATTGAAGATACCTGACTAATATGCATAACATGACTCTAGCTTCCAATAGATTTAAGATTTCATGAAATATATCGATGAATAGGTTGATTACTAGAAAAATCATCTTTCATAGGTTGTTTACCTATTATTGACTCTCTTAGGAATAATTGATGTTCAATCTGTTGACCTATAAGATTTATCATACTTACGCGGCTATTTACTTGGCTAGCACAAAGCTCACCAATCTTAGTATAAAGCTAGTTCAATGATTGACAGATTTGGTTTAAAATTTTTTAAAAGGCTGTTTGGATATTTTTGATAGATTCAAGTTCTTTTTTCATGATAGTATGTGCGTCTTTTAGATTACCAATAGTCATGATAGCAAAAAAAATTTTAATTTTTATTAAATACTATATGTACTTAAAAAAAATTTTTAGCTATGATGCTCAAAATAAAATTTATAGGGTTAATGTAATGTTTATATTTTTGGTGCATGCAATGATAAATTATGTGAGTATTTGATACAAGAAATAATAAATATATGAAGAAAATATGATAAAAAATAAAATAAGGGCCTAAGCAATATAAATTATCCAAAGATTTTAAAAAAAATTTAAAATTTAATGAAAAAATTTATACCTTTTATCAGAACGAGATTAAATATCTCCTGAATAAAACTTGCAGGTTGAGGACAAGTGATCTCCAATAAGGCTCCTCTTTTTTTTTTTTTTGTGCTGTCGGTCGGTGGGAAGGGGGTGAACTGCGATAGGCTGCGACGATAATAGAGAAGAGAAAGAGATGAAGAGGGGATGTTCAACATAGAGGAGAGGAAGAAGATGAGGTTCTATGAGCTAGGTGGGTTGAAAAAGGGAGAGGGGAAAGAGAAGAGGCGATAGTGGGCTGCAGTGGACCAAAAAAGACAGAAGGAATCACCATGGAACGAGAAAAATAATGAGATCTTTGGCTCTGATACCAAATTGACATAAAATTAAAGAAAAATAAAGAGAAAAAATAAAATTAAAAAGAAAAAAATAAAGATTTAAAGCTTGGAATCAGGAATCAAATTATTCAATCATTCAAGTATATTTTTTTCCACACAAATAGAGCCTTTAAATAGAGAAACAAAAAGCAACCTAATGAACTTTAACAACTAACTTAAAACCTAATATAGCTCTTACTGAGTTCTAACAAAATTAAAAATTTTAAATTAAAAAATAAAAATAAAATAAAAATTTTAAATAAATTTTTAATTGAAATTAGGTTTAGGATTTCGATGTTTTTTTTGATATATGTGCATAAATTCTGATTTCTATCATCCGACCATGGCCTCATTAGTGATATTGGTTGGCTGACAGAACAAATAGAAGGAAGAACACATCATTAGCGATAGTGGTCGACCAACAAAGAGCTAATAGAAGGAAGAACAAACATAGGAGATATGAATCATGTTAATTTAGCTTTGACTATAGCCAACTAACTGGCCAATATTCTTACCTTATTGTATGACCTTAGAAGAATCAAGGAGAGGCAATGGCGGCCTTGCCAATACACTATGATTGCCGGCAATAGAAGGATAAGAGAGAAAATAGGGGACTCAAGCCAAACAGGTAAGCCCATGTTCATAGAAGTTCGATGACTCATTAGCTTGAATCACGTGCTAGCGATGGCCCAAAAACCTTAAAAAAATGAAGAGAAGGTGGTTTAACATGCTTACCTTGCCACCAACGAGCAATTACAGTCGAAACGATGGTAAAAACCTGCCATGAAATGCTTGAAATCCCGGCTCTAATTAAAGGATCTCAAAGGCAGCTGATTGGGGATTAGGTACGAGGCCAAAAGGAGAGAGGAGAGGCCTTTTTATAGCTTGGATCTAAAGCTCCAATGTGCCCTAGAATCTCTCTTCTTGCCAGACTTGGAGAAGGTATCGTACTCCCAATGGGAGTCCGTTTGCAAGTGTGGTGCTTATGCCCGCCCATTAGAGATGGCCCATCTTTAAGTCAAGGCCAGTCAATGGACCATGCTTGGTCCAGGCATTAGGCTGGCCTAACGGGCCGGATCTTACAATTTCTCACTTCCTTCCTATTTTAAAATATTTTAGTTTTATAGAACCCAAGAAAATCTCTTAACTAATTCAAACCCCAGCATTGCTAACCATGACAAATTTGTGGGACAGATGAATTGTTACAATGATATGGATGTTAAACTAGACAAACCAAGAAAGAAGCATTTTTCATGATCGGTAATGAGAAAAGGTCCAACGGTCTTTTAGGGCCCTTTTTTATGGATAAATTTTATAAAAAAGTTTATCTACTTTTTTATTGACCTGCTTACTCATATTCTCATGCTTTTCAAGATGGAAAAATTACTTTCAATGGATAGCATTTACCCATGAAATAGAAAGAAAAGCTTATCCACCTAGGGGGTGACTAAATCATTTTTGCCTAATAACTCAGTCATCCACTTTCTCTAAACTTAAACAGTATGAAGGATATTATGAGACATATGAATAAATTTTATCAATTTATCATGAAAAATAGTAATACAAAAGAACATGGGTAATATATTTCAAATCTATTTTTCTATGTATAAAAAAAATATGAATAAATTATTTTTTATCTAAATATTATCTGAAAAATATTTATCTAAAAAAATATAAATTTTTAGATGAATTTTTTATCCACAAAATAACGGGCCCTTAATGCTATGTATTGCAACTATATACAAATTGGCATGCTAGGAGAGTATTAATATTCACCTCTCTCTCTCTCTCTCTCTCTCTCTCTCTCTCTCTCTCTCTCTCTGGTGGGGTAGGGGATTTAAAGGCAAGCATTTTTGTTTTTTTTAACTCTAAGGCAGGCATTTTTGTTTTTTTAACTCTATATTAACCTAGTTTTTTGGCCATGCATCCTTTCCGATATTTTCTATAGAAAATAGATTTTTTGTTAACTTTTGACATCCATATAATGGGAATTGACATGGATCCATAATCATGCCCATTGCATGAAGGGGTGACTGCTCTTTAGTCCTTCACTAGCAAATAATCCGTGCTATGCAAAGGGATTCAATTAATTCATCAAATAAAATTAGCTGGAACATACTGATAGATAGAAGCTAGAGTTGTATTAAACATTAGATGCTATGTCAAAATCTAGATGGTATATAAATAAAAATTAGCATTATGCTCATCCTTCATTTATTGAATACTTTGATCTATATGATCAGCAAACATTGCAGAATTACATCACTCTTTCTCGGTTTCAAGGGCACACAAAGTATGTCAATTTGAACCATAGAGGAGTTGAAAAGTATAAAATTTCTTTAAGACAAAAATTTTAGATGAAGTAAAAATTTTTTCTTTGCCATTGACAATAGTAAAATTATGAACTAAGGCAAATTTCTATCACAAGGAATAAGTCCTACCAAAATATTCTAATCTAAATAACCAAATTCCATAAGTGAGATTCCTTCATAAAAGTGAATTCCAGCAAGTAGTCCCTTTATTTTTTCATTCCTTCTCAATGAAGCACAATATATTCTTTAAATCTCTCTAAAGTAAACTACTATATATAGAAGAAATCTAAGCTAAAGTATCCACAATGAACAAAATTTGATCTTTATAAATCAAAACCATCACATAGATCACAAAATCCCACCATCACCAACATCAAATAATCATTCAAAATAAAGCAAACAAACATATAAATATAACATACTCATCATTTGTAGCAATCCGATCAAAGAACATATCCAACATACAAAGAAAAACTATACCTGCACAGCTAAAAATATTCTTTGTAAGTTAATAAAAAATATTTACCATCAAAAAAAAGAAAAAAGAATGAACAAAATTCTCTCAAGAAAAAAAGAAATGAACAAATCAATATCAAGAAATCATGTTCACTTACATTAAAAGATGAAAAAGGACTCACCATTTCTCAAAATTTCTCTTACAAAAAGACACGTATGCAAATCGATACCTGACAGGATCAAAATCTTCTTCCAAGAACTATGAATTAAAAAATAAAAATAAATTAATTTAGAGGCAACTTTTACCATATTATTTTGAAATAACTTCATAGCAAGACACTCAATTAAAATTTAATAATATTTAGAAAAAATAAAACAAACAGTAATATGTTAAGATAGCTCATCCTTAAAATAGGAAGAAATAAAGAAGTGTACATAGGTTCCACCCTATGAAACATGCAATATCCTTTGAGAGGACTTACTCTTGATCTTGATTAATATTCATGTCCTTAATTGATAACAAAATACTCAATCATGCATGAGAATAATTTTAATAGCCAACTTAAAGAAGATATACCATAGAATATCCACAACAAAAGTCAATTATTCTATTCTGAAGTTAACCTTTACCATATTATTTTGAAATAACCTTAACCTGGAATTCACAAATGCTGTAGCACAATCAATGAAATGTTATGGCCGTAATTTTTCTGTGGAAAAAAATTATTACAATCATTCCAAAAAAAATAAAAAAAACTAATAAGCAGCCAAACATATAAAAAATTTACTAATTTTTAAATTTTTTTAACCATGCATACTTTATTTTTTTGCTACAGAAAAAGACAAAGCACATCCTAAATTATATATTTTATTTTTTAAAAAATATAAAAAATTATTTTTAAAACACATTGCAGTAGTCTCTATAATTTTTTTTTACAAAGAAAAAAATTAATCATTATAATTATTCTAAAAAAAATAAAAAGCAGTCAGACATATAAAAAATTGTTAATTTTTTTTTTTATTCATGTATGCCATATATTTTTTCCTACAAGTTAAAATAAAGCACATGTAAAATTATATTTTTATTTTTTAAAAAATATCAAAACTAAATTTTAAAAGACATTGCAATAGCCTTTTGTAATTTTTCTGTGAAGAAAAAATTAAATTATTACAACCATTCTATAGAAATTTTTTTAAAAAAAACTAATAAGCACTAAACATAGAAAAAACTTATTAATTTCTAAATTTTTTAATCATTTAGATCATTTTTTTAAAAGCAAAAAACATAACACATCTAAAATTACATATTTTTTATTTTTTTAAAAATAAAAAAATCTTTACAAGACTTTATAATTGTCTCTTTTCTTTTTAGGAAAAATTTTTAGATAATTTTCATAAAAAAAAGTATGCATATACCATCATAAAAAACCTAGTTTATCAATTCCTGTGCATATAGTTTCTATAATTTTTTTCATGAGAGTGAGTGGCGCATAGAAAGCTTATGCGCATGTCCTTATTATAAACCACAAAATGTATCATTTATAGAATCCAATCTATACTTTTCTTATGCGATTAAGGTTAATTTAAAACCTAATCTACCCTCTCATTTTCATCTCTTTTTCCCTCATCCCACCCCACTGCCGGCTCCTCACCCCGTCCTATCACCTCCCTCCACCTAGTCGAGCTCTATTTTGCTGCCTCCTCCCTCTTTCCCACATGATATGGTGGAAGATCTTCCCACCTGCATTCTTTTCTTCCTCATCCTCACACCAAATTTCTTTTTCTATCTCTCTACACCACCACCATAGCACCTTCTCCATAGTCCACGATGCTTAGAAAGATGCTAGAGTTTCTTATATCTTCTTTCCTCTCTCAAAGTACGTTTTCACTATTTTCTTCTCCGATCTAAGTTTCTCTTTTTTTCTAAAATATATCACTTATTATTTTCTTTTTTGGATTTTTTTCTCCTTATTTTTCTTCTCCATCAGGTCTTCTACTGATTTCTCATCCCACTCAGCCGCTAGTTCCTCTTTCTATCTCCCTCTCTATTTTTCTTTTTTTTTAAATTTCTTTTTCATCTTCTTCCTCTTCATGCTCTATTCCACAATCCCTAACTCTATCTAGAAACCCTAACTTTAGTCCCCAACTTAATCCAAGCCCTAATCAACCTCTAAATGTAATTTTCAAACTTAATCAAAACACTAACCTAAATAACCTAAACTTTAATACAAACATTTACTCTAACAACCCTAACCCTAAGTCAATTTTCAATGTCAATCATCTAAACCCCAACCTCACCCAAACAAAAACCCTAATCCTAACCCAAACTCAAACCAAACCTAAATTTTCTAACCCAAACACAACCCGAACCCAAACCCCAACTTAAATCTCAATCCAATCTAACCAAAATTTAAATCCTATTTCTAACCCAAACCCAACCCAAACCCTAACTTTAATGTGGATTTAACCTAACCCAAATCTAGCCCGCACCCAATCCAAACCTAACCCAAATTCAAACCCTAACCTAAACATGAAAATCATTTTATTTCCAACCTAAACTCAATAACTCTAAAATCTGAACCCAACAACTCTAAAACCCGAGCCTGATAATCTAAAATCCAAAACCCATTAATCCTTTAACCCAAAATCCATTAACCCAAGCCCAAAAACATTAACCTGTTCATCTAAAATCCAATAACCCAAACCAAACAACTTCAAACCCATTGATCCAAAAAAAATAATATTCGAAATCCATTCCAATAACCCAAACCATTAACTAAACCGGTTAACCCATTACTAAAACTCAACATTTATTTTTCTCTATTATTTCCTTTCCTTCCCTACTGATTCCTCATCCAGTAACCTCTTCTTCTTTCCTTTCTTCTTCCGATCTTTTACCTCTGTTTATATCCTTCTTTTTCTTTCTCCTTTCATCCCTTAATTTCGGAAACTTGGAAGCTACTGCATCCGCAGCAGCCATTCCAAATAAAAGCCTTTCAAACATTTTTTTTTTTTTTGGCTCTCCAGAAGGTTGCTCGGTCCCATCCAACCAATCCTAAGAGTTTCATTTGATTCGGACTGGAAGACTACTACGTCTGTAGCAGCAACCGTCCCAATATCCCTATTTTGTATGAGAGGAAGGCTGCCTAAACTGAAGCCTCCCCATGCCCTTGATGAGAAACTCTTCATGGTTTCTCATATGCCTTGATTGCAAACTAATAAGAGAAATCATCAAATTTTTATAAAAATAAAAAAATAAAAAAAAAGAAAACCTCACCAAGATTTCACTTGCTCCTGTTCTCAAACTACTCCAACACCATTGTCTTAAATTTGAAATCAAATCCTTATTCCCTGCATCTACATGAGAAAGAGAGGAGAGATTGAGAGTCGAGAGACCATCCTTCCCTGCCACTATCTTGTTCGGACGTCGTTGCAGCATCGCCCCATTTTAGGCTTTCCATGCCTAAGCCATCTTCACGAATAGTGAGTCTCTTTTCTCTATCCCCAACCCTCAAATCCTCCCTCTGGCTCAAACTATCCCCACTGACCACCCCCTTCCTCCCTCCCCGCCTCGGGCACAACCCCACCCCCCCCCCAGCCACCTCCCTTCCTCTCTGGCTCAACACACCCTTGCCTCGCCTCTTTTGCTCTGGCTCAACACACTGCCGCCCCATCTTCTCCCCATCCTGGCTCCGTTGATTGAGCGGCCGCAACAGGCAATGGCCCTTGCTAGGTTGATTGGGATCAGCTATGATCGTGTTAGCATCACAGACCTCACACGGCCTCCAACATCGCCACCGCCATTGAGGGCAGAAATGATGCCAAGACCAACGGCCCCATCGGCAAAGCTCCGGAGGGAGCGGACAGCTAAAGGGTCGGCGGCTTCGCTAGTGACAAAGATGGAGAGCTTGAGAAAGGAGGAGTCAGGCATGGTGATGGAAATTGAGGATTCAATCCGAGAAGTTTTACATTGTTGTTTTATTTTTCTTTTTTTAGAATTTTGGAAGGATTGGTCCGTTTAACTCGTAGCCCATGATGGGTCGAAATCAGATTGAAAATTTTTTCAACTCGCCAGTTAAATAGGCCAGCTCAGCCTGTCCCATTTAGAGATGGGTCGAGGCAGAATTGGGGCAGACCGGCCCATCTTGACAGCTCTATTAGTTGAATTCTTTAAATTTTTATTTATATTTGAAATTGATTTAAATATAAAAATAGAATTCAATATTACCTATACCCACTTTCATCTCTAATTGTTAATCTTATCATATTCTCTTTTTTAAATAAATTTTTACGCATCTTTGTTCTAATTTTTTTTAACCCATCTTCGCCATGCCATTACCCCATGATATCAAAAGACAACTACTTTTGTTGGACCATTATCTCATTTTTATTTATTTTTTAATTAATATATATATATTTTTATTTCTAAAATTCAAATATAGTTACATTCGTCAAAGTGGAATTTGATGTCAGTAATTCCTTATTATTTTTTTCAAAAGTATATAGCAGCTCTTGAGGATGTAATCCAGCTTTGGTTAATTCCTAGTATGAACTTTTATTTTTGTAGTCACTCTGGTGTCTGAGTCAAAGCATGGTGACGGAGTATTTACGGATGCTATCTATTTATTTTAGTCAACTTATGGTTTGTCAAGAAAAGTTACATTGATTTATTTTTAAAAAATTACGTTGATGATGATATAGAACTTTGAGAAGAGTTCTGAATTTCACTCTAAACCAATTACTTCGATGCAATATTTTCAATAATTACAACCTTAATGTCTCAGAAAAAAATTCTCAAACGGTGTCGATGTTGGTGAATATATTGATTAAGTACCTACTCAAATTGATATTTTTCTAACCATGCATTGCCAATATTAGAATCAATTTAGCATCTATATATTGTTGGTTTAAACGAAGGATGCTTCAAGGATATTTTCCCATGACGTTTTTGTGCATATTGCTTTCCCGAAAAAGCTAGACATTTGTTCTTCTTTATTGTGTAATTAGAAACGCAGGTGATTTGCTTCATTTATTAAAACTCGTTTCATGTTTTCATTAGATTATTGAATCTGTTCACTTTACTCAAAATGTACAACCATGCTAAGCTTTTTCAATTTATTGGATGAGCCATCAATCCAACACAATGATAAAACTTGCCAACAAATATAGATCCAACAAAAAGATCCATTGTCTTTTGTTTAGTTTGACTGCAAAAATTTATGCTGCAACATAATTTTTGGATTTTAAATTTGCTTTAAGAAATGAAAATCTAGCTCCAGATCAACCACCATCTGTAACTCCATCTCAACATTAAACTTAGGCCATGTGAACCTGACGATCTAATCATGTTTAGTCTTGTGTGTTCAGGAGAAATCCAAAAAATTTCTAGATATCAAGAGGGGGATACCATGCCTCTCCAGGACTTCCAAGACCTTCCAAACTCCAAACGGAAGTTTTTTCAGAATGGGAAAATCGGTCCTATTGGATATGGTTTTGATCCATGGATGAGCTTTCACAGACAACCTCTATTTTTCTTTGGAGACATTCATTGTTAACTTCAATTTATCTACTAAATAAGGTTTCCTCTAAGACTGTTCCTACCAACACCATACGAGATATGGCATGGTAAAAAAACCAAGTCCGAGTCATCTCAAGAAATTTGGGGTTGTTCGGCTCATGTCAAAAGACAACAAAGCGGACAGTTAGAGTTTAGGTCATTTAGAGCTCGATTCATAGGAATATCCTAAAGAGTCATTAGATAATAATTTCTACATTCTAGAAGACCACAATGTGATTGTGAGTCGACATGTCATCTTTCTTGAAAAATAGTTTATTCAAAGATAGCGGCATTGAAAGGCAGATAAGCTTGATGAGAAAGTCTCAACAAGTGCAACGAGCTAAGGACCAAATTGGAAAGAACAAATCAGGTTGAGCACAATAAGAACATTACCGTCCTCCACCTCATAGATCGGAAAGAGTTTCCATCCCTCTAAAAGATACTTAGGTATTATTTTAGAGGAAGTAGAGAAAATATTCCTCGTAGGTAATGGTGCTCATGGTGATGATCCCAAAACCTACAACGAGATGATATCTGATATCGACTCCGAGAAATGGCTAAAGGCAATGAAGTCAGAAATTGACTCAATGCACTCAAACCAAGTCTGGATCTTGGTAGATCCATCAGAAGGTATAGTACCTATTAGGTGTAAATAGATCTTCAAGAGAAAGGTTGGTGCAGATGGAAATGTGGAGACATTCAAGGCTAGACTAGTGGCAAAAAATTATAGTCAATGTGAAGGCATTGACTATCAGGATACCTTTTTCTAATGGCTATGCTAAAATTCATCCGCACATTCCTTGTCATTGCAGTCTATTTCGATTATGAAATATGGCAAATGGACGTAAAAACGGCATTCTTAAATGGATATCTTGAGATATCTATATGGAACAACCACTAGGTTTCACATCCAGTGATACTGATCAGAAGATTTGTAAGCTGCAAAGATCCATATATGGACTTAAGCAAGCATCTCAGAGCTGGAATGCTCATTTCAATGATGTGATCAAAATATTTGGTTTCATAAAAAATGAAGAAAAATCATGTATCTTCAAAAAGGTTAGTGGAAGCGCCGTTGTCTTCCTCGTATTGTACGTGGATGACATCCTCCTTATTGGGAATGATATTCCCATGTTAACGACAGTCAAAATATGGTTGTCCAAGGAATTCTCCATGAAAGACCTAGGTGAAGCATCCTTTACTCTAGGAATTAAGGTCTATAGGGATAGACCGAATAGGATGCTAGGACTTTCACAGAAGATGTACATAGAGAAAGTACTAAAGATGTTTAGTATGAAAAATTCTAAGAGGGGATTAATATCCTTCAGATATGGTATTCATCTTTCCAAGAAGATGTGCCTTAGCACACCTGAGAAAATAAAATGCATGAGCAAGATCCCTTATGCTTCTGCAATAGAGAGCCTCATGTATGCCATGCTATGTACACGACCTGATATAGCCCATGCTGTGAGTGTCACAAGCAGATATCAGTCAAATTCAGGTGAAGAACACTGGACTTCTATGAAATGTATCCTTAAGTATTTGAGAAGAACTAAGGATATGATGTTGGTCTTTGGTAACGGAGAACTCCATGTCCAGGGATACACAGATTCGGATTTTATGTCCGATATAGATGATCGAAAGTCGACATCTGAAAGTCTATTTATGCGCAATGGTGGTGCTATCAGCTAGAAGAGTTCCAAGCAAATGGTGATAGCAGATTCCACTATGGAAGCAGAATATATTACTGCATCAGAAGCTGTGAAGGAAGCATTCTGGGTATAAGAAGTTTGCTGCAGAAATTAAAGTAATGCCATCAGATGCTATTCTTCTATACTGCAACAATAATGGCGCCATAGCCCTTGCTAAGGAGCTGAGGTCTCACCAGAAATTCAAGCATATTGAGCGGCGATACCACCTCATCCGCGATTACCTCGAGAAGGGTTATGTCGAGGTCAAGAGAGTCAACTCCACAGATAATGTGGCAGACCCACTTACAAAGTCGTTAGGCCAGCAGAAGATCAAAGCCCACCTTGAGAAGATGGGACTTAGACTTGTAGCCAATTGACTTTAGGACAAGTAAAAGATTGTTAGATATATGTGTCTTAGAAGCCAGAATTGGTTGACACTTGTAATACACTTCTAGGGGCAAAATTATAATTTTGATTATAATCAATAAAATGGGTTATTTTTTATCACATATGTGTATTTAGTGTCTGTGATACATCCTTTGAGTTAATGATAATGATAATTCATATTTTCAAGAGTTAAAAATTTTAAGACATGAATAATCATTATTAACTCATAAAGTGCTTCCAACCATAGGATCATCACGAGGATGGTGATTGATCTGGAAGGTTGGTGTACAATCGCTTCTCTTTAGTACATGAGTCTTGAGTCTACGATATGGAGACACCGAAGCGAGAGTACAGGTACTCATTAGAGAATGAGGGTATTGAGTGTGACCACCTCGAGTAGTCATTAGGAAGTCTACCTTCTCGTTGATGACTGACTCGATGCTATAGTGGTGTATCTGGTTCTTTGATCTGAGTTGCATCGATAGTTCACCTTGAGGATGTTATAGTTTGACTACACCATTACTCGATCTCCTAGCCATTCAGAATCCTGAGGTGTATGTTGGCTGTAACATGTTCATTGTAGGAACTGGATAGCATCAAGATGGAATCTGTCTACCTCGGTGGTAGAGGAGCAACCCTATGATGCTCATGAGAATCAAGTCTAGAAGTCCATGGCCATGGCAGAGTGAAATAATAGAAAGAGTTTCTATTTAGGTTTTCACATTGGACTTAAATCGAATGATTACATCATATGATAGAGACTAAGGTTTGACGAGTTCACCTTAACCCTAATCTGATCGGGGCTCAAGATAGAAGAACTTAATCACACAAGTAGCTGCACCAAGAGGTTCGCATTCAGCTCTGATGGGTTGCCACCATATACTGCTAGGTGTCACTGGTGGATTTTGGGAGCAATTAGAATGATTTAGATGATCGATCATTCTAGCTGTTCGAATCAGAAGAGTTCTAATCCATCGAAAGGAGTTTCGATGATGTCGATGATAGAGATCATGACATATCTCATTACCATACAGAACTAAATCTAATTGGATCACACAAACAAGAGTTTGAATCTGGTGATCATTAATTGAATTGATCTAGTTCAATTGATCTGAATGAGATTCAATTAGGTTCAAGAAAATCGTGCTAGTACTCGATTGAACCTAACATTCTTCTTTTGCTACCACAAATAAGTTGTCCTGATTGAGCCAAAGAAGTTTGTGCTCAATCAGAGGCTTCATATGGTCTGACTAGAGGTTGTCCAAGTCAGAAAATATTGTCTTATTTTGTAGGACATTACCTACCATTTTTGGTCATCTGCTATTTCTCATTCTTTGACTTTGATCAAAAGTCTACCTTTGACTGGTCAAATGTTGACCATTGACACTTTGACTTTTGTCCATGTGTCACGCACCTATTGGAGAGCTAGCGGGGGTCTGTCCTCCTACTAGAACCTGGCAAGGTAGAGGGCGCACACCATCCTTGACGTGTGCCCAAGTTGGAGGCGTCTAGGAGTCCCTGTTGGATAGGGACTCCATCTCCTTTTTGGATTTCAATTAGAGTTCTCCTAAAAATCAACTTTGACTAATCTTAGGCACCCTCTAAGGAGGAATCTAGGGGACTCTATTTCCATCAATCAGATTTGAATCTGATTTCATAAAGAGTTGTGATTGGTTGGGAAAAAGAGAAGTTGGATCACAGACAATCTATAAGTAAGACCCTGCGCCCAACTCAGATTGTATGATTGTATGATTGAAGATTGAATCATAATTCCCCATGCCCCAAGGCTACCTCTCCTCTCTTCCTACATGCCAAACCCACCTTCTCCCTCTCCTCTCCACGTCCAAAGTGTTTGGATTCTTGGTTGGTGTGATCCAGATCAAAGAAAGGCGACTGAAAGCTAGAAGGCTGCACTGCTGCATAGGACAACTACTGATCTTCGAAAAGAGTTTTGAAGATCCTCTAGATTAGATCCAGATCTGATTTTTGAAGATGTGATAGAGAAGAAGAGGATCTCCAGATCCAATCCGAGTGGATACCGGTAGAGGCCAGGCACTTGCATAGCTTGATCCAGAACCTTCCGCTGCTTACAGGATCATCAATGGGTAATAGGATTATCCACTACAAGATAAATTAAATCTAATTTTATTTTAATTTTTAAAATAATAATAATTAGATCTGAAATATCTTAAATTTGATCTGGATCAAAGAGAAAAATTTTTGAAATATATCTCTTGATCTGATCAGATCTGAACGAATCTGATCCGAAAAATTAGGATTTTCCTTCAATGATCTCATAGGACAGTGGGGGCTCGGGGGACATCTAGAACTCTCTCTCCAAAGAGACAGTGTACCAAAAATATTATTTCTTTCTCTAATAATAATGCCCAAGGGATTCAGACACCCCCATAATGATGCTATCATCATTTTCATGATGATAGTGAATTATGTTGTAAACATAATTTTGATAGATAATGAAAGCTCAGCAGATATGTTGTTCTATGATGCCCTCTCAAAAATGAATGTGCTAGATAACTTGAGACAAGTGGGTGGCCCTCTGGTTGGATTCTCGAGCAACTCAATAGCAGTTGAAGGAGAAATCATGGAATCGGTCACTACAGAAAAAGAACCCTATCAGTCAATAGTGCAACTTATATTTCTGATCGTCAAAATACCATCTGCATACAATGCCATTTTTAGCCGACCTAGGCTCAACGCCCTTAGAGCTATAGTCTCAGCTCACCACCTACTAGTCCAGTTTCCAACCAAATTAGGTGTCGAAAAAATGCATGAAGACCAAATGATGGCCAGGCAATATTTTTTGATAGCTTCGAAGATGAAGGAACCAGCAAGAACTTCACCCACCAAAATTTCCAATCAAGATCTTGAAAGTGAGGTTCGAAAAAATCGAGGTGAGTCGGTAGAACCACTTATCACCATCCTCTTGGAAAGAGATCCAGAAAAAACCATCCAAGTAGGACCACCATTAAATATCAATCTTAAGGAAAAATTAATTTTCTTTCTCCGAAAAAATGCTAACATGTTTGCATGGTCGGCCTCGAATATGCCTGAAATTTTTGCCGACGTTATCATGCATGAGCTGAATATTGATCCTAAACATAAGCCCATGAAGTAAAAGAAGAGAAGCTTTGCTCTAGAAAAGCAAAAGGCAATAGATGAAGAGGTCAATAAACTCTTGAAGGCAGGATTTATCAGAGAAGTGCGGTACTCAAACTGGATAGCCAATATTATGATGGTTAAAAAGACAAGCAAGAAATAGAGGATCTATATCGATTTTACTGACCTCAACAAAGCTTGCCCCAAGGATAGCTTTTTTTTGCCAAAAATTGACCAGTTGGCTGATGTGATCTTAGGGCATAAGCTTTTGAGTTTCATGGATGCCTTCTCCGACTACAATCAAATCAGAATGGCCCCCGAAGATGAAGAAAGCACAGCCTTCATCACCGATAAAGGTTTGTATTATTATAAAATGATGCCTTTTGGTTTAAAAAATGCAAGTGCCACTTACCAGCACCTAGTCAATAAAGTCTTCAAACACCAGATTGACCGCAATATGGAGGTTTATGTTAATGACATGCTAGTCAAAAGCATAGAGAAAGATCATCATATCACTGACCTAGAAGAGATATTTAGGGAACTTTACAAGCAACAAATGAAGCTCAACCTCAATAAGTGTGCTTTCGGAGTCACGGCTGAAAAATTTCTTGGCTTTCTTATAACCTAGAAAGGAGTAGAAGCCAAGCCCGAAAAGATCCAAGCACTACTTAAAATGAAACCCCCAAGCTCCTTAAAGGAGGTGCAACGACTCACTGGATGAGTGGCGTCGCTTAGCAAGTTTATATCCAGGTCAGCCAAAAAATGCCTTCCATTCTTTAAAACTTTAAGATAAATCAAAAATTTTAAATGGATAGAAAAGTATCAGTCTACCTTTGATGAGCTCAAGGCATATCTGGGTTCAGTCCCACTATTGTCACCTAATATTGTCAACTCGATTCTAGTCCGAGATGATGTAGGGACGTACTGACCCATCTATTATACTAGCAAACTATTGCGAGATGGAAAACTCAATATTCCAAAATAGATAAAATGATCTACTCTCTGATCATAATGACCAAACGGCTTTGACCTTACTTCTAGGCTCATTCAATCATTGTCCTAACAGACCAACCATTGAGATTAATCCTTCAACGTCTGACACCTCTATCCAATTGGCCAAATGAGCTATTGAACTCAGTAAATTTGATATCTATTATTGGCCTAGACCTTCTATAAAAGCTTAAGTACTAGCCGACTTCATGGTAGAATGTTCAATACCCAAAAAAGAAATAATTCCAGAGACTCAGGAAGGGGCTATATTAGGGATCCTTATTGGCTTTTGCATGTAAATGGAGCCTCCAATGCTCAAGAAAGTAGAGTCGGACTAATTTTGGCTAGTCCAGAAGGGGCTATCACTGAACCTTCTCTGAGATTCAATTTTAAAACTTTTAATAATGGTGCCAAATATGAAGCCCTTATTGCGGGACCCAGAATGACAAAGGAGCACAATATCAAGAAACTCAAGATTTTCACTAACTCCCAGCTTATCGTCGGATAGGTACGAGATCAATACAAAGCCAAAGATTATATTATGTCTCAATATTAACATAATACCAAAGAGTTATCCAAAAATTTTGATGACCTCGAGATTATTCAAATACCAAGATCAAAAAATATCCGAGCTGATGCGCTATCACATCCAATGACATCGAGATTTTTTGACCTCAACCAAAAAGTATTTATTGAAGTTTTGGAGAAACCTGGCATAGAGGTTCAAATAATCATTTAGATGGATCACTAACCAAGCTGGATGGATCCTTTGATAGACTACTTAGGAAGAAGAGTATTGCCAAATGATCTTGCTAATGCGAGGAAAATCCAGAGGCAAGCTTCGTGGTATGCCATCCTAGATGAGAGACTCTATAAAAGATCATTCTCCTTCCCATTACTTCGATGTCTAAGATCCTCAGAGGCTAATTATTCTCTTTAAGAAGTTCATGAAGGAATCTGTGGCAACCACTTGGGGGTAGGTCCCTGGCATATAAAGTAATCTGATAGGTTTACTATTGGCTAACTATATAGAAGGATGCTATCGATCTCATTAATAAATATGATCAGTGCCAAAGGTATGCGAACATTCAGTACCAACTAGCTGCAGAACTCATTTCTATCATAGCTCCTTGGCCTTTTGCCATCTGGGGAATGGATATTCTGAGACCATTCCCCATGGCAATAGGATAAAGAAAATTTTTGGTAGTCGCCATCAATTACTTCATCAAATAGGTGGAAGCTGAACCACTGATACAAATTACTAAGAAAAAGATGCGAGACTTTGTCTGAAAGTCATTTATCTACCATTTTGGACTTTCTCGAGTTATTATCACTGACAATGGGAAGCAATTTGATAATGCAAAATTTAGAGAATTTTGCATCGAATTGCATATTAATCATAGATTAACTTCAGTGGAACACCTGCAATCCAACGAAAAAGCTAAGGTTATAAATCAGACAATCCTGCACGGTCTAAAGACCAAGTTCATTGAAGCCAAAGGTCTCTGAGTAGATAAACTGTATAATATCCTTTGGGCTTACAAAGCTACTCCCAGATGACCAACAGGGGAAACATCTTTCAAACTTATATTTGGATCAGAGGTAGTGATACTGGTGGAAATCAGCCTTCCGACACCAAGAGTGGAAAACTTTCATGAAGAAAGTAATTCAGATTGGTTGAGAACTAATCTTGACTTGCTAGAAGAAACTAGAGAAAGAGCTCAAATTTAAACAGCGACCTATAAACAAAAGGTCATCGAATATTACAATGCCAGGGTTAGACCAAAAATCTTCCACAAGGGTGATCTGGTCCTTCATTGAGTGGAAGTTTCAAAATTTCTGGAATAAGAAAAATTAACCCCAAATTGGGAAGGGCCATATCAAGTTACTGAAGTAATTCGACCAAGAGCCTATAGAATCGAGAGCTTAGATGGCTCAAGTATTTTGAGAACATGGAACACTAAGAATCTCAAAGTGTATTATCAATAAATTCTTAATAAAGATCATGAAAATTCTATTTCATTAAAGAATTTTCTCCAAAATATTGAATTCTTTCAATTATCTCAGTGAAAATTTGATCTCCAGATTGATAAAGCCTTGAAGGGCCCAACAGGAGATAAGATCTGCAAACCGATCTTCGGATCGAAAGAGCCTCGATGGGCACAAGAGATAAGATCTCCAAATTGATCTTCGGATCAAAAGAGCCCCAATGGATATAGGAGATAAGATCTCCAAACTGATCTTTGAATTGAAAAAGCCCCGAAGGACACAATAGGAGATAAGATCTCCAAATCGATCTCTAGGTCGGAAGAGCCTCAATAAGTACAGGAGATAAGATCTTCAAATCAATTTCTAGATTGGTAAAGCCTCGAAGGGCCTAACAGGAGATGAGATCTCCCCTATTCCTAAAATCAATCTCAAGGATGAAAGAACCTCAATAGGTATAGGAGATAAGATCTCCATTTCTATCAATTACTGATCTTTGGATTGATGATATTTTGGATTTCTATCAATTATTGATCTTCGGATCGATGATATCTTGAATTTCTATCAATTATTGATCTCTGGATCGATGATATCTTGGATTTCTATCAATTATCGATCTCTAGATTGATGTCATATTAGATCTTTGTCAATCGCTAATCTCTGGGTTGATGTTATATTGGACTTCTATCAAATACTGATCTTCAGATTGATGTTAGTTTTGAATCCTTAACAGAATATCGATCTCCACATCGATATTATTTCAAGGTCATAAATATCCAATTTCTTGGCCAAAATTGCCTTGAATCTTTATGAATATTCGAATGCAAAAATTATGGGCCAGTTAGCTTGACTCTCATAAAATGAAGATTCAATCTTTCGATTGCCAAACTAAGATGGAGGTATCCCTAAATTTCCACCTAGCGATGTTTGAAATTATTGATTAATTGGAAGGTGCGATTCTATGCATTTGGATAATCTACATAGGGACAAAATTGAGGTCATCCATTAAAAGTTAGTTGTTATCTATTATGACTTAGAAAAAATTTCTGAAAAGAAGTTGTATGTTATGACAATACACATTAGATTGGAAAAATCCGACATCACGCATACATGAATAGAATTGAGAAAAGGGAGATTTTCATTTCATTTACAAAAGTCTTTACAAAAGCCTGAACTAGGCTAATAAAAAAAAGGGGGGCGGGGGAGGTTATAAAGACAAGAAAGAAAAAAAAATTACAAAAATCAGGCATCTGCCTAAGGAGCCTTCGTAGGAACAACTATTAGATCATCCTCTAGAAAAATGACTTCAATAGCTGGGACCTCGACTAGTGCCGGTGCGGGAGCCACAGTGAGAGCAGATGATGAGGCATCAACAGGGGCTGAAGGCTTAACCTTGGGACAGAGTAGAATGATGGGCACCTCATGGGCAGGCTGAGGTGTTTCTGTAGGAGAACCCATGTTTGGCACTGACTGGGTGTCTGCCTCTGATGCCAGAGCAAGGCTGGCCTCTTGGATAATACTGCTCAAATCTAAGCCAGAAAGAGCTTCCTAACTAGATTCTTGTAGCTAGTGAACCCATTATCGAAGGCCTCTGTCGAAACCTCCATGACCTCCTCCTTGAAAGCTTCGGAGGACTTGTAGTCCTCCACTGCTCACATAGCAGTGGCTTTCCAGTGCTCTAGGTCTCTCTGGTACACCATGAGGGCCTCATCATAGGTGGTCAACGTGCTATCCTGGGAAGACACCACCTCCTCCAGCCCCTTGACCTTGGCCTTCAAATCAGAAACCTTGGAGGTCTCCTGCTGTAGCTCTAACAACCTCTCCTCTCCCTCATTGGCCTTCCTCTGGAGGTCCAACAATGCCTTATTCTTTTCTTTAATCTCAACGAGCTTCTCCCCAAGCTGCTTCTTCAGCCCCTTGAAAAGCTTTGCCTCATTGGCAGCTTTGTCTTCCACTATCTTCTGGCAGTCCTTTGTAGACTACAATCCTTCTTCTAAGGATATTTTATTCTCGGATAGCTACAACATATGCTCGGCGAACAGCCTGAAGTATGAGGTGGCTTGATAAAAGAAAGAAAAAATGATCTTAGATCAGTAGAAAATCGATGCAAAAAAGAAAAGAAAAGAGAGATAGAAGAAAGAGAAGAAATTGCCTTACGTTTAGAATACTGTTGAAGCCCTGATTGAATAGCTCATCTGGCCTAAGGTCCCTCCTGCGGGCATGCAAGTCCATTTGCGGCATCACAGCGTAGAGCAAGTCCTTGCCGAGTGTTGGTGTATCTTGTATGGAAGCTTGGGCAAGGTCGATCCGATTGGTAGAGGTTGATGGTAGATTGATCGCTAGAACTTTCGACCCTCCGAAAGATCGAGCTTGTCAGACGGGTGCTGAGGTTGAGGCAGTTCATGGACTAAACCTCAATGGTATGGTAACTGAGCTAAACCTCTAGCAAGTGGCCTGCTCCTTGGATGGTGGGCGGACCACCCCGATAGATGACCAATATTCTCGGAACATCGAAGAAGATGTAGGTGAAAGGATGATGCAGACGAGCGCCAAATTGATGACTAGCACCCTTGTAGTGGAAGTTGGCATAGATCGGGGAGAAGTCGAGGAGGAGACAGCAGCATCCTTCTCCTTTACTCTTTTTGCTGGTGGAGGATTGGAGGGCTTCGGCTTCCTCTTTCTTTACTCCGTCAGTCTTTTCGGGTCAAACCTCATAAGTGCTGCCATATTCAAAGAAAATATTATGATCAGACAAACATCAGCTATCCTAAAATTTAGAAAAATAGTTGGGGAATAGACTCACCTTGGAAGGAGACGTGACTGATGCTGGCAAATCATGATTGATCCATCATCAGTTGGCTGAGCTTAGGCACCCTCATACCCAGCAGCTCTTTGAAGGCCTTTTTGTCCCCAAAAAGAATAGTTTTATGAAAATTTTTGTTAAGCAAGGATCTACCCCAACTAGTTCTGAAACTCCAAGGGATGTCATAAGAAATAAAGAAGAAATAACTTTTCCAATTATGAATGGAGGAAGGGAAAGACCAAATTTTCAATTAGGTCAAGGTGAAAAATACCACCAACCTTTTTTTGTAGGGTGTTTCTTCAAAACAAAGAGTGCTCTAAAGAGAGAAGTCCTAGGCTTTATGGCAGCAAAGCTACAACAAATGATGAAGATTAAGATGATTCTAATGGCATTTGGGATAACTTAGGATGGTTGCAAACCATAAAAATCTAAGATATTGCAGATAAATGGATGCAAAGGAAAGCACAACCCAGACCAAAGTGACTCATCATAAAAGGCCACACAACCTTCAAGGGGCTATGTAACCCGATCAGGCTAGGAGCTATGAGCTAAAAATTCTTAGGGATAAAATACTTTTTCCTGAGCCTTTTCAGATTGGCATCTATCATGATTGAAGGCTCAGTACTCGAATCAAAATAGTTCAGAAATTTTCTTATCGGAGACTCTAAACCATCATGGGCAGAGGTGCTAGCTTCTACGGCTACCTGAGATGGATTACCCATCTCAATGGCCAATCAAGGTTGGGTGGTCTAGATGTCATGACCACCCAAGACTATTTTTCCCTCCTACTGCCTTCAAGAGAGGTACTCTCTTGTGAAGACATGACTAAGAAAAAAGCAAGAAGAAAGGAGAGAAGGGGATTGAAGAAGAAAGAGCAAGGAAAAAGGGAAAGAAACTCTATGCAGAAGGGGCTCTAAGCCTGGGAAAGAGAAGGAGAGATCTACCTAAGGAAAAGGGGAGCCTTCTCTAAGAAATCTGATGGTTCTCCCGACTCTGGCGATCACCAGAATGGCCTTCTTCTTTGATTGCCTAAACATAGAAAGGCTACTGAAACCCTGGTAGCAGAACCTTCGCACTAGATGACAAACAGAAGAATGATGGTGGAACGGACAAATGCCCTATAAATAAGGGGAGGCAATGGCCTAGATTAATTTGCTCACCATTGGATCAAGGCCATCTATCAATCATCCAGAGAAACTATAGAGAAGTCATTTTAGCACACCCATTTTGATTAAGCCATGTAGGCATGCCCTGCATAGCGGTTCAGCTAGCCAATGGATGGATGATGTGTGTCCCACATCGCTTGGATTATAGTGGAATAGCCAATGATGATTTCACACTCCACCATGCTTTCTTAAATGCTATGTACGGTGGGAGTGGTGAACGAGGCATCCTATCACTTCAAATTATTAAAAAATTAAATTTGGTGGCCGTGTGACACAACTTTTGATGTAGAAACTCGATGGGTGTTTTTTGAAAAATAACTTTCCACACTCATCACAGAAGAAGTCCTATCCCAAGTCTGAAAAGTAAAGGACAACTATTGGTATAGACAGTCCCCGCTAGCCACATGGCATCATCAGAGAGACCATCATCCTAGATGAATGCTAGAGAGAGAGAGAGAGAGAGAGAGACAAGTGTCAATCCTAGGTTGATAAAAGATCGACCTAGAGCTTAGATTGATACTTTAGCCAGATGACCAGATTAAGTGATCAAGTCCAGATCGGCAAAACACTGACTACCATGAAGTCTAGATTGGTGAATTACCATCCTCCATAATACTTAGACCAATTATAATCCGAGATCGATACTTAATCGATCGCATGATAGCCACACAAACTTAGATCAGTATTTTGCCAACATGAAAACTAGCAACTACTGAGTTCCATAGGAGATTGGATTTATACCGACCTCAATGTGAGCTCAAAAGTGGCACTCCCAAGTCTTGAAAACATAAGAAGATAGGTCATGAAAAGATGGATACGAGTCGGAAGAGAAATCAGCTCTCCTAGCAAAGTTCAGAAACTGGGCCGGCTCACCCTGAGATTGAGCTGGCTAAATTATGAACTGGGCCAGCTTAGTTCAAGACTGGATCGACTAGGTCTCAAAGAAAAATTTAGATAGAAAGCAGCATTTTTGAACTGTTGGCACGATATACAATCGAGTTGGCTTAGTCTGGGACTGAGCCGATCCAATCATAAGTTAGCCAGCTCAGTCTGAAACTAGGCCAACTCAGTTTTCGATGGTTATTATTTTATATACGTGGGTTGTTTAAGTTTGGAGAATTTTTCTATGAGCTTGGGCTTGATTCTTTGTAAAGTATATACACTGAAAATAGGTCAAGATTGTAATGAGACTGAGATTTACTTAATAAAAGCTTTTTTATTCCAAAAATCTTTTTTTCTCTTCTTTTCTATTTTTTGAATTATTTGATCATGCTTCTACATTAATCTCTGAGAGGTTCTTTCTTGTTGCTTGGCTAATCATCAGCGGCCACGTCGATCCATGTGGGAAGAGCACGTATTCTCGATAATTGGTATCAGAGCGGTGTTGCAAGGAAGAAAGAAAGATACCTAGGATTTACTACATCCAGAATCTGTTGCACCAGATTTTATCCTAAAATTTTTAGTTTGCTTCATGGTTGTCTCGAGATTGAGGTGGAGATTATTTACATGAAAGAACGGTGATACAGAAGTTTGGAAAGAGGATCTAGGGCTAGTTAGATCTTCTTTGAAGGATAGTTTTGCTGGTGTGTGTGATTGTGAAGGGTGTTAGGGATCTATTCTTGACTTATTTGAAGTTATGGGATTAAGTAAATTCAAGATGGATTTTGAGAAGTTCGATGGCAAGAAAAACTTTATCCTATGGCAGCAAAGAGTAAAGAACTTATTGGTTCAGCAGAGAATCTATAAGGTCTTGATAAAAGAAAGATCAAAAAAGATCAGTACTGAGGATTGTGAAGAGTTGAAGAAAATTGCTTTTAGCATAATTTGGATGTGCTTGGCCGATCAGGTTTTGCTCGAGGTTTGCACAGAAACTATGGCAAAGGGGCATTGGGAGAGACTGGAGAACACATACATGGGGAAGAATATGATGAATAAGTTGTAGTTGAAGAAATAGTTGTATAGTCTGAGGATGCCCGAAGATGGAGATCTTGTTGCACATATCCAAAGGTTCAATCAGTGTGTTCTGAGGTGATGAGTTTGGATGTGAAGATCGACAAGGAGAATCGAGCATTTCTGCTATTATGTTCTCTTTCAGGTTTGTATGATGGTCTCATAACAACTTTAGTTTATGAAAATGAAATACTAAACTATGAAGAGATTGTTGGAGTGCTCAGATTAAATGAGCAAAAAAAAAAGATCTATAAGGGAGACCCTAAGTCTGAGATCTTGGCTGTGAATGAAAGACAAGAAAGATCAAAGGAGAAGATAAGAGAAAAATCTAAAGGTAGGTCAAAGTCTCGCGATCAGATGAAGATGACATTGAAATATTATAAATTTCATCAACTTGGATACCTGAGGAGAGATTATCCCCTTTTGAGATCAGAAAAAGAGAAAGCCAGCAAGGGAGATGATACAGCTTCTGTGACCAGTGGAGAAGACCTACTAGTTGTATCAGATGGATTCATAGAGTGTGATACTATGTAAAAATTGGATTCAACATGCTTGCACCACTATACTTCTCATCGGAAGTGGTTTGCTACCTACCAGAAGGTCGATGGTGGAAGTGTCAATCTTGAAAATGATCATCCATGCAAAGTAGTTGAAATTGACTCTATCAAGATGATGATGTATGATGGAATCATTCGTACATTATCAAATGTCAGGCATGTATCGGAGTTGAAAAAGAATTTGATTTCTTTGGAGTACTTGGAGGAGCATGGGTTATGCTTTTAGTAGCCAGGCTGGAAGTGGATGTCTGAAAATTTTCAAGAGAGCTTTGATGGTAACGAGAGGTACAAGACTGAGCAATAATCTTTATAGAATAGAAGACTTAGTGGTAAATGATAGTGCAGAGATGCTAGCAGCAGCACAGAAGGAGCAGATTTTATATCAACTGTGGCATTATCGGATGGGTCATATGAGTGGCCGTGAGCTCACTAAACTAAGCAGAAGAGGTATGATCCCAGCCCTGAAGAAGGAGGGCATAGATCTTTGTGAGCCATGTATCTTTGATAAATAGCATAGGATAAAGTTTGCTAGAAGTACCAAGTGCAACGAGAGAGTGCTGAAATTAGTATACTCGGATGTGTGGGGATCGGCTCCTGTATCAGCTAGAGGTGGGGCAAAATACTTTATCACTTTTATTGATGATTTCTCAAGGATGATGTGGATTTATCTGATCAGAGAAAAATTAGAAGTGTTTGCTCGGTTCAGAGCCTAGAGAGCTGAAGTAGAGAAGGAGTCAGAAAAATAGGTGAAGTGTCTGAGGTCGGATAATGGAGGAAAGTATATCAGCCTGGAGTTCAGGAGGTACTATGAGAAAAATGGCATCAAATGCCATTGCATGGTGAAGATGACTCTCCAACAGATTGGTATCGTGGAGAGAATGAACCAGACATTGATCGAGAAGGCACGAAGTTTGAGGTTGCAAACATCACTCCCAAAGTTCTTTTGGGGTGATGCTCCAATTTTTTCTTATTTTTTTGTGAACAGATCCCCTCATCAAAAGCTAAATGGAGACATTCCAGAGGAGGTCTGGAGTGAAAAGAAGGTGGAGCTTGGCCACCTAAAAGTCTTCGGTTGCACAACCTATGCACATGTGGAGGCAATCGAGAGGAGCAAATTGGATCTTAAATCTCAAAAGATGACATTCATGGGGTATCCAAAAGAAGTCAAGGGGAACCTGCTGTGGGACTCTCAAGCACAAAAGTCAGTGATCAGCAGGGATGTTATCTTTGATGAGAAAAGCATCTTGAGGAGGTCTGGGATAGATGGAACTGAAAAAATAAAGATGAACAGTGGTGGTCAGTCAGAGAATAATGGTATGCAGGTTACATCCACTTACAGGAGTGTTCCCGTTGAGGTGGAGCTGGGCAAAAAAATATTGTCTCAAATTGAAAATCAACATAGAGGGTTGAAAGTTCAGACAGATATGCAGGAGCATCCACAGACATCAGACAGAGATTTACCAGTGGGAGTGGCTTTGCACAAGTCCCAGCGTAGTATTAGGAGGTCGGTCAGATATGGCATTGATGAGGTTATCTCCTATGCACTCATCACTACTAATTGAGATCCAGAGAATTATGCAGAGGCCATGAAGAGTGAGGATCATGATTTATAGATACAGACCATGATGGAGGAGATGGAATCACTTGAGAAGAATCAGACATGGCAGTTGGTGGATCTTTCAGAGGGTGCTCGACCTATTAGTTCAAAGTGGGTGTTTACAAAAAAAGAAGCACCTTCAGAACAAGATGGAGTCAGATTCAAAGCAAAGCTGATAGCAAAAGGATACTCATGAAGGGAAGAAATTGACTAAACAAAAAAATTTTCTCCTGTGGTGCGTCATACATCTATTCGACTTTTGCTATCACTGATGGCACAGCATAACATGGAATTGGAATAGATGGACGTGAAGATGGCCTTCCTTCATGGGACTTTGGAGGAAAGAATCTACATGAAGCAGCCAGATGGTTTCATGGAAATGAGACAGGAAGAAAAGATGTATTTACTCAGAAAGTCTTTGTATGACTTGAAACAATCTCCTCGTCAGTGGTATCGAAGGTTTGATAGCTTTATCTTGAGCTTAGATTTTAGCAGATGTGAACATGATTGTGTAGAAATATGCGCTCTTCCCATACGGATCGACATGGCCGTCAGTGATTAGCCAAGCAATAAAGAAGGACTTCTCAGAGATCTCTACGAAAGTACGATTAAATAAATCAAGGAATAGAGAAGAAGAGAAGAAGAGATTTTCAAGAGAAAAGAACTTTTATTCAGCACATTTCAGCACACTTACAATCTTGACCTGTTTTCAGTATATATACTTTACAAATGGTCAAGTTCAAGCTCATAGAAAAACTCTCCAAATTCAAATAACCCACGTACATAAAATAATAATCCACAAAAATTGAGCTGACCCAATTTCAGACTGAGCCGACCCAATTGTGTACTGTGCCAACAGTCCGAAAATGCTGCTCTCTATCTGAATTTTCTTCTGAGATCTAGCTGACCCAATTTTCAATTGAGCTGGCTCAGTCTCAGAGTGAGCTAGCTCAGTTTCTGAACATTACTATTGAGACTGATTCTTCTTCTGACTCGCTTCCATCTTTCCATGACCTATCTTCTCATATTTTCAAGACTTGGGAGTGCTACTTTTGAGCTCACATTCTCCACCTTGGACTGAGCCGATCCAGTTATGTACCATGTCAATAGCCCAAAAATGCTGCTCTTTATCTAGATTTTTCTTTGAGACCTAGTCGACCCAGCCCTGGACTAAGCTGACCCAGTTCCCAACTGAGCCGGCTCAGTCTCAGAGTGAGCCTACCCAGTTTCTGAACTTTACTATTGAGATTGATTCTTCTTTTGCCTCACTTCTGTCATCCCATATCCTATTTTCTCATATTTTTAAGACTTAGGAGTGCCACTTCTGAGCTCATATTCTCCACCTTGATACTTTCAAGTCCTTATGAACTCATCTCTTCTCAACAGATCCATCCATACCATACATCTCTAAAAGCTATCTCTGGAAAGTACCTTCGTGAGTGCATCAGATTGATTCTCCTTGGTATGGATCTTCATCAGTTCTACTTCACCTTCCTCCACCAGCTCTCTGATCCTATGGTACCTCACGTCTATATGCTTTGTGCGTGCATGATAGACTGGATTCTGTGCCAACAACAAAGCACTCTAACTATCACTGAATAGTGTAACCTTGCTCTGCTCCACCTCCAACTCATCAATCAACCTCCTAAGCCAAAGGGCTTCCTTTGCAGCCTCCATTATCCTAATGTACTCAGCCTCTGTAGTAGATAAGGCCGTGATTGGCTGAAGGGTTGATCTCCAAAATACCGATCCATCATATACGCAGAAGAGGTATCCAATAGTAGACCTCCTTATATCAAGATCACCAGCATGATTAGCATCAACTAACCATTCCAGAGGACCTGAACCTTCACACATCTTCATAGATTGTTCTCCAAATCCTCTCGGCTACCCACCAAACACCAAACCATAATTCCTTGTTCCATGCAGATATCTCAATATCCATTTCAATACTTTCTAGTGTTCCTTCCCAGGGTTAGCTATGTATCTACTAACCGTGCTCACAGTATGTGCTATATCTACTCTACAGCACACCATAGTGTACATCACACTACCTGCAGTATTTGCATAAGGGACTCATTCCATGTACTCTCTCTCCTCTTCTAACTAGGAGTACTGTAACTTGGAAAGAGACATATGGCTCGACAATGGCATCTCTGTAGATTTGGCCTTCTTCATTTCAAATCTCTCCAAAATTTTTTGGACATACTTTTCTTATGATAAATGGAGCACTCCTTTGCACCCATCTCTACAAATCTTCATTCCAAGGATTTTCTCAGCTGGATCCAAATCTTTCATCGCAAATTTAGATGATAATATCCTTTTTAACCTTTTTACAGCATCCATTCTTCTACTGGCTATGAGCATATTATCTATATACAATAATAGGTACAGGGCATCCTTCTCATCTACATCCTTGATGTAGACACAACAATCATGTTCACATCTGTTGAAACCCAGGCTCAAGACAAAGCTATCAAACCTTCGATACCACTGATGAGGGGATTGTTTCAAGCCATACAAAGACTTTCTGAGTAAACACACCTTTTCTTCCTATCCCATCTTCATTAAACTATTTGTGCTGCTTCATGTAGATTCTTTCCTCCAAAGTCCCATGAAGGAAGGTCATCTTCACGTCCATCTATTCCAATTCCATGTTATGTTTTGCCATCAGTGACAGCAAAACTCGATAGATATATGATGCACCATAGGAGAGAAACTTTCTGTATAGTCAATCCCTTTTCTTTGTGAGTATCCCTTTACTACTAGCCTTGCTTTGAATCTGACTCCACCTTGTTCTGAAGGTGCTTCTTTCTTTGTAAGCCAATAGGTTGAGCACCTTCTGAAAGATCCACCAACTGCCATGTCTGATTCTTCTCAAGTGATTCTATCTCTTCCATCATGGCCTGCATCCATGAATCATGATCTTCACTCTCCATGGCCTCTTCATAATTTTTTGAATCTCCATTAGCAGTGATGAGTGCATAGGAGATAATCTCATCAATGCCATATCTGACTAATCTCCTAATAGTATGCTGGGACTTGTGCAAAGCCACTCTCACTGGTATAACTCTGCCTGATGTCTGTGGCTACTCCTGCATATCTGTCTGATCTGCCAGCCCTCCATGCTGATTTTCAATCTGAGGTAATACTTTTCTATCCAACTCCACCTCAATGGGAACACTCCTGTAAGTGGATGTAACCTGCATACCATCATTCTCTAACTGGCCATCGTTGTTCACCTTTGTTCTTTTAGTTTCATCTATCTCAGACCTCCTCAAGATGCTCTTCTCATCAAATATAATATCTCTGCTGATCACTGACTTCTGTGCCTGAGAGTTCCACAGCAGATACCCCTTGACTCCTTGTGGATATTCTATGAATATCATCTTTTGAGATTTTGGATCCAATTTGCTCCTCTCGGTTGCCTCCATATGTGCATAGGCTGTGCAACCAAAGACTTTCAGGTGGCCAAGCTCCACCTTTTTTTCACTCCAGATCTTTTTTAGAATGCCTCCATTCAGCTTATATTGAGGAGACTTGTTTACAAGAAAATAAGAAAAAATTAGAGCATCACCCCAAAAGAACTTTGAAAGTGATGTCTGCAGCCTCAAACTCCGTGCCTTCTTGATCAGTGTTCGGTTCATCCTCTCTATGATACCATTCTACTGGAGAGTCATCCTCACCGTGTAATGGCGTTTGATGCCATTTTTCTCACAGTACCTTCTGAACTCCAAGCTAGTATACTCCCCTCCATTATCCGACCTCAAATATTTTACCTATCTTCCTGACTCCTTCTCTACTTCAGCTCTCTAGGCTCTGAACCGGACAAACATCTCTAATTTTTTCTAATCAAATAAATCCATATCTTCCTTGAAAAATCATCAATAAAAGTAACAAAGTATTTTGCCCCACCTCTAGCTGATACAAGAGCTGGTCCCCACACATCCGAGTGCACTAAATCCAGCACTCCCTCACTGCGCTTGGTACTTCTGGCGAACTTCATCCTATATTGTTTGCCAAAGATACATGACTCATAAAGATCCGTGCCCTCCTTCTTTAGGGCTAGGATCATACCTCTTCTGCTTAGTTCTATGAGCCCACGGTCACTCATATGATCCATCCGATAGTACTACAGTTGATATAAAATCTGCTCCTCTTGTGCCGCTACTAACACCTCTGCACTATCATTTATCATTGAGCCTTTCATTCTGTAAAGATTGTTGCTCAGTCTTCTACCTCTCATTACCACCAAAGCTTTCTTGAAAATTTTTAGACATCCACTCCCAGTCTGGCTACTAAAAGCATAACCCTGCTCCTCCAAGAAGCCCAAAGAAATCAAATTCTTTTTCAACTCCGAAACATGCCTGATATTTGATAATATATGAATGATCCCATCGTACATCCTCACCCTGATAGAGCCAATTCCAGTTACTTTACATGGGTGATCATCTCTAAGACTGATACTTCCATCATCGACTTTTTGGTAGGTAGCAAACCACTCTTGATGAGAAGTATAGTGGTACGAGCATGCTGAATCTGATAGTATCGCACTCTGTGAATCCATCTGATACAACTAGCAAGTCTTTTCTACTACTCATAGAAGTTGTATCATCTCCCTTACTAGCCTTCACTTTTTTTGATCTCAAAAGAAGATAATCTCTCCTCAGGTGTCCAGACTGATGATATTTATAATATTTTAATGTCATCTTTCTCTGATAGTGAGACTTTGACCTGCCTTTGAATTTTTTTCTTAGTTTCTCCTTTGATATTTTCCATCTTTCGTTTACAGCCAAGATCTCAGACTTAGGATCTCCCTTGCAGATCTTCTCCCTTTGCTCATTTGATCTGAGAACACCAACAACCTCTTCATAGTTTAGGATCTTCTTTCCATAAACTAAAGTTGTTATGAGACCATCATACGAACCTGAAAGAGAACATAATAGCAGTAATGCCCGATCCTCCTCATCGATCTTCACATCCAAACTCATCACCTCAGAACACATCTGATTGAACCTTTGGATATGTGCAACAAGATCTTTGCCTTCGGATATCCTCAAACTATATAATTATTTCTTCAACCATAGCTTATTTGTCATGTTCTTCTCCATGTATGTGTTTTCCAGTCTCTCCTAGAGCCCCTTTATCGTAGTCTTTGTGCAAATCTTGAACAAAACCTGATCGGCCAAGCACATTCAGATTGTGCTAAAAGTAATTTTTTTCAACTCTTTCCAATCCTCAGCACTGATCTTTTTTTATCTTTCTTTTATCAAGATCTTATAGATCCTCTGCTGAACCAACAAGTTCTTTACGTTTTGCTGCCATAGAGTAAAATTTTTTTTGCCATTGAACTTCTCAAAATCCACCTTGAATTCATTTGAACCTATGACTTCAAACCAGTCAAGAACAGATCCCTAACACCCTTCATGATCTCACACACCAGCAAAATGATCCTTCAAAGAAGATCTAACTAGCCCTAGATCCTCTTTCCAAACTTCTGTATCATCGTTCCTCCGTGTAAATAATCTTCACCTCAATCTAGAGACAATCATGAAGCAAACTAGAAGTTTTACGATAAAATCTGGTGCAATAGATCCTGGATGTAGTAAATCCTAGGTGTCTTCCTTCCATGCAACACCGCTCTGATACCAAATATTGAGAATATGCACTCTTCCCACATGGATCGACGTGGCTGTCGGTGATTAGCCATGCAACAACGAAGAACTTCTTAGAGATCTTTACAGAAGCATGATCAAATAAATCAAGGAATAGAGAAGAAGAGAAGAAGAGATTTCTAGGAGAAAAGAGCTTTTATTCAGCATATTTTAGCACACTTGCAATCTTGACCTATTTTTAGTATATATACTTTACAAATGGTCAAGTCCAAGCTCATAGAAAAACTTTTCAAACCCAAATAACCCACGTATGCAAAATAATAACCTACGAAAACTGAGCTGACCTATTTCAAACTGAGCCAGCTAACTTGCGACTAGGTCAACTCAGTTCCAGACTGAGCCGACTGAGCCGATCTAGTGTGTACCATGCCAATAGCTCAAAAATACTGCTCTCTATCTAAATTTTTCTCTAAGATCTAGCCGATCCAGTCCTGGACTAAGCCGACCCAGTTTTCAACTGAGCCAGCTCAGTCTCAGAGTGAGTCAACCTAGTTTCTGAACTTTACTATTGAGACCGATTCTTCTTCCAATTTGCTTCCATTTTTTTATGACCTATCTTTTCATATTTTCAAGACTTGGGAGTGCCACTTTTGAGCTCACAGATTGTTGTATCTACATCAAGGATGTAGATGAGAAGGATGTCCTATACCTATTATTATATGTAGATAATATACTCATAGCCAGTAGAAGCATGGATGCTGTGAAAAAGTTGGAAAAGGTATTATCATCTGAGTTTGAGATGAAGAATTTGGGTCTAGTTGAGAAAATTCTTGGAATGAAGATTTGCAGAGATAGGTGCAAAGGAGTGCTTCATTTATCATAAGAAATGTATATCCAGAAGATTTTGGAGAGGTTTGGGATAGAAAAAGCCAAACCTTTAGAGACACCATTATCGAGCCATATGTCTTTCTTCAAGTTACAGAGCTTCCTATCAGAAGAGAAGAGAGAGTACATGGAATGAGTTCTTTATGCAAGTGCTATAGGTAGTATGATGTACACTATGGTGTGCTGTAGATCAGATATAGCACATGCAGTGAGCATGGTTAGTAGATACATGGCTAACCTTGAGAAGAAACACTGGAAAGCATTAAAATGGATATTGAGATATCTGTATGGAATAAGGGATTATGGTTTGGTATTTGGTGGATAGCCGGGAGGATTTGAAGAACAATCTATGAAGATGTGTGAAGGTTCAAGTCCTTTGGAAGGGTTTGTTGATGCAAATTATACTGGTGATCTTGATACAAAGAGGTCTACTATTGGATACCTCTTCTGCGTATATGGTGATCGATGTTTTGGAGATCAACCCTTCAGTCAATCATGACCTTGTCTACCATAGAGGCCGAGTATATTGGGATAACGGAGGCTGTAAAGAAAGCCCTTTGGCTTAGGAGACTGATTGATGAGTTGGGGGTGGAGTAGAGGAAGATTACACTATTCAGTGATAGTCAGAGTTCTCTGTTGTTGGCACAGAACTCGATCTATCATGCACGCATAAAGCATATAGACGTGAGGTACCACAGGATCAGAGAGCTGATGGAGGAAGGTGAAGTGAAACTGATGAAGATCCATACCAAAGAGAATCAGTCTGATGCACTCATGAAGGTACTCCCCAGTGACAGCTTTCAGAGATGTGTGGCACGAATGGATCTGTTAAGAAGAGATGAGTTCACAAGGACCTAGAAGCATCAAGATGGAGAATGTAAGCTCAGAAGTGGCACTCCGAAGTCTTAGAAACATGAGAAAATAGGTCATAGAAAGATGGAAGCAAGTCGAAAGAGAAATCATTTTTCCTAGCAAAGTTCAAAAATTGGGCTGGCTCACCCTAAGACTGAGTCGACTAAGTTGGAAACTAGGCTGGCTCAATCCAGAACTGGGTAGGCTAGGTCTTAGAGAAAAATCTAAATAGAAAGCAGCATTTTTGGACTATTAGCATGGTACACAACTGAGTCGGATCAGTCTGGGACTGAGCCGATCCTGTCGTAGGTTAGTCGGCTCAGTCTGAAACTAGGTTGGTTCAGTTTTTATGGGTTATTATTTTGTGGACATGGATTGTTTGGATTTGGAGAGTTTTTCTATGAGCTTGGGCTTGACCCTTGTAAAGTATATATACTGAAAATAGGTCAAGATTGTAATGAGGCTGAGATATACTTAATAAAAATTCTTTTCTTCTAAAAATCTCTTCTTCTCTTCTTCTCTATTTCTTAAATTATTTGATCATGCTTCCGCATTAATCTCTGAGAGGTTCTTTTTTGTTACTTGGCTAATCACCAACAGCTATGCCGATCTATATAGGAAAAGCGCATATTCCCAACACTCAACAACAGTAAACCACCTGAGCTTGAGATCTCTCTACGACCCTGGTATCCGAGATCGGTTAAGTACCAATGTCGTCAACCCTGTTGATGAGCACTGCCCCAATTGACACCGAGATCGATAAAACATTGATCTCGCCATACTAATCAAATCGGTAATTTACCGACCTTGATATGAACCAAAAGTTGATTAAATGCTAATTGCACTAGCTCCAATCAAATTGCGGCCCTCCTCCAGCTGTATTATAATTAATTGCCACCAAGGTAGATAATCAATAATTATAATCTAGCTGATTATAACAAACTAACAGCCTAACAAATTTTTTTTAAGACCTAAGCAAATTTCTCTATAAATAGAGAGGGAGGGTACCCTTCCGTGAGGTAAGCTAAAGCATAAGATTCACAGAGTCGATACTCTGCCGAAATCACTCTCGACTTTTCCACTGAAGGAAGATCAAATCACTCTCCACTCAAATAGTCTCTTACCACTTTCTTAAGTTTCTATTTCTACTATCTGTTCTCAGGGTCTTAGCTGACTTAAGCATCAAAGAGTCCTAAAGCTAGAGGATATCCCATCGTTCTTGAGACTTAAGCAACAGAGGGTCCTAAAGTAGGAGGGTACCCCACCGACTCTTGAGACTTTTCTTGTAGGTTGGTTCATGATCCATGATGATTCAACCTAACTAGCTCTCCAACACAAATCTTTTACAAGAATCTGAAGCCCTGCTGCAATATTTTCCAAACTTTCTTCTGCTGTTGCCTAAAATTTGACTTACTTGAGCAATGGATGGTGCTCCACTTGAAAACCTCTGATAAGAAAACTTACCTTTCAAGTCTGCCCCATAATCAAGATGCATGGTCAACCACATATCCAAGTACTCCACCTCATCACTTTCTGTGTATTCACCTCGATAGGTGACTGATGACACTACCATCTCTTGCACCTATTGACTTTGATAGGCTTTGGATTCTAGTGGCAACAAATATCATTTTATTAATACATTAATATATTATTAAATATTATTAATATTTTAAAAATATTTTTTTAATAATAAGTTATTATTTACTTAAATATATTATTTTTATTAATATAATATTAATATTACTTGTTGTTGAGAAGGTCAGCAACCAAGAAAGTTAGTGGATTAGATTTCTTAAAAAGTTTAAGCAAATCTAATAAATATATACTTTTAACCAAATTAACTCAAGTATAAGTATGGTGTATGCAATGTGCAGCAACAGAATTTAAAAAATACATGATGCAATGCAAGAATTAATATATTATTAGTATTATCAATATTATTATTTATTAATTTTATTATTTTTATAAAAAATTATATTTTTAATTAATGTATTGAAATATAATCCTCTAGACCTACCTTCTATATATCTTTCTTTAAAGCTATTAGCTAGATTAGAATCAGATCGATCAGATTTGGACTCAAATTTGGTTACGTCAAAATTCTATAATAAAAATTCTACATTAATGATTCAAACAATTGAATATAATCTACCACCTTAAAACTGCTTGCACATATATGATTTGAAAACTTCTATGTGAGGATTTATGGTTCTCCCAAGCCTTGGGAGGTCATGGGAGGAGTCACGGTGATGGCTCTAGAGATTTTAGGAGCTTAATTGGTGCTTCGAAGATCTAAAATATAAGGTGAAGTAAGGAACCAAAGTCGGAGACTCAAGAATGTAGAAGAAAGATTTTCTGCAGGTTTGCCGACTCAGTCTAAAATTAGGTCGGCTAAGTCTCAGAGCATAGGTAAAATAGAGAGCTGCGCATTCGGAACTGTTGGTATGGCATAGGATTGGGTTGGCTCAGTTTCAAACTGAGCCGATTCAGTGGAACTTAGCCGGCTCAGTGCTAAGACTGAGCCAACTTAGTGCGCGGGCAGAGTTACGCGAGGGTCTATTTTAGGCTAGGATCTGGATGGATCCTAGGAGTCTTAAGGCCTGGTTTGAGAGACTTAAGGAGGCTAATTCATGTATGGGTCGGGTCTAGATCTAGAGGATGAGAGCATGGGAGACATGAGTGTACATGGGCTCAGTAAGTGCTTTCATGTATTGGGTTAGTCGGAGAGTTTTTTGGTCGGACCTAATGGCTATGTATAAACACATAGATTGTATTAGGGTTTCAAAATGCTGTGGAATACAAACCTTTTCTCCCTGATTTCTCTCTTCTTCTCTTCTCTCTAGTGTAATTACCCTAGGTCTTGAAGAAGCCCTAGAGAGGGGGGGCGCATCCCTCAAGCCCAAAGAGGAAGGCACTCCATCATAGATCTAGGTGGAGGATTGGTGGTTTGCTGCCCATAGAGAACGTCATAGGTTTCTTCAGGTCTATGCTAAAGATCAGGAGCTTCTGCAACATGATATCGAAGCTTATGATGCCAAGGATGATTGACGTTCGAGCGATCTGGAACGTTGTGGACGGTAACATTCTAGCAAATACATTAAATAGTAAAAAATTGGATAGTCTAAATAAAATTAAATTAGATGTATTTTTTCAATCATTTAATGCGTGTGCTAGGAATCTTCAATTCATATGATTTTTAGTGTACAAGTAATTTTGAGATAGTAGATCATATCTAATGGCTTGGATCATCGATTTAAGATCCTTTTTGTATAATTTGGACCTAACCAGATATGAGCTCAAATCTGATCGTCCTTAGCTAAATCTGTCCCTTGAAGCTATAGTCCAATAATGTAAATTATCAAACCACAGAAAGAAATATGTTTCACCTGGTGCTACTAGCAAAAGGATTGGTTGAGTTTAATATCACTCTCGACAACAAATTTACATCTCAAACACAAAGGAGTGTAGTTGTTCAATGTATATGAAAATATTTAAATGAATAGAAAATGATGGTATGGACCATTTCAAATGAGGAAAAAAAAATATTCATGATCAATATGATATGTCATCACTTCACCTCACCAAAAAAAAAAACAATTTTGGGTTGGTACCGTGGGTTGGATGACTCAACACAATCTCATCCATTTGATCAATGCACTCTATCTCTTATAATCCTTTAATTAACATACAATAATAATGTCACACTATGATTATGACAAAACCAACCATTGAAATGCCCTCTGTTTTATGCTTAATCCCTTAAAATTATTTTAATTAACAAGCAATAATAATGTCACACTATGACTATGACAAAACCAATCATTGAAATGCCCTTCGTCTTATGCTAAACTATAACAATACCCTTCGGAATTGAGATTAAATTATAGAGTGTTGCAGGATCCTAAGTTGAAATATCCTTCTTTTTTTTTCTAAATGATAAAAATGTCCTTAGAAATGCATCATGAATATGACAAAACTAACCACAAAAATGCCCTTTGTTTATGCTAAACTACAGTAATGCTCTCCAAAAGTGAAATTAAGTTACGGAACACCGGAAGATCCAAATGCCCTTCTTTTTTTTTCCTTAAACTACAAAAATACACTTGGAATATTTAAAAACATCACATTGGGACTATAACAAAGCCAATCATGGAAATCCCCTTTGTTTTCTACTAAACTACAACAATATCCAAAAGAAACACTTGATGTGAAATTAAATTATGGAGGGTTGAAAGATCCTAAGTTGAAATACCTTTTTTTTTTTTGCCTAAACTATAGAAATACATTTAGAAATGCTTTTGTATGAAATTAAATGGAGGCTCTGCCAATGTATAGCCTCCATTATATATATAGATATACACATACGTACATACATACATACATACAATCATATATATATATATATATATATATATATATATATATATATATATATATATATATATATATATATATATATATATATATATATATATATATGAAAAATTATATATATTTAAACCCCAAAAATTTGAAAATATCAAGTAGCTACCAAAACTTCAAGTTTACTATAATATAGCCTAATTGTTTATCTGGATCCTAACACTATTAACAGAATGAGAGGAAAGACAAATATATTCTTGCTTCAAAGATATTGTTATTTGTCATTCATCAACTTACATAAATCTCAAACCTTTCCATTCTCTATCATTTATTCACCTATATATATCTTAAAGTGCCTCATCATTTATCATTTGTTTGACAACATAGATCTTAAAGTACTCTGACCTCAATCATCTATCTAAATGCATAGATCTTAAAGAGCTTTATTTTTTGTTATCCATCAACCTACATAGATCACAAAGTATTCTATTTGTGGTCCATTTGCTTGCGCAGATGTCAAAGTGTTTTATTTATGATCTATCCATCTGCATTGATCTCAAAGCACTTAGTCCTCTATCATCATTTGTCGATCCATGCAAATCTAAAGTAGTCCATCCCCTACCATTTGCTTGCACAGATGTCAAAGTGTTTCATTTACGATCTATCCATCTGCATTGATCTCAAAGCACTCAATCCTCTATCATCATTTGTCGATCTATGCAAATCTTAAAGTAGTCCATCCTCTACCATCTGCTTATATAGATCTTAAAGTACTCTATCTTCCATCATTCATCTTGCACAGATCTCAAAGCACTCGATCATGTATCAATTATCATCTACACAAAATTTAAAGCACTCCATCTTATATCATTTATCTACCTGCATAAATCTTAAAGCACTCCATCCTCATCATCTATTCACTTATACAAATCTCAAAGTACTCATCTTCTATTATTCATCCACCTACATGGACTTTGAAGTGCTTATCTTTCCATCCACCTAGTTGCATAAATCTTAAATTATTCATCCTCTATCATCCATCCATCTACACAGCTCTCAAAGTACTCCATCCTCTATCATCATCCACCAAAATAATTCTTAAAGCACTTCACCATTCGTCATTCATCTATCTATATAGATATCAAAGTACTTTATTCTCTATCATTCATCTATTTGTACAAATCTCAAAGCGCTCCATCTTTTATCATTCATTTATCTATATAGATCTTAAAGGATAAAGGTATTCATCCACTAGCACTGATCTCAAAGTTCTATTTTTCTACTATACTTTTCAATTTCTATCAAAACAACAATCTCTTGCTAAGTTAGTGAGAAGGATAGTTATGAAATTCTATTAAAATTAAGCTATCAAATGACTCTTATGTGATAACATTCTCCAATAAATAAAAATGGCTGGGCCATATTGCAATAATTTTAAAGTTTTGAGGTCTAATTGATACTTTTAAACTTTTGGAGTCTAAGCATAAATGGATTAAATTTGAGCAAGGGTCTCTATGATTTTTCTATATATATATATATATATAAGATAAAGCTTCATGACATCATCTAGAATAATAAGCATGGATCTAGCATGGTGTGCGATCTACACTATAGAGTGCTATGTAGCATTTGATGGCTAGCATTAAAACATGGACAGTTATCAAATAAGATCGTATTATATATCAAATATGGTATGTCCTGTTTGATGGCCATCCATTTACTGATGATGCCTGTCGAATATTGCATAGTGCTCTACAATACAAACTACACAACATAGAGGATCTTGGATCTAGAATAACCAATGAAGTAGAAAAAATGAATTAGACCATTCAAGCACAATTGAACATATACCCAACTATCAAACCAAACACAATAAACTTGAAATTCCATTCAAATCGATAAGCATAAGGGTAGACACATAGAAAGCTTCATTACATTTCATGCTTATTATTTCTTGCTACCATCAAGACTCTAGCCTCACAAGACCTAACCAATAAATTATTAGTTATATTATTCTTGAGGCTGCCCAGGAAGGCAGAGTAGGCCTTACAGTTGAAGGGGATCACATCATTGCATGTTGTGGTTGACTTGCTCAACCAAGATACCCACATGATGTGGGTCGTTGTTTGGTGGTGACATTTCTGACTCGAAACATGATGGCTAGTAGGCGATGTGATAGTGTTGGTGCATGGAGTCTGGGGTTTCCATTTGAGAACTCTTCTTGATCACATCTCCCATGCCCATGATCTTATCGGACTAGATTTTCTCTCCTTCGTCGACTCCTACATAAAGAGGGGTATTTACCATGGATAGATGTATTGGTGCAGTAGCCATTATTTTCTCTTCTTTTGATTGGTCACATTAGTAGGCTTTGAGGATCATGAGTTTGTGAGACGGCTCATCTATTTGGGGTTGTGACAGCCGTTTGGGAGCGTCTCGTTGATGAAGATTCGAGTTTGCTATATTTCATCTTAGGAAAGAGAATCGGTGCTTGGTGTAAGGTTCTCCTTTTATTTGTTCTTCTGCACATAGTGGATCTCTCTTTGCTCTTCCTGTAGATGTAGGCTATGGTCGAACCACATAAATCCTAATATCCTTGTGTGGTTTGGTTTTATCTATTTTGCTGTGCTATTTTCTTTTGATCTTTGATGCACAAATACGCTTGGGGATACACTTTTTTTTTTGATTATTCCACTGCACTATACCACTAGTTTCATAATGTCTTATATCAGAGCATTGATTTTGTGTGTTTCTACTAAGATTGATTAGATGTGTGCAACTAAGATGTCGATAAAGTTCGAAGTTGAAAATTTTGATGGCAAAATGGATTACAACTTATGGAAGAAAAGAGTGAAAGCAGTCCTGGTTCAGCAAAACCTTCACAAAGCTCTTCTTAGCAAGGAGAAATCAAGTATTACCAATGCAAATGAGTGGTTAAAGCTTGATCTAAAAGCTTCTAGCACTATTGAGTTGTGCTTGGTGAATGAGGTAATGTATAATGTTGAAGATTGCAAAACTACCTCTGATTTGTGGAAGAAATTAGATGATCTTTATATGGCAAAGTCTCACGCAAATAAATTACATTTGAAAAAGCAACTTTATGGCTTACATATATCTAAAGGGGGTGATCTTTTAGAGCATTTAAATGTGTTCAATAAGTTGATTTTGTAGCTTCGTAATTAAGGGGTGAAAGTGAAGGTAGAAGATTGGGTTATTATTCTTCTTTCATCTTTGTCCAAGTCCTATGACCACTTGGTGACCACCATCTTGTATGGCAAAGATACTTTGAAGATGGAGGAGGTCAAGACAATCTTGCTGTCAAATGAGACCAGGCACAAGTTTGATATTGGTGATAGTTTGATGGCAAAGGGTTAGGGTCAAGAAAGAGGATGTCAAAAAGAAAAAAGTAGCATGAAGAACCATTCCAAATCCAAATCCAAGTCAAGAAAATGAAATAACAAGTGCCACCACTGCAAGCAAGAAGGTCATTAGAAGAAGGATTGCCCCAAATCAAAGTCCAAGCAAAAGCAAAACATTGATGAGGCTGACATTGCTACTGAGTCAGAGGAGGGAGATGTGTTGACCATCTCTTTAGGTATGGACTTTTCAAATACTTGGATTCTTGATTCTGGTTGTTTTGATCATATATGCTAGCATAGAGATTGGTTTGCTTCTTATACATCTCATGATGGGGGTAGAGTTCTTACGGATAATAATACTGAGTGCAGAACTATTGGGATAAAAACAATCAAAATTAAGATGTTTGATGGAGTTGTAAGAACTTTGACTGATGTCAAGGATGTTCCTAATATAAGAAAGTCTCTCATGGTACCTTAAATGCCAATGGATGCACATTTGTTAGTGCTAATGGCATATTAAAAATTAAACATGGTGCCTTAGTTTTGATGAAGGGAGAAAAGATAGATTTCCTATATAGGTTGATTGGAAAAACTGTTATGAGTGATGCTGCTGTTACATCTTTTTTTTATGATGATGATGCCACATTATTGTGGCATGCTAGGCTTGGCCATATAAATGAAAGAGAGATGTTAGAATTGTATAACAAGAATTTACTCAATCGTATTAAATCTTGCAAACTTGATTTCTATGAAATATGTGTTCTCGGTAAGCAATGCAGGGTAAAGTTTGTCACCTCAACCAAAAGGAGCACATGGGTCCTTGAGTACATTCATTTAGATGTTTGGAGAGTAGCATCAGTCACTTCACATAGAGGAGCTAGGTACTTTTTTACTTTTATTAATGACTTCTCTAGGGAAGTTTGGGTTTACTTCTTAAAATATAAGTTAGAGACTTTTGAGAAGTTCAAGAGCTAGAATGTCAGATTTGAGAAGCAGATAGGCAAGCAAATAAAGATTCTCCGCACTGACAATGGTGGAGAATACACCTCCAGAGAGTTTGTAGATTACTGTCTAAAGGAAGGTATAGCTTAGCACTTTACTATCCCAGGTAAGGCATAGCAAAATGGGGTAGTTAAAAGGATGAACAAGACACTACTTGCGAGAGCTTGTTGCATGAGACTGTTTGCAGATTTTTTAAAGCAATTTAATTTAGATCGAGATAGATAGCACCACATGCTACTTGGTGAATCTATCTCCTTCAACATCACTAGGACTTAAAACACCATAGGAGGTTTAGTTTGGTAAGCTAGTTGATTACTTTGATATTCATATATTTATTTAACCTATGTATGTGTTGTTACAGGAGGATTTGAGGACTAAGTTTGATGTGAGGTCCAAACCTTGCATCTATATGGAGTATAAGGTCAGTGTGAAAGGCTACAAGCTTTAGAATCTAGTTAACCAGAAGGTGGAGCTCCATAGAGATATGATATTTGATGAAGCTTCAATGTTGAAGAAAAAAATTCAGTATCAGATCCATAGTGTGAAGAAGCCTAGTATCTCGATTTAGGTGGAGACACTGATCAAGACAGGCAACAGCAATACTGATTCGAGGGAATCTTTAGAGCAGGACATAGAAATTAGATAGCCATAGGAACAAAAGGAGCCATACTCTATTGCTACACGAAGGGCTAGAAGAAAAGTACAACTATCATTGAGGTTAAGAGATATGGTTGCTTATGCTTTTCTTCTTATTTCTTCTGATCCAATGACTTTTCAAGAGGCTTTGTACAAAAAAGACAGTGATAGGTGGAAAATTACGATGGAGGAAGAGATGAACTCTCTTCTTAAGAATGAGAATTAGGAACTTATTGTAGGAACTAGATCTAGGGTTTTATGGATAGATCTTAAAACTTTTCAAGATTAGGCAATGGAAGACTTAAATAAATAAAATATTTATTTAAATAAATATGTAAACACCTAGATATCAGATCTATTACATGATCAAGATATGATATTAAATTAAAAATTAAAAACATAAAGAAGAAGGAAAGATTGGTCACATCAACCTAGATCTACACTGCATCTAATGTAGGTATGAAATCAATAGATTAGATCTATTACCCATGCAAGTTAGATGTTCTAACTTGCTGATCTAGACATGAGGATGAAGTTACGAGCCGCACATGCATCTAGCCGCTAGGAGTCATCCACACGAGCCTACGAACTCTGATCTGAAGTTCAATGCAGAAAATCAGCACAGCATGCTAGTACCGTGTTGATCCATCTTCGATGGTCGATCTGATGCTCCCTTCTTCAAAACATGGACTTTCCAAAATATGAGAAGGAAGAGGAGAGTTTTCTGATTTGAGACTCTCTCAAAAAAAAACTCAAAAGAAGGAGGAGAGATGAAGAATAAAATAGCCCTAGAAGAAGACTCTCTTCTTCTTCTCTTTTCTCTCACCTAGACATCTAGTTTGGTGCCTATGGAACCCCCACACCAAGGATCCTCTTTCTTTGATTTTTATACACCCCAAACCTCTCCCAAAGATCTATATTTCATGAAAATTTCAGCCAATTTTTTTTTTTTAAATAATGAGATATGCAGAGTCCAAGTTTGGTCAAATTCTTAGACTAGGAAAGACATTAAATGGCAAGTTGTTGGGGCACCCAACTCTTAGGCGCCCCCATCTTTTCTTCTGCCATGGACCAGCAAGGGGGGTGCACAAAAAATTCCTCTTTTACTATAAAAATCAAAGAAAATAAGGAAGGATGGGTCGGCACACTTATGGAAAGAGTTTTGGTTGTTTCAAAATACTATCTCATAGGATTTCAAATCTAAACAAACTCCAACTTTGACTTAGTCCATTACCCAACTTCCTAATGAGAATAAGAGGAGAGGAGGGGGGTGTGAGAAGGCCTTGGCATGAGAAATCTTCATGTAAAAATAAAAAACCAAAGGGGAGGGTGGGGCGTGAGGATTAGGTGGCATAAGTGATAGGGAGTCCTAGTCATACTAGGACTCCTATTTTGACTTGGTCAAACAAGGTCTTTTAACCAAATAAAATCAAGAGTAAACCAACCTAATTAAATTAGACCTTAATCCATTTAAGAACTTAATTAAATTAGATTAAATTAAATTTAATTTTGATTTAATTTTCTAATTAAATTAAAAAAATAAGGTTGACCCGAGTCCTAGTTAGACTAGGACTTGTTCTTTCTTGTACTTGCTTATCTAATAAGCCAATTAGACTTAATCCAATCAAATCCAAACTAAATCTAATTAAATTATATTTAATTAGACTTAATTTTATTTCTTTGGCTTAATCAAATTAAGTCAATTAGCAATCTAATTGGTAATCAACCCTCCTGCAACACTTGTACTAGGTAAACACCAATCGTATTGATTGTTTAACCCTAAAATAATTCTTAATCATTGATCAACCATCCAATCAGATCGTGAGCTCTAATGTGTGTGACCTCATAGATCCGAACCTAAGTCGATAGTATAGGAATAGATTTCTATAACAATCAAAATGACCATCTAGCAATGGTATCCAACGGTCGAATAGATCGAATGTATAGAGCAACATCCTTAGAATCCATGCGGATATAGTTTTCATATAATTCTTCTCCTTGACCAAAATGTTCATAGAACACCTCAGAGTTCAACTATCAACTCTGATCAAGTTGTTCATATTGTATTTCAAAATATCAAATCCATCTGATGGATTATCCTGGCCAAGATTTTGCTATATTGAAATACAGTGATATATTCTTCTCCAACTCTTGGAGTGGTCAATCCCATCTTGATCACACTCTGACTTCATAAGTACTTGACTATGCCCAGAAGTCTTTTGTTACTGAATTAAAAATTCAGTTAGTTTGGTACCAAAGCACAGTGAGTTGCATGCAGGTCACTAAGATGATCTCAGGTCAAAGGGACACGTATACCTATATCCCATCAAAGACATTCTCAACAGCAGAATGCTTTGGAGTTGATCACATTCAATAATGATGTACCTATACATCCTACCTATATGCCATACCAGTATCTTCACACTCCTTGGTTAAGAGGACAATCAACCTATATGGCATATAGTGACCTATGCTCGATAGCTGCTATCATTCTTATTAACAGTCTATCATTTGGTCGTGAACAAATTTAAGTACTAATTGATAAATCCTCTCTTTATTGAAGCTAAATAGTCCTAAGGACTTCATCACAATAATGAAGTTCGTTAGAAGATGAATACTTATGATGAAAAATATCAAAAATATATTTTATTTATTAATGAATCAATTACAAATATAAAGTAGCTCAATCGTCAACAGACTAACGATTGGCTTTGGGATACATTTTTCAATAACTCCTACTTATCCTAAAGCCACTCGACACAGTATCTGATACCCATCTTCGACTTGTGATTGTCGAACTTCTTTATTGCCAGAGCTTTAGTGAAGGGGTCGGTTGGGTTCTCCTTTCTATCAATCTTCTGAAAGTCGACGTCATCTTGATCCACAATCTTTCAGATCAAGTGAAAGTGGTACAGAATGTGCTTCATCCACTGGTGTGCCTTTGATTCTTTCGCCTGAGCAATGGCACTGGTGTTGTCGCAATAGAGCAGGACTGAACCATCAAGAAAGGGTGCTACTCCAAGCTCGGTGATAAACTTTCTCAGCCACACAGCTTTCTTTGCAGCATCTGATGCTGCCACGTACTCTACTTCACAAACAAAGTCTGCCACAGTATGTTGCTTGAAACTCTTTCAGCAGATGGCTCCACCATTCAGAGTAAAGATATATCCTGACATGCTTCTGTTGTCATCATGGTTAGATTGAAAATTGGAGTCTATAAATTTCATAAGTTTTAGATCTGACTTGCCATAAACCAATCATTGGTAGCTTAGTATTGTTCAAATACTTAAGTATGGCTTTAACCACTTTCAGTGATTTTCTCTAGAGTCAGACTGGTATCTACTTACTACTCCTAGTGAGTATGTCATGTCTGATCTCGTACATATCCTGACGTATATGATAGATTCCACTATCGAAGTATATAGAACTCTACTCATATACTCTCTCTCTCTTTAGGAGTTATCAGACAGTCCTTCTTAGAGAGAGAAATTTCATTGGCCTATCGGAAGAGCTTTTTTTGAAATTCTTCATGCTGAACTTCTTCAGCATAGTATCTATGTACGTGGACTGAGATAATCCAAGCATCCTTTTAGATCTATCCCTATAGATCTTCATCCCTAGGATGTAAGATGCTTCACACAAGTCCTTCATGGAGAACTATGATGAGAACCAGACTTTTATTTTCTATAGTGCAGGGATGATATTTTCGATTAAGAGAATGTCATCCACGTACAAAATAAGAAATACCACTACTGGACCATTTGCCCATTTATAAATGCAGGGTTCTTCTCCATTCTTAACGAAGCCATACGTTTTGATCACTTTATCAAAATGCATGTTCCAACTCTGAGATGCCTGCTTCAGTCCATAAATGGATCTCTGAAGTCTGCATACCTTGAACTCGTCTGTGGATGTGAACCCCTCATGTTGTATCATATACACCTTTTTTATCAACTCTTCATTTAGAAAAGATGTCTTCGCATCCATCTACCAGATCTCATAGTTCAGATGGATAGTAATTAAAAGCATAATCCAAATGGACTTTAGCATTGCCACAGGGGAGAACGTCTCATCATAGTCAATACCATAACGTTGATGATACCTCTTGGCAATCAGATAGACTTTATAGGTCTCCACCTTTCCATCTGCACTCTTCTTCCTTTTGAAGACCTATTTACACCTAATGAATTTAACCCCTTCAGATGGATCAACCAATATCCACACATCGTTGACCTTCATAGACTCCATTTTGAATTTTATGGCCTCAAGCCATTTTTCAGAATCAGGTCTCTGCATAACATCCATATAGGTGATTGGATCCTTATCATTTTCATCAAATTTGATGGGATCACCATCTCGGATCAAGAAACCATAGTATCTATCCGGCTGATGTGATACTCTATCAAAATGCCTTAATGGTGCCGGTATATTGGGCTCCAAATTTGATCTAATTGAATCTGGTTCTAGTTCAACTTCAAATGTCGGTCTTTCTACCTGTTGAACTTTATTAAGTTCAATATTAGAGGTAACAGTTTCTTCACTAAGAAATTTTTTTTTCAAAAAGGTTGTACTAAGACTGATGAACACCTTTTGTTCATTAGCATGATAGAAATAGTATCCTTTTGTCTCTTTTGGGTACCCTATAAATGTGCACTTATCAGACCTAGCTCCAAGTTTATCTCTAACTAACCATTTGACATAAGCCGGGAACCCCCAAATCCTAAGATGTGAAAGTGCTGACTTACAACCTGTCTATATCTCATATGGAGTCTTAACTACAGACTTACTTGAAATCCTATTTAATAGATAATAAGCTGATTCGAGTGCATATCCCTAGAAAGATATCGACAAGCTGGCAAAATCCATCATGGATCGGACCATGTCTAACAGAGTTTGATTCCTTCTTTCAGACACACCATTATGCTATGGTATTCCTAAAGGAGTCCATTGGAAGAGAATCTCATTCTCTTCTAGATATATGAGAAACTCATCAGAAAGGTATTCCCCTCCTCGATTAGACCGAAGAGTTTTAATACTCTTTCCAATTTATTTTTCTACTTCACTTCGGAATCATTTGAACATTTCAAAAGAATCTGACTTATGTTTCATCAGATAGACATATCCATATCTGGATAGATCATCTATGAAAGTAATAAAGTAGACATATCCATCTTTAGCACTTGTGTTCATTGATCCACATACATCAGTATGTACTAGACCTAAGAGCTCAATGGCTCTTTCACTTTTTTCAGTAAAAGGTGACTTGATCATTTTACTAAGAATATAGGATTCATAGATTGAAAGTGATTCACAATTATTGACTTCGAGGATTCTCTCTTGAGTTAATCTATCTATCCAGTTCTTGATTTAATCTGATTAAATCTATTTTTAGATCTTTTTATTTACTATTTTTTGATATTATAAGTATTATATAATAATTAAAAAATAGCAAATAAAATTATTTAATTTTTGAATATCATATGAGATATGATTGATGCATGTCTAGACTAGTTGTGAATAGTTCTACATAGTTGTCTAGATTAGGGTTTATTTTGATAGATCAATTTAAATCTAATTTTTAGATTATTATGAGATATTTAGATCTGAAAATATGGCATGATTATGATACATGAGATGTATGCAAAATACCCATAATTATATCTGATTTATATTATGAGATATAGATATAGATCTGATATTATTTGTAGTAATGAATGTTCCTGATTAAGGCGTTCCTCTTGGCCGTCCGGTCATAAGAACGAAGAAGGGTTTAAAAGGCCCTCTCTTTTCCATTCGATGGGTGTTCTTATGATGTGTAGGGTGCTACGTGTTCGTCTTAACAGAAACCCAAAAACTTACTTTCTGCAAAACCCAGATCCTGAAACCTAGGATTTATTGTGCATATTTTGTTTATGAACCCTACTTAATTAAGAAATAAGTTTATGAAATATTAATAAGTCTAATTGAAAATTTTAGATCTAAAGACATATTCAAAATACTGGGTTCGGGCTTGGGTTAAGCTCAATTAGGTCTAAGCGGTTGATCAAAATCGAATCAAGAGTTGTAAGATGGGATCAACAATGATTAAATTGACCAGCCTAATAGGATTAAGTCTGGGTCGCAAGATCGAGTCACGATCTAGCAAGACCTAATTAGGCTGCAAGGTTAGAGTCTGGATTATAGGCTAACCCAATTGGTTCTGCTCAACAATTTGGTGTCTAGGTAAGTTTGGCAATAGACGACCGACTGATTTTTAATTGGAAGCTACTCACCTGAATGCGTTCTTGTACGAGTTAATGGCTATTCCTCCACCGGTCTCACTTACCTTGCCATATCTATTGACCAGTTCTGATCTACGGTGGTCAATAATTCGAGCTAACCCATGCACTAGGTTAGTCATAATTGTTATGACTAAGCCAAGTCCTAGTTTAATGAGACTCAAATCAATTCTCCCTAAGAAAAATAATTAAGTCTGAGGTCTTCCACCATTGTAGATGTGCGGCCCTTCTCGGGGTTGATTGTTTCTCGGCTGGATACAGTGGCTCAGTTGCATCCGGAGAAGATGCAACCATGTTATAGGCATTGGATGCTATGGGTTGGAGATGAGTTGAGCTCAATATTCTGGATATGGTGAGAGACTCAATTAGGAATCCAATCTATGCAAATGGTGGCTCTGACTTAACTAAGGAGATGGATCAATATTCTGGATACGGTGAGATTCATAAATTAAGAGATCAGTTTGGGTGCACCATGATTTAGAGAATCATTAAACAAGATTGTTCACTCATTGGCTAACCATCATCAATAACTGTTAGGTGACGGTGATGATAGTTGGTGAGACCGCACCACCCACTAGAAATCATTAATCGTGAGATTTTTGCATCTCTACAGAGGAGTATAGGGATCCGAGAAAATAGTGAGTCTAATTTACTTTTAAAAAAATAAAATCCCTAAACAAATTGGTTAATGAAAAATTATAGTACTAACTAGAATCTTGACTCTCTATAGGAAAATATCTGCGTCCACCATAGCAACGTATCCTGACACACATAAACTGACTGACCCAATTATAAGATTGGCTCAGGAACTATAAATTATTTGAGTTTTGAGAAGTTAACCCATATTTGGATCAGGACCCTTCCACATTACCAGCCCATCCATCTGTTAACAGAGAGCGCTCTGGAAAAATGGATTGATGAAGATAATGATCTAAGATATTACATGTTAGGCTCGATGTCTGATGAGCTCCAGCGCCAATCATGAGGATATCAGGACTGTCCACCAAATATTGCTCACCTGTAGAAGATGTTTGTAAATAGAGTCGCGCAGCCAAATATCAAGTCACAAAATGATTTTAAGGCTAAGATCATGATGGGCAGTTAGTCCAAAATCACCGTCTGACAATGATCAAGGACATGGAAGAGCTTGAGAAGCTCGGTGTTGAAGTTGGACTTGGCCTGCAGAACGATATCATTCTGCAATCCTTGACTGATGCATATGGACAATTCATCATGAATTACCACATGCATAAAGTTCAGAATTCCTTGGCCGAATTAATGAATAGCTGGTTACCGCTTAGCTTTCTATGAAAGATCTAAGGCTCAGTTCTTGCTATGGAATGGACTTCTTCCCAAAAGAAAGGTCTTCTAGAAAGAAAAAGAAGTCTATGAAAAAGCAAAAAGAGGAAGGATCAAAGAAGAAGAAGGCAGAGCCGAAGAAGAGGCCGATGTCAAAGGAAAGTGTTTTCCATTTGCAATAGCGACAGCCATTGGAAGCGGAACTGCCCTACTTACTGGCTACCCTGAAGAAGAACAATAGAGGAATGTCCTTCTGGATTATCTCGTTATTGAGTCTAACTTTACGGTTTCTTCTGCATCCAGTTGGGTGCTTGACTCTGGTTCTAGTGCTCATCTATGTACGTTTCTATGCAGGGTCTGTGAGAGTAGCAGGAAGCTGAGGGCATGGAGACATGATCCTACGCATTGGTAATGGAGCAAGAGTTGCTCCAGTAACATGGGAACATACCCTCTTTCGATTACCATCTGGTTTTAGACTTAGTTTTACACAGACTGTATATTTTATGCCTGCAGCTAGCAGGAATTTTGATTTTTGTTTCATGCTTAGCACAAGAAGGTTATGTGATCACCTTCTTTAAGGAACATTGTAACATTCTTTATGAAAGAAATAAAATTGTAAATGGTTTTCTTATTAATAGTCTTTATCAGCTACATATTGATGTACCTGTTCTAACTCTCGAGCAAAACATGAATGCCAAATGACCTAGGGATAGTCCAAACGACAAATATCTATGGCACTTAAGATTAGGTCATATAGCACAAGATAGGATCAACAAATTGGAGAAAAAAGGGCTATTGAGTCCGTTGACTTCTGAGTCATATCCAACTTATGAATCCTGTCTTCAAGGCAAAATGACCAAACTCTCTTTTGTTGGACATGGAGAAAGGGTCACAGATCTCTTTGCCCTAGTACATACAGATGTGTGCGGCCCATTTGATGTGCTGGCTAGAGGCAATTTTGTCTACTTCATTACCTTTATCGATGATCTGTTTAGGTATGGGTATGTGTATCTTATGAGACACAAGTCCGAAGCCTTTGAAAAGTTCAAAGAATTCAGACATGAAGTAGAAAAACAAACAGAAAAACCCATTAAGGTTCTTCGATCAAGATCGAGAGAGGTGAATACCTTAGCCAGGAATCCTAGACTATCTCAAGGATAATGGCATAGTCTCTCTCAATGGACCTCCACCGGAATACCTCAACTCAACGAGGTTCAGAATGGAGAAATTGGACTCTATTGGGATATGGTTCGATCCATGATGAGCTTCACAAACCTCCCTGATTTTTCTTTGGGGACACTCATTGTTAACTCAATTTATCTACTGAATAGGATTCCCTCTAAAACCGTTCCTACCACACCGTATA
>QRFJ01000692.1:206352-230072 GCA_006176705.1 Cocos nucifera
CAAAAACATGCAAGACTATTCTATAGAACTATTCTATTCTAGAACTAGTCATGCATATCTTCTAATCTTAGATCCAAATTATTTAATTTTAATTTTTTCTGATTTCAGATCTGATCACATCTCATGTGACATCTAAAATCATTATTTTTAATTAAAATAAATTTAAAATCAGATCTAAACAATTTAGAACCATGGCTCTGATACCAGTTGAAGGGAAATCCTGATTTTCCCGGTCCAGGTTCGTTCAGATCTGATCAGATCAAGAGATATATTTCAAAAATTTTTCTCTTGATCCCAATCAGATCTTGATATATTTTAGATCTGATTCTTATTATTTTAATAAAATAAAATTAAAAGATAAATTAAATCAAATTTAATTTACCTGATCTGGGTAATCCTATTACCCTGTTGATGATCCTGTTTGCAGCGGAAGGTTCTGGATCTTAGCCACGCAAGCGCCTGGCCTCTACCGGTATCCACTCGGGTTGGATCTGGAGATCCTCTTCTTCTCTATCACACCTCCAAAAATTAGATCTGGATCTGATCTGGAGGATCTTCAAAACTCTTTTTGAAGATGAGCAGTCGTCCTTTGCAGCAGCGCAGCCTTCTTACTTTTGATCGCCTTTCTTTGATCTGAATCGCACCAACCAAGGTCCAAAACTCCTTTTGGACGTGGAGAGCAAGGGGAGAAGGTGGTTTGGCATGGAGAGGGAGGGGAGAGGCAGCCTTGGGGCATGGGAAAACTATGATCTCATCATATCTTTATATATTTTAATCTGAGTTGGATACAGGGTCTTATTTATAGACTAGCTGTGATCCAACTCCTCTTCTTCCCAACCAATCACAACCCTTTGTGAAATCAGATCTAAATCTGATTGGTGGGAATAGAGTCCCCTGGATTCCTCCTTAGAGGGTGCCTAAGACCAGTCAAAGTTGGTTCTTAGAAGAACTCTAATTGGAATCCAAAAAGGAGATGGAGTCCTTGTCCAACAAGGACTCCTAGGCGCCTCCAACTTGGGCACACGCCTAGGGTGGCGTGCGCCCTTCTCCTTGCCAGGTTCTGGCAGGGGGACAGGCCCCCACCAGCTCTCCAATAGGTGCATGACATGTGGTCAAAAGTCAAAGTGTCAATGGTCAACGTTTGACCAGTCAAAGGTAGACTTTTGACCAAAGTCAAAGAATAAGAAATGGCAGGTGACCAAAAATGGCAGGTAATGTCTTACAAAATAAGACAACCTTTTCTGACTTGGACAACCTCCAGTCAGACCATATGAAGGCCTCTGATTGAGCACAAACTCCTTTGGCTCAGACAGGACAACTTATTTATGATAGCAAAAGAAGAACGTTAGGTTCAATCGAGTGCTAGCACGATTTCCTTGAACCTAATTGAATCTCATTCAGATCAATTGAACTAGATCAGTTCAATTGATGATCACCAGATTCAAACCCTTGTTTGTGTGACCCAGTTAGGTTCAGTTCTGTATGGTAATGGGATATGTCATGATCTCTATCATCGACATCATCGAAACTCCTTTCGATGGATCAGAACTCTTCTGATTCGAACAGCTAGAATGATCGATCATCTAAATCATTCTAATTGCTCCCAAAATCCACCAGTGACACCTAGCAGTATATGGTGGCAACCCATCAGAGCTGAATGCGAACCTCTTGGTGCAGCTACCTGTGTGATTAAGTTCTTCTATCTTGAGCCCCGATCAGATTAGGGTTAAGGTGAACTCGTCAAACCCTAGTCTCTGTCATATGATGTAATCATTCGATTCGAGTCCAATGTGAAAATCTAAATAGAAACTCTTTCTATTATTTCACTCTGCCATGGCCATGGGCTTCTGGACTTGATTCTCATGATTATCATAGGGCTGCTCCTCTACCACCGAGGTAGATAGATTCCATCTTGATGCCATCCAGTTCCTACAATGAACATGCTATAGCCAACATACACCTCAGGGTTCCATATGGCTAGGAGACCGAGTAATGGTGTAGTCAAACTATAACACCCTCAAGGTGAACTGCCGATGCACCTCAGGTCAAAGAACCAGACACACTACTGCAGCATCGAGTCAGTCATTGACGAGAAGGTAGACTCCGTAATGACTACTCGAGGTGGTCACGCTCAGTGCCCTCGTTCTCTAACGAGTACCTGTACTCTCGCTCCGGTGTCTCCACACCGTAGACTCAAGACTCATCTACTAAAGAGAAGCGATTGTACACCAACCTTCCGGATCAATCACCATCCTCGTGATGATCCTATGGTCGGGAGCAATTTATGAGTTAATAATGATTATTCATGTCTTAAATTTTCAACTCTTGAAAATATGAATTATCATTACCATTAACTCAAAGGATGTATCACAGACACTAAATACACATATGTGATAGAAAATAACCCATTTTATTGATTTTAGTCAAAATTATAATTTTGCCCCTAGAAGTGTATTACAAGTGTCAGCCAATTCTGGCTTTCTAGGGCATATATAACATATAGGTTGCTCTTAGTCCCATCTTCAGGCTTCTATCCTTCCTTCTGGCATCGTTTTTTTGATTGGGATCCAATTCGAGTACTCATAACCAGGATTATTCACTTTTTTTTAAATGGTAAGGAATGGGAGAAACAACTTGGACAGTGAGTTCAATATTGCATCTTTCCTAAGCTATTTATGTAAGGAAAAGCTGAGCTTGCTCAATCACTCTATCAGCTCGATCATATACAATACATGATCAGTGACAAAGGCACCATCCCGCATTCTAGTATTGAAGATGGCACAACTAGTCTTGTGCCTCTCCACGTCATTGGGTGTGCCAAAGAAATCCTCCAATACTTGAAGCATGTCCTTTGGCTGAGCCATCTCAAATCTGTGACTGAACTCATCACTCATAGCAGCCAGCATGATGCAACGCATCGTAGTTCGATCACTGAGCCACTTTTGATAAGTATCTCTGATTATTCCACATGCATTGGCAGTTGGATCCTCAAGTGCAGGATCCATCAGCATATATAGGATTCGTTCATGCTCCAGAACTATCTCCAACTTTCGGTACCAGCTACCGAAGTTGGGTCCTACCAACTTATCATTATCCAACAATGATCAGAGCGATAAGAAAGTGGCCATATTTGCATAAAAAAAAAATATAATCTAATTAGTAATTGATTCATTAAACCTAAAGATTTAGACTTTAATCAAAAGGTTCTTCCATTATTTATTCAGATTGGTAGCCTCTACCTTCAATCCGAGAAATTATCGTAATTTCTTAGTGGGTACTAAAATTCATATAGACTGTACATCAGCCCAACTTTGGTTAGCCCACCCATGTACATCTAATGATAGATTCATAACCTATTATTTCTCCAAACAATTTCTAGTAATTAAATTTTGTCCCAGTCCCTGATCGGTTGGCTTTGTCCTTCTCAGAAAAGGGTCCAGTTAGGTCCAACCATTAACATGACCATAATTGGCCCATCTAACTAATGAATGATTAGGTCCAACTTTGGTTGGCCCACCTGACCATCATTTAGAAAGATATATCCAAGAGATCATATAATGAATGATAATTTCATCAATCGATAAGCATCAGAGCTTTGGGCCTCCAATGATTATCCAACTGATGGACCCATTATCATCAACTTTAATGGGAGGCTATGATCCAATTATCATATAACTATTTCATTTTAGAGACCTAATAATTTTAGAAGATTTATTTATAGAAGTGAGTAGGTTAGAGTAACCAGCTTGTCATGATCCTTCCACTGGCTTCACCAAGTCAGCTTAAGAAAGACCACTAACAGACTGGTCTAGGAGCACCCAAATTAATCACACTGATTTACCTAGCTGACATGGGTCAACTCAAATTGTCAAGTAATCTGATCAAAACTTAATCTCTCCAAGAAGGCCAAGTAAGTGAGATCGATGGAAGGATCTGTCAAAGCTTACCTTAGACACCATCAAAAATGGCCAAATAAGTAGACTGTCAATTAAAAACCACCGATCATATGTGCCAAACTTACCTTAGACACCAACTAGTTTAATTAGTCTTGATTAGATCAACCTAACAGTTTGAGCTAGACCTCTTAGCCAAGAATCAAGTCCATTTGGTTCTTGTTAAAGATATGGCCTTGACCAACTATAACTATTGTAATTGATCTAGAGAATCCTTGACCTAATCTAAGACAATAATTGATTAGATTTAGTCAATTCTCTAATTAAGTCCATTCTTTAATCTAACCTTAGGTCTAACCCAATTAATGGATCTAATCCCCACTAACCTATTAACCCAATATGTTATGATTCGTGTCATAGGATCTTCAATTTACAATCCTAGAACCTAATCAAACAACATCTTAATTCTTAATTAAGTTTTGGACTGAGAGTTAGGATTTGGCTTTAAAAATAATTTTCATGTTTGTAAAATATTTTTATAATATGGTTCTATCAATCAAGTTGCATGTTTGATTCATAATCAATATGCAAGTAAAATAAACATGAAACTACTTTAGATCTAATCTAAATAGGTCATGTAATTGAAACAGTTTCAATAATAATCAATCATAAATCTTCCTAAATCAAATCTAACATATTTATGATGATTAAAATTAGACTAAAATATATTTAATTAGATCATAAAATCTCTTAGATCTAATTTAAAATTTTATGATCAATATTTTAGATTAGCACGTACTAGGACAACCTTTCCACTGTAAGGGATAGACCTTACAACAGAACAACCTTATGGCAGTCCGTGCAATCTAAAATATTTTATTTTTAGATCTAAAATTATTTTAAATCTATTAAATTATAAATTAAATTATATTAAATTTAATAAATTTATGATTAGAGTCAGATCATCATGAACTATGACAACCTTTTCACTATAAGGAATAAACCTTATAGCAGGACAATCTTATGGCAATTCGTGAGATCTAAATTTTAAATTTTAAATTTAATAATTAGATTATAAATTAGGTCTAATCTAAAAAATAATCTAAACATGCATAAAAATCATGTAATAAGAACCTAGGCTCTGATACCAATTGTAGGAACCAGATCTAGGATTTCACTGGTAAATCTTGAAACTTTTTCAAGATCAGACAGCGAAAGACTTAAATAAAATAAATATTTATTTAAATAAATATATAAATATCTAAATTTTAGATCTATTACATGATCAAGATATGATATTAAATCAAAAATTGAAAGCATAAAGAAGAAGGAAAGATTGATCATATCAATCTAGATCTACACTACATCTAATGTAGGTACCAAATCAATAAATCATATCTATTATCTATGCAGGTTAGACATTCTAACTTACTGATCCGAGCTTGAGGATGAAGTCATGAGCCGCACAAATGTTTGACCTCTAGGAGTCATCCACATGAACCTACGAACTCTGATTTGTAGTCCGATGCAGGAAATTAGCACAGTATGCTAGTACCGTATTGATCCTTCTTTGATGATCGATCTGATGCTTCTTTTTTTAAAATATGGACTCTCCAAAATATGAAAAGGAAGAGAAGAGTTTTTTGATATGAGACTCTCTTAGAAAAAACTCAAAAGAAGGAGGAGAGATGAAGAATAAAATAGCCCTAGAAGAAGACCCTCTTCTTCTTCTCTTTTCTCTCACCTAGACACCTAGTTTGGTGCCTATGGAACCCCCACACCCAAGAACTCTCTTCCTCTAATTTTTACACACCCCAAACCTCTCCTAAAGCTCTATATTTCATAAAAATTTTAGCCAAAATTTTTATTAAATAATGAGATATGCAGAGTCCAAGTTTGATCAAATTCTTAGACTAGAAAAGACATTAAATGGCGCACCCAACTCTTGGGCACCCCCACCTTTTTTTCTTCCATGGACCAACAAGGGGGAAAGACAAAAAAGTCCTCTTTTACTATGAAAATTAAAGAAAATAAGATAGGATGGGTCGGCACACTTATGGAAAGAGTTTTGGTTGTTTCAAAATACTATCTCATAGGATTTCAAATCAAAACAAACTCCAACTTTGACTTAGTCCATTACCCAACTTCCTAATGAGAAATAGAGGAGAGGAGGAAGGCGTGAGAAGGCCTTGGCATGGAGAATCTTCACGTAAAAATAAAAAACCAAAGAGGGTGGGGCGTGAGGATTAGGTGGCGCAAGTGATAGGAAGTCCTAGTCACACTAGGACTCCTATTTTGACTTGGTCAAACAAGATCTTTTAACCAAATAAAATTAAGAATAAACCAACCTAATTAAATAAGGCCTTAACCCATTTAAGAACTTAATTAAATTAAATTAAATTTTAATTTAATTTTTTAATTAAATTAAAAAATTGGGTGAATCCGAGTCTTAGTTAGACTAGGACTTGTTCTTCCTTGCACTTGACTTATCTAATAATTCAATTGGACTTGATCCAATCAAGTCCAAACTAAATCTAATTAAATTATATATTTAATTAAATTTAATTTTAATCCTCTGACTTAATCAAATTAAGTCAATTAGTAATCTAATTATTAATCGATCCTTCTGCAATATTTGCACTAGATTAAACACCAATCGTATTGATTGTTTAATCCTAGAACGATTTTTAATCGTTGATCAACCATCCAATCAGATCATGAGCTCTAATGTGTGTGACCTTATAGGTCTAAACCTAAGTCAGTAGCATAGAAATAGATTTATGTACCAATCAAAGTGACCATCTAGCAATAATATCAGACGGTCGAATAGGTCGAATGTGTAGAACAACATCCTTAGAACCCACGCGGATATAGTTTTCATGTAATTCATCCCCTTGACCAAAATGCTCATAGGATACCTCAGAGTTCAACTATTAACTCTAATCAGATTGTCCATATTATATTTCAAAATATCAAATCCATCTGATGGATTATCCTAGCCAAGGTTTTGCTATATTGAAATACGGTGATACTTTCTTCTCCAACTCTTGGAGTGGTCAATCCCATCTTGATCACACTCTGATTTTGCAAGTACTTGACTATGCCCAGAAGTCTTCCATTACTGAATTAAAAATTTAGTTAGTCCGGTATCAAAGCATAGTGAGTTGCTTGTAGGTCACTGAGATGATCTTAGGTCAAAGGTGATACTTATATCTATATCCCATCAGAGACATTCTCAATAGCAAAATACTCTGAAGTTGGTCATGTTCAATGATGATGTACCTATACATCTCACCTATATGCCATACCAGTGTCTCCATACTCCTTGGTTAAGAGGACAATCAATCTATATGACATACAGCAACCTATACTCGATAAATGCTGTCGTCCTTATTAACAGTCTATCATTTGGTCGTAAATAAATTTAAAGACTAATCGATAAATCCTCTCTTTATCGAAGCTAAATAGTCCTAAGGACTTCATCACAATAATGAAGTTTGTTAGAAGATGAATACTTAGAACAAAAAATATTAAAAATATATTTTATTTATTAATAAATTAATTATAAATATAAAGTAGCTCAACCATCAACAAGCTAATGATTGGCTTTGAAACACATTTCCCAACACTTGTTACTCTTTCCAAGGGCAAAAAGGTAATCAACTGCAAGCGGGTGTATAGAAAGAAGGAAGCTTCATCAGAAGGTGAACCACCAAGGTACAAGGCCAAATTAGTAGCGAAAGGCTACAATCAAAAGAAAGGGATAGACATTGATGATATGTTCTCTCTAGTTGTTAAACACTGTTCTATCAGGGTTATGCTTTCTATGATGGCTATGTGGATTTGGAGCTGAAGTAGCTCGATATAATGACTGCTTTTTTACACAATAGTCTAGATGAGGAGATCTACATGTTGCAGCCAGATGATTTTGTGTAGAAAGATAATAAGAAGTTAGTATACAAGTTGAAGAGGTCTCTCCATAGTTTGAAGCAAGCTCCGCATCAGTGGTATAAGAGGTTTGATATCTTTATGATGATACATGGCTACACGAGGAGTAGGTACAATAATTATGTCTATTTTTATTTTCTTAATGATGGTTCTATTGTACTGTTGATGCTCTATGTTGATGATATGCTTATTGCATGTAAACATATGCAAGAGATTTCTATGTTGAAATAGAAACTTATTCTGAGTTTGAGATGAAAAACTTAGAAAGTACCAAGAAGATCCTAAGCATGGAGATTCATAAAGACTGGCAGAATGGGAAGCTATGTTTGACCTAGATGGGATACATTGAGAAGGTGTTGGCCAAATTCAACATAAAGATGGCCAAGACTATGTGCACACCTCTAGCTTAGTATTTTAGATTGTCTATGCAGTAATGTCCTCCATCTAAGGAAGAGCATCTAGAGATGCTCAGCATACCATATGATAGTATGGTTGGATGTTTGATGTATGCTATAGTTTATACTAGACCTAATTTATCATAAGCTATTAGTGTTAATTTTGAGCAGGTACATGGCAGATCCAAGAAAAGAGCATTGAAATGTTGTTAAATGGGTTCTGCACATATCAAATTTTGGTTAACTATTTTAGAAGAGCACTAACACTGATGTTCTAGTTGGCATTGTTGACTTAGATTATGCAGGTAATCTTGATAGGAGGAGATCAACCATACGGTACATCTTCACTCTAGGTGGAGGTCCTATCAATTGAAAAGCAATGCTTCAGGATATCATGGCATTGTCAGCAATAGATGCAAAGTATATAGCTATAGTTAAGGCTACCAAGGAGGCATTTTGGCTTTAGAGTTTGGTCAAGAAACTTGGTATTGCACAAAAGACTGTTCGTCTGCATTGTGATAGTCAAAATGCTATATGTCTTGTGAAGGATCCGGTGTATCATACTAGGACAAAGCATATTGATGTTTGGTATCATAAGTTCAGGAAATTTGTTGTGAGAGGTTGCATTTAGCTAATCAAGTTTCTTACTTAGAAGAATATTCCAGATATGATGACTAAGCCACATCCTATAGTTAAGTTCTAGCATTGTCTAGACTTGGCTCATGTTCAAGGGCGCTAAGGTGTGAAGGCCCTAGGGTGAGGGGGTGTTGTCCTTTGTAGAAAGTTTTTTTTTTTTGTTTTGAATGTAGAAATTTGACAAAGTCAAAGGTGGAGAATGTTATTGTTGACTTGGTCAACTAAGATACCCACATGATGTGGGTTGTTCGATGGTGACATTTCCAACTCAAAAACATGATGGCAGGTGGGCAACGTGATGGTGTTGGCATGTAGTGTGCGAGGTTCCCATTTGGGAACTCTTTTTGGTCACATCTTCGACGCCCATGACCTGTTGTGGTATTAATTTACTCTGATACCAATTGTTGGAAATCTCATACTAGAATATTATGGTAGGAAGAAAGAAGAAAATAAAAATGGACAATCAAGTATGTGAGTAGCCCAAATACTCGCCTCCATGGGCATGCAAAACCTAACTATGAAAAAAGAATAAATACAAGAGAAGATTACCCACTCTCAACTTACTGTACAATCCTCTCAATAAGAAGCTACACTTACAAAGCTCTCTCTTGGAGATTTCCTAAAATGATCGTAGTTTGCTGTCTAGCTATCTACCCAGAGCTCTTGCTCCTGCTATTTGCTGGCATCCTCTAATACCTTCTATCATCTCAGATCTTACCAAAACCACCACCAAGCCACCACATCGCACTCGGTCTGCTGCTACAGGCCTTTTAAAGGCTTCGGATGGAGTTTAATCCATGTCCTGGATGAAGTCCTGACTCAATTTCAACTCAAACAGCATCATCAGCAATTGGATATTGACCGACTGCTCTCCTGGCTACTTGATCGCGCCTTAAAGCTACATGGACCACCTATAAACCAGCAGTATCTTGAATCCAACCCAATAACTGCTTGCCATGTACCTTAAAATGATCAAAATAGCCTCTGCACCATGATTTCTTATGGTCGACCCTTAAAGGGTCCACGATGAACCGCATGGGCGCTGGTCCATGGTGGACCGCACCCAATCTATTGTGTAAGATGTGCAATGTGGATGCCCACATGGGCACTGCACGTATTGGGCCACGCATCTATTCGAGCTACATGCGCACTCGAGCACACTGGGCCATGTGTGGTGCACGCCTGCATGCTTTGCCGTGCCCTCACAGTCGGCCCACACCGTGCACTGGGCCCAGTAGCCCATCAACCTGCACTAATCCATGGGTCCTGTCCGGCAACTCTGCATGCTTCTTTGTGTATATCTTCACCATCTGGAGTCTAATTGGGGTGTTCTTAGGCTCGTTAGACTCCGTTCGTCATTGTAGACCTTACTGTGGACTTATTATAAGAGAATTTGAGACATGTTCCTCAACATAACCTTATTGAATTTGGTTTTCTCCCCTTTGTCGACTCTTATATAAAGAGGGGTATTTGTCGTGGACAGATGTATCGGTGCAATAGTAGTTGTCTTCCCTTCTTTTGATTAGTCACATCAGTAGGCTTTGAGGATTGTGAGTTTATGAGATGGCTCATCTGTTAGGGGCTATGATAGCCATTTGGGAGCATCTCGTTGGCGAAGAAGATTCAAGTTTGCTGCATGTTCCATCTTGAAAAAGAGAACTAGTGCTTGGTGTAAGGTTCTTCTTTCATTTGTTCTTTTGTACATAGTAGATCTCTCTCTACTCTATTCATGGATGTAGGTTATGGCCGAACCACATAAATTTTGGTGCCTTTGTGTGGTTTGCTCTTATCCATTTTGCTGTGCTATTTTTCTTTTGATCTTTGATGCACAAATACGCTTGGGGATACACTTTTTTTTTTTTTGATCATTCTACTGCACTATACCACTAGTTTCGTAACAATTGCACTGGTAGAAGGGCCAATCCATCTCATCACCCGATAACCTCCCACAGTTCTTGTAGTTGGGGTGGCATGGCAATCCCATCACGTCCTGGCACATGCACTGGAGTGGGATGGAGAAGATGTCATACACTTGTCGCAGCATACCCATGCCTCTTCTTAACCATCCCTCCACAGTAGCCTAACCACATGCATGCAGTGTTCATAGAACGAGCAAGCATCAAAACTAACTTTTAAGCCTCAACTTCTAATCAAAATGAAATGAAAAACCTATGTATATGATGCTAGAAAGGTGGAAAAGTGTAGTTGTCATGAAGGAAGTATAAGGTTACAAGTTATCATCTAGCACAAGGAGGTGTCCGAGGGACTCCTCATGGGCCGAGGAAAGGCCCACCACCAAGGCCGAGAGAGTCAGGATGACCACCGCAATGGTGCTTATCATTGGAATTGAACTCTTTTGTTTGTCTTTCCAATGTGAAGTATAGTTTGTGATAGTGCCCGTTACTCCTCTCCCTTTCCAAAAATTATTAGTTAGAACAATTCTATCACATGTATCTTGCACCACTCAATAACAAACTTGTACACCATCTAAAAAAGCCAACTTTTCTCATTCAAAATAGTAAAAGTGAACTTCTTTTCATTTAAAATTTTAAATCAAGCATGGATAACCAAATTGCTTTTATTTTTTTGGATGGTATGCTGATTATTGGATGGTACAAGATACACTTGATATAACTATTCTAACTAATAATTTCTTCTCTCTTTCATAAGCTAGACAATGATAACGAAGTGAGAATGACACTTGTACTTCAACTCTTCTATGTGTCAACAAAATTTGTTGCATGGTTATCAGAGGAAATAAAAACTCATCCCATGATTTGAAATTGCAAAGCATCTAGAAGTTGTCTTTAGACTCATTTGCATTCATATTAGTCATTTGAGTTTAACCCCCCTACATTACTGCATCTAAAAGTTGTCATTATACGTGTCACATCCTCGATTTGAGATTATAAGCCAAAGTTCATCATAGTCATTATATATTTATAAAAATTTCTCTCTATAAGCATGCTAGATATTCCAAAAAATGATATCAATGCATCATGGTAGAATTAATTTAAATAACTCAAAATTTAAAAAATTTAATTAATTAACTAATTCAACTAATAATCAAATATAAAAGTCTTATATCAAATAAATCTTCACTAAAAATTTAAAAATGATAACAATAGATCTAAATCCAACATACTGACAACCCTCACCTCTAATTAATCTCACTCCCAAATAATACCCACGTCCATAATTAAATGTTTGAATCTAGAAATAAAGAAGAGGTAACAACCTGATAGTCTAGTAAGTAATAAAAATCACAATTAGATATTTTAGATATTATCATAAAATATGATATTTACATGAATAAATATAGGAATATATTCTGTGCTAATTTATGCAAATTAAATTCTTTCAAATATTCTATTGCCTCGCAAGACAATCCAAGAGGAGGGGGGTGAATTGGATTTTTTAAAATTTAAATAAATTATGTGATGTTTTTGAAAACTAGTGAAGTGTTCAAGTGTGTTTTAGTTTTATGCAACTAAGTATACTGAAATGCAGAAATCAAAATGAGATGGAGAGTAAGAGCCAAAGGCAATCACAAATACCAAAGAATTTATAGTGGTTCGATGCCCCTTGCACCTACGTCCACTCCCCAAAATCCACATAAAAATTTTACTATAATCTCTCCAAGATTATAGTCGGATAGTTTTTCAAGGCTCACTATCCAAAATCTATTTGGTTTTACACCAGCTCACTAACCATAACCAAATTCTAAGCCAACCCTTGGCTTACAATCCAATTTTTAGGCTTGGATAGGCCTTCTCCTTGCTTCAAAATCCTATTAAAGCTAAGTTACAAGTGGAATAAGGATTACACAATAAGAATAAAAAAACAAGGCTCCTTAATAAGCAAAAGAATCAATGAGGCTTATAGAATCTTCTTGATGGAGGCTTTTTAGCACATTGAGCTTGTCTTCTTGCTAAATAGAATCACTTGATTTGATGTTTCTTGGAGTTGAGAGTGGAATGCTCTTTTTTCAAGGCTTTTTGGACTTTCTCTCTTCACTATTGATTCCTTCCAATGATAAAAATGATCATATCACTTTCTCCAAGTATTTTATAGCTTTTTTCTCATGTTTGGTAGGCTGGAGAAGGATTTTTTATCGTAAGAAGGATAAAAATAGCCGTTTGAAATAATTCTGCACAGTTTTGAACATTCTACAGAAACTAGCCATTGAAGCTTGAGTTGACTCGTTACTCTTCTCAAGCTTGAGTTAAGGATCGAGTCGACTCATTCCTCTGCTCGAGTCCATTCTGTACTTCATCCCAAAAATTATGTCCTTTATATTTTTCTGAGATCTCGACTCGAGAACCTTGAGCTGAAGCTCGAGTCAACTCGTTACTCTACTCGAGGCCTTATCAAACTGTGTCCTAAAAACTCCATTCTCTATATTTTTCTGCGACCTCGACTTGAGAAACTCAAGTCGACTCGATCTTCTACTCGAGACCATGCTAGCTGAAACTCTCGCGTGCCACTTCTTTTTCGTGTTGTTTTGGCTCGAGCTGAATAAGGGGTCGACTCAAGGCCTGTTTGTGCTAAAAATTTTTGCTTTGACTAATTGATTTTCTTTTTAATTTTGGTTTTGAGATATCTCTTTTAGGCCTTATTTTAAGTGTGATTTATGCCTCAAAAGCCTCCAACTTTTTTTTTATCCATTTTCAAATGCATTTTTAGGGATGTCTTAATTGATACTCTAAAATGCATCCTAAAACATGATCTTAATAAATTCATTAGTCTAAATATATACTCAAATATTTTGTTACTCATCAAAATCAATTCTTAGGGTTAACAATCTCTTCCTTTTTGGTGATGATAAAACATTGAGTATATGAGCAAAAAATATAATGTATTAAGAATATTTTCAATAAACTAATGATTTAACCCTTTTCATAGTTTCATATTTAGCTCCTCAATTCATGCTTATATTTTTAATATATTTTATCACTTTGGAGTTAAATTTTTAGTTGGTGCTTATTTGAGTGATAATCTACCAACATTTATCATTTATATGTAACAGGCATGAGTTCTCTTCATTGAACAGTCATGTGCCAAGCTTGCATTTGGTATATAGAGTATGTATCATGGCACAATTTATATAATTAATTATACTATGTTTAAAGTTCTATTAGCATGAGTACTAATTGATATACACTATATAATTAAACCTGCTTAGCACAACACAACAAAATTAATATATGCTTATGTATATCTTACATCTTATAATTTATCCAAAAGAGAAAAACTAATAAAACAAGCTAAAAATTTTGGATTTCACAAGCTAAAAATTCTAAATTTAAATATTAAATGTGTGTATGCTCATATACATATCTTAGCTAGAAATTCTAGATTTTACAAGCTAAAAATTCTGAATTTAAATATTGAATATGTGTATGCTCATATACATATCTTACTCCCCCTTTTTGTCATTATCCCAAAAGGTAGTCATTGCATGAGAATATATCAAGAGATTTATTCAGTGAAAGAGTAATTAGCCATATAAATGTATTTTTCGTTGCATTCATAAAATGAGTATATTCTCAACACACAAAGATACAATGAAACACCAAGTTTAAGATAAGACTAAGTTAAACCATTACATATATATGAGTGTCCAAGAAGCATCTAACACAGAGTGACATACAAACATATACTCCTTAAGAAGTACCTAACACAGGTCTAAGGACAACAAATAATGAGACATCAGCTTCGTATGAGGCTACTCATCATCAGAAGTGATCTCTAATATCTTAGATAAGGCTCGTAAGGTGGAAGGTCTGGCTCTTTTGCTTCTGATCCTAGCAGATGGCTTGGCTATCTGCAAGAAAGTAGGTCCCACACGAGTATAGACCCTTAGTGGTGGTCTGCTCTCACTCGTAGATATCTGAGTAGACTGACCAAGTGACATAGGTGGAGGAGACGGAGGATGAGGCATCACTCTTCTAGCCACTGCATCAACTACTGCTACTGTTGGTATTGCATCTGGAGCAAGTCTCTCGATCTTTCCTATTAGACTACCCATAGCTCCAAGCACTGAGATATGCCTGCTGTTGTGCCTGTCCTATCCTAGTAATGGCTGCCATCATCTCTATCTCTCCAGACTTGACTCTCCTCCTGAGCTGAGCAAGCTCCTCAATAATACTAGAGGGATCAATGGGTGTGACATGTGTGTGCCCTCTTTGTTCTAAAACGATGAGCCTCTAAGATATAGATCTCATCTCTACCTGCACACCCTCCACCCTCTTAGATAAATTCTATATGTCTCTACTAACTCTGGTAGAAATCATATCTGTCAATCTCTCCATAGATGCAGAGTCAATAGATGGTGGCTGAGAGAATCTACCTATGGGTAGAGCTTGAGGAGTCATAAGCATACTGAGGTCAGGTGCATCTCTAGGTGCAATAGGGGTAGAGGGCTCTCCTACCTCCACTACTCTAGGCACCCTCCTCTCTTGATCAGAAATGTTCTTTATCCATTTTTCTTCCCTCACATGATACTGCATTCTGGTCAGAGCTCTCATGTCATATACATCGAAGTGAGACAGCTTCTTACTACCTTCATTCTCCAGTAGTACTCCTGCTGTCTCAAAGATCCTGGTTAGGGCCATGCCATAGGACAAACGCATCTTATTTCTAGATGCTGCCTCTCTCATCTGATGCATCATAATCTCTTATAAATTTATTTGAGTTTTTTGAACCATCAGATACATCATACACCGCTCTCTTTCAAACACAAGGTCATGCCTTCCTAACTTAGGAATGAAAATTCCACCAATTATGTGATGTAAAACTCTCATATCCACAGATAAGGTAGGTGCTAAGATATCCCCTACGATATCATCTCTTCCGATAATAAGCCTCAGTCCTTCCTTCTTGTTAGTTAACTTATTTGGAATGTGTTCTTTAGTAATGCTAAAGATGTGTTCCATACCCTCCTCTGTTACTTCAATTTATATACCGTTTACTAGAGTTACAATTTCAGAAGATTTTCTCTTTAGATTTTCATAAAACTCCCAAACTAGCTTAAGGTACATTGGGATATTCATTATACAAAAATTTCTCCATCCCATCATATTGATCCAAGTCCCAATTGAAAAATTATAACTCTCAAAGAACTCAAAATCAATTCTCCTTCCCATTGCAATAGCTCTGGTGGCCATCCTACCAATAGGTGAAGGCAGTGGAGGGGATGAACTCGATATATCTTGATCTTGTTGAAGTTCTTCTTGAATGGGTTTCTCGGAGGGTTGAGAAACCTCGGTTGGTTGGGATGCCGCCTGTTCTATTCGGGCTTTCCTTCTTCTCTCCTATTCTTCAGCTCTATGGGTGTTACAAATCTTTCGCACTCCTCACCTTTCACTAACCATTTGATCCAAATCTTGTCCCTAACTTTATGAATCTAAGAGAGTAGATGGTAAGGAGACAAGCAAACACTGTTGGATTAAGTTTGGAGGGACGAGAGGGCTTCTACTCAAGGTTTTGGAGAGTTTTTAAGGCATCGCAAATAATCACGGGTCCATTTTAATGCTTGTGGCCCCTGAGCCTCAAGTCAACTCATGAATTTCAACTAGGTTGCTCAAGTCGATTTGAGCACAAGTTCTAAAACTTTTAAAGTTTTAGAGAAAATTTGATATTCTAACAATGTCCAAATATTTTCTTTAATATTGGTAATTGATTATGTAATCAAAATTAATTCTTTGAGCTTAATTTGACTTATTTCGAGTTATGCAAATCAGATTTAATCTTGTTGATAGCAAAATCCTAGTTCTCTTCTTATGATGTTGAATCTTTCTTTATTAAGCAATTTTGTGAATATATCAGCTAATTATTTATCAGTATAGATAAATTCAAGTGTCACATCATTATTTTGAATATGATTTCTTATGAAATGATGTCTTATTCCAATTTGTTTAGATCTTGAATGTTGAATTAGATTTTTAGTTAAATTGATTATACTTATATTGTCATGTCTTATTGATATTTGTTAAGTTTGAAATCAAAGTCTTCTAGTTATTGTTTGATCCAAAAAATTTATGCATAATAACTCTCGACAGCAATATATTCAACCTCGACTGTAGATAGTACTACTGAGTTTTGTTTCTTACTAAACTATAAAATTAAATTAACTCTTATGAATTGACATGTGCCACTAGTACTTTTTCTATCATGTTTATAACCAGCAAAATCAGCATTAGAGTATCCAATTAATTCAAATTGAAATGATCTATCATACCATAATCCTATGTTAAGTATTCCAGATAAGTATCTAAAGATTCTTTTAACAGCAAGTAAATGTGATTCTTTAGATCTGATTGATACCTAGCATACATACAAATACTAAAAACTATATCTAGTCAACTTGCAGTAAGATAAAGAAGAAAGCTGATCATACCTCTATATAATTTAATATCTACTTTCTTACCTTTTTCATCTTTGTCAAGTTTGCAAGATGTACTCATTGGTGTGCCAATTGGTCTCGAGTTCTCTATTCCAAACTTCCTAAGTATCTCTCTTGTGTACTTCATTTGGTTAATAAAAATTCTTTCTTCATTTTGCTTAATCTGGAGTCCGAGGAAGAAGTTTAATTCTTCCATTATGCTTATTTAGAACTCACCCTACATTAGCTTTGCAAATTCTTGACAAAGGAATTTATTAGTGGCACCAAAAATAATATCATCCACATATATTTGTACAACTAATAGATTATCATCTTTTCTTTTTAAGAATAAGATTTTATCTATATTTTTTTTAATAAATTTATTATCTAATAATTTTTTTTTAATCTTTCATACCATGCACGTGGGGCTTATTTTAGTCCATATAAAGCTTTATGTAATTTAAACACATGATTTGAAAATGCATGATTTTTAAATTTAGATGGTTGTTCAACATATACTTTCTCAGCTATATAACCATTAAGAAATGCACTCTTTACATCCATTTGATATAATTTAAAATTTATGAAACATGTAAATGCAAGCAATAGTCTAATTGCTTCTAATCTAACTACTGGGATAAAGATTTTATCAAAATCAATGCCTTCTTCCTGATTGTATCCTTTTGCCACTAATCTAGCTTTATTTTTTATAACGGTGCCATGTTCATCTAATTTATTTCTATATACCAATTTAGTTTCAATTATTGAGTAGTCATTTGGTCTATCAACTAGGGTCCAAATCTTATTTCTTTCAAATTGATTTAACTCCTCTTGCATGGCATCTATCTAGCATGGGTCATTTCCAGTCTCTTCTATTGATTTAGATTCAATTTATGAGACAAAGACTAAGTAATTATTTACATTTCTAAGATAGGAATGTCTTTTTACTCCTTGTGATGGATCATCGATTATCAGATCTTTATGATGTCCATGTGCATACTTCCATTCTTTTGGTAACTCCTCTCTCAAGTTATGAGAAGGCTCTTCATTCTTTTCTTCTTCATTATTTTGAGATGGTGCATCTTTTGGTATGATATTATCTATCTTATCATTTAGATCACTTACATTCTCATCTAAGATATTTTTTTCCTAGATAATTTATTACTATATTCATCAAAGATAACATGAATTGATTCTTTAGCAACAAGAGTTTTCTTGTTGAAGACTCTATATGCTTTGCTTGATAAGAAATAGCCCAAGATAATACCCTTATCTGACTTGGTATCAATTTTTCTTATGTTATCTTCTCCTTTATTAAGTATGAAACACTTACAACCAAAAATATAAAAATAGTTGATATTTAATTTTCTATCTTTCCAAAGCTTATAAGGGATTTTCTTTAAAATAGGTCTTATTAAAACATGATTTAATATGTAACATGCACTATTTATTAAAACATGATTTTTTAGGTAAGTTACTTTCACACAATATAGTTCATGTCATTTCTTCTAATGTGCGATTTTTTGTTTCTACTACTCTATTTTGCTGCAAAGTTTTGGTGTAGAAAAATTATGATCAATTTTTTTTTATTATAAAAGTTTTTAAATTATTGATTTTTAAATTTGATACCATGATCACTACGTATACATATAATTGATGTGTTTTTTTATTTAAAATATTTTGATAGAATTTGAAAAATGCATTGAAGGCTTCATCCTTTTATACTGAAAATATCATCCAAGTGAATCTTGAAAAATCATCTATAACTACAAGACCATACTTTTTATCTCCTAGACTAGTAGTCCTTATGAATCCAAATAAATCCATATGTAGCAACTTTAGAGGTCTAGACGTGGAAATCATGCCTTTTGGTTTAAAAGAGTTTCTAGTTTATTTTCCAAATTGACAAGCATCATAAATTCAATTCTTTTCAAAAGTTAGTTTTGGCAATTCTCTTACAAGATCTTTCTTAATTAATTTTGAAAGTAAATCCATACTAGCATGACCTAATCTACAATACCATAACCAACTAGTCTCATTGACTTTGGCATCCATTGCTATAAGATATTGACCATTATTCATGTGTAGATCATCTAGATCTGTCATGTAGATATTATTATGTCTATATCCAAATTATGTTTTAACTCATCAACTAGCAATACATTTTAAATAGAAATAAAAGAAGTGATACGAATATTATCAATGTCAATAATGTGCCCCTTTCTATTATCATCAAATATAACCACTCCTCCTTTAGGCTCAAAAGTGATAAATTAAGGTTTGTCATCCATCATGTGCCTTGAACAGCCACCATCGAGATACCAAAGTCGTTTTTTGTCACGGGCTACAAGACACTCCTACATAAAGAAGTCAAGTTGAGTTTTTAGATACCTAAGTCATATTGGATCCTTTAGAGTTAGTAGTCATGGTTTCTTTTAGAACCCAAACTATTTTAATCATCTTTCTATTTAATTTTTTGAAATCACATGTATATGATTTATGACCAATTTTACCATAACAATAATATGAGATGTTTAGGGTAGAATTTGATGAAGCTTTGATAAACATATTTTTTAATAATTTTTGCTTCTTGTAAGATTTGAATTCTAATATAGTCTTATTAAAAATAGGTTTTTGTTCATTCAATAACATATTTAATTTTTTGGAGCTATATGTAAATTTTTTTATAAATGGTTTGATCTTTGCTAATTCATCACTTAATTTTTGATTTTCATGAGTTAGCAAATTTAGTTTTTCAGAAGTCGTTTTCTTTTTGTGAATAAGTTCTGAATTTTGCCTTTTTAAATCTCTATTTTTCAATATTAGTTTTCTAAATTCAGTCATAAGTTTAGTGAAAGCATCTTGTAATTCATCAAAGGTAAAATCTAAAGGATTTTCAGCATTTACCTCCTTATGGTGTGCCACTAGGCAAAGGTTGGCTACTTCTTGTTGCTCTTCTTCGGAGCTAGAATTTTCACTATCGCTCCAAGTGGCCATCATTGTCTTCTTCTTGAATTTTTTAGATGTTTTCTTGAGAAGAAGCTAGTTCATTCTAAAATAGCTTGGTTTCTTGCACTCGAAGCAAATTGATAGCTTCTTTTCTCTCTTTCTCTTTTTCTTTACTTGGCTCATCCTTGAAATTTTTCTTCTTGAATCCTTGCCTCTTCTTTCTCATAAACCTCTTGAACTTTCTAGCAATCATGGCCAAGTCATCTTCTTCTTCCTCTTCATTGGATTCTTCATTCTCATCATCCTTGAAAGTAGTTATCTTGAGAGTTATAGTCTTTTTTTTTTTGGTTTCTTCCTCTATATTTTGCCTCATATTTAATTCATGAGTCATTAGAGACCCAAGAAGTTCTTCCAATGGTAGCTTGTTGAGATCTTTGGCTTCTTGGATGATGGTGACTTTTGCTTCCCAAGCCTTTAGAAGTGACTTAAGAATTTTTCGAACAAGTTCACTATTAGTATAAGATTTGCCTAGACTTTTCAAACCATTGATAATATTAGTGAATCTAATAAATATTTTAGAAATAGGTTCATTAATTTTTATTTTAAATAACTCATATTTGTACACAAGCATATTTATTTTAGTCTCCTTCACTTGATTGGTACTCCATTGGTAACATCTAGCCTATCCTAAATCTTCTTAACCGATGCACATGTAGAAATTCTATTGAATTTATTGGGGTCAAGTGCACCATATAAGACATTCATGGTCTTAGCATTTAACTCTATTATTCTCATGTCATGCTCATCCTAATTCTCTTCGAGTTTGAAAATTTCATTATCTTCTACCTTAATTGTGAGTGTATGGGCCTTTGACTATCACTCTCCAAAGTTGATAATCAAGTGCTTGAATATAAATGCGTATGCATGCTTTCCAATAAGTTTAATTTATTCTATTGAATAAAAGTGGATGGTTGGTCGATTGCCCTTCGACAAGGGATGCATTCAAATAGCTTGCCATTTGATCTTAACTCTTAATTGTTAAATTAAATGAAGTGAGTACCAAGGCTCTGATACCACTTGTTGCCCATTAAGATAATCCAAGAGGAAGGATGAATTGGATTTTCGAAATTTAAACAAGTTATGTGCTATTTTTGAAAACTAGTAAAGTATTAAAATATGTTTTAGTTTTATGCAACTAAGTATGCTGAAATGCAGAAATAAAAATGAGATGGAGAGCAAGAGCCAAAGGTTGTTAGAGTTTAGCCCCCCCCTACATTACTGCATTTAAAAGTTGTCATTATACATGTCACGGCCCTAATTTGAGATTATAAGCCAAAGGTCATCATAGTCATTATATATTTATAAAAATTTCTCTCTATAAGCATGCAAGATATTCCAAAAATTGATATCAATGCATCACGATAGAATTAATTTAAATAACTCAAAATTTAAAAAAATCAATTAATTAACTAATTCAACTAATAATCAAATATAAAGTCTTATATCAAATAAATCTTTACTAAAAATTTAAAAATGATAATAATAGATCTAAATCCAACATACTGACAACCCTCACCTCTAATTAATCTCGCTCTCAAATAATACCCACATCCATAATTAAATGTTTGAATCTATAAATAAAGATGAGGTAACAACTTGATAGTCTAGTAAGTAATAAAAATCTTAATTAGATATTTTAGATATTATCATAAAATATGATATTTACATGAATAAATATAGGAATGTATTCTATGCTAATTTATGCAAATTAAATTCTTTCAAATATTCTATTGCCCCACAAGACAATCCAAGAGGGGGGGTGAATTAGATTTTTCAAAATTTAAATAAGTTATGTGCTGTTTTTGAAAACTAGTGAAGTGTTGAAGTGTGTTTTAATTTTATGCAACTAAGTATGCTAAAATGCAAAAATAAAAATGAGATGGAGAGCAAGAGCCAAAGGCAATCACAAATACCAAAGAATTTATAGTGGTTCGGTGCCCCTTACACCTACATCCACTCCCTAAGATCTACTTGAAAATTTTACTATAATCTCTCCAAGATTATAGTCGGATAATTTTTCAAGATTCACTATCCAAAATCTAGTTGGTTTTACACCGGCTCACTAACTATAACCAAATCCTAAGCCATCCCTTGGCTTACAATATAATTTTTAGGCTTGGATAGGCCTTCTCCTTAGCTTCAAAATCCTATTAAAGGTAAGTTACCAGTGGAATAAGGATTACATAATAAGAATAAAAAAACAAAACTCCTTAATGAGAAAAAGAACCAATGAGGCTTATAAAATCTTCTTGATGGAGGCTTTTCAGCAGATTGAGCTTATCTTCTTGCTGAATAGAATTACTTGATTTGATGTTTCTTGGAGTTGGAAGTAGAATGCTCTCTTTTTCAATATTTTTTGAATTTTCTCTCTTTACTATTGATTTCTTTCAATGATAAAAATGGTCATGTCACTTTTTTTAGGTGTTTTGTAGCTTTTTTTCCATGTTTGATATGCTGGAGAAGGATTTTTGACCGTTAGAAGAATGAAAATAGCCATTTAGAATAATTCTGCATAGTTCTGAATATTCTACAGAAACTAGCTATTGGAGCTTGAGTCAACTCATTACTCTACTCAAGCTTAAGTTAAGGATCAAGTCGACTCATCCCTCTACTCGAGTCCATGCTACACTTCATCCCAAAAATTATGTTCTTTATATTTTTCTGAGACCTCAACTCAAGAATCTTGAGCTGAAGCTCGAGTCAACTCATTACTTTGCTCGAGGTCTTGCCAAACTATGTTCCAAAAATCTTATTCTCTGTATTTTTCTACGACCTCGACTCTAGAAACTCGAGTTGACTCGATCCTCTGCTCGAAACCATGCCAGCTAAAACTCTCATGTGCCAGTCTTCTTTTTCATGCCATTTCAACTTGAGGTAAATAAGGGATCGACTCGAGGCTTGTTTATGCTAAAAATTTTTGCTTTGACTAATTGATTTTATTTTCAATTTTGATTTTGATATATCTTTTTTAAGCTTTGTTTTAAGTGTGATTTATGCCTCAAAAGCCTCCAATTTTTTTTTATCAACTTTCAAATGTATTTTTAGTGATGTCTCAATTGATACTCTAAAATGCATCCTGAAATATGATCTCAATAAATTCATTAGTCAAACATATACTCAAATATTTTGTTACTCATCAAAATCAATCCTTGGGGTTAACATATTCATATGCATACATAATTATAAATTTGATTCAAAAAAAATTCATATATAACTTAACAACCTTTGATTATGATCACACTTATATCTTATAATGGGGTTAGAACAGAAACAATAAGCTCAATAATAATCAGAGTTCCAACTAACCCCCATTGGTAGGATTCAATGAACCAATGTATAATCCCCATTAGCATGGTCCACTAAATACCAATACATAACCCCTAATAACTCAATAAATTTTTTTTTTAGATCTTTAATTAATAATTTTTCATAATATCTCACCATGAGATATCT
>QRFJ01000692.1:230082-324779 GCA_006176705.1 Cocos nucifera
TTTTTTTTAGATCTTTAATTAATAATTTTTCATAATATCTCACCATGAGATATCTAACCCCTAATAACTCAATAAATTTTTTTTAGATCTTTAATTAATAATTTTTCATAATATCTCACCATGAGATATCTTCTTATCAAGACGATCACACTCACATGTAAAATCAAGTCCAATATTAGAAAGATTATGAATAATTATGGAAAGATAGGATTAACAGATAGTTGCATCCAAATGTCTAAGTCAGTCTGATCATATCCTAACTTCATCATCAAGATTAGGCTATGAGAGAAGTAGTTCAATAGAAATCGAGGGTGATTAAATCAATAGTATCCTAAGAATCAAAAAGAGGCCAACATAATGTTCAACAATCAGGGGTCGATTCGATCAAATAATTTCATTCAATTAGAATCATTTAAATTGCAATGATTCGATAAAGACTAGTAAAGACTAGATCTTGCGATGCTCAATAAAGACTCGGATGGTATGGATATACCATCCCACCAAAAGAATGGTTCAAAGCCTATTTAACAGATCATCTCATATTCAAAGTTACAAGACTAAGGACCCCTTGACTAGGTTTATAAATCGAGTAGAGAGAGAATGTCAAAGAAGAGAAGAATTAATAAGATGGAACATGGCTGATCGGACAATATTATCCAACATTTCGATCAAGATAATTTAATCAAATCATAATTAAAATAATGTAAAAATGATTCAATAGGAATCATGGATAATCAAACCTAGTAGTTTTTTATCTGAATAAGTTGGGTGCCGACATGCTGCTCGGTGACCACAATCAGGATCCCTTCACTAGAGTCATTCAAACTTATTGAAATTGTCTTCTCAAAGATGAAAAAAATCCTATAAGAGAGACATAATTTGGAGAGAGAAACTAGAGTGAGAAAGTAGAGAGAAGATGAAGAGAAAAGAGGGAGGAGAGAGGGAAGAGAGAGAAAGTCCTCTTTTCTTACTTTTCTTTTCTTATTTTTTCTTTTCCTTACCTTTTCTTCTCTTTCTTTCTTTTCTTTTCTTTTCTTTTCTTTTCCCTTCTTCTTCCTTCATTTGGGTGAATAGGAGATTCAACCTTCTTCCTCAAGCCAAAAGAGTCTTGCCTTGCTGAGAGATAGTGGTGAGGATTTGGCCCATGGTGGCACAATAGAGGATCCTTGGTCAGGCAATCAATGGCGACAACAACGCCAGAATCAGGAGAAATATGGGAGAAAAAATAAGAGATTTACAATATTCCATTTTTCATGAAAATATTAAGCAACAATTAGCTAAAATCCATGCTTTAGGAACTGAAAGGGATTGTGAGAAAGATGATTTGAGCGATTTACCTTATCTTTGGTGGAATTTTGAAAATGATTTTTAATGGACATGATGAGGGTCGCCCAAAAATAAGAGACGAAATAGAGGGAGAAAGATGGCGAGAGAGAGAGAGGGATCTCGATGGTAGATGATCATGAAGGGGAAGAGAATCTCCTCTTATAGATAGGTGCCCCAGAGTTTGGCTCCAATCTAGTTTCTTTGGAGAAGAAGATCCCTAACCATGCTAAGTTTGACCTTGGCCATTTTGGACTAGGATATTACATTCAATTAATTTAAATAACTCAAACTCGAAAAATCAATCAATTAGCCAATTCAATTGATAACCAAATTTAAAAGTCTTACATCAAATAAATCTCAACTAAAAATTTAAAAATAATAATAATAGATCTAAGTTCAATGATATTTATACTAACAACTCTCGCTTCTAATCTCACTCCCAAGTAATACCTCATCCATAATTAAATATTTGAATTTGAAAATAAAGGAGAGGTAACAAGTTTGATAGCCCAGTAAGTAATGAATATCTCAACTAGATATTTTAGATATCATTATAAAATATGATATTCAAAAATACAAATGCCATGAATAAACATAAAAACATATTTTATACTAATTTATGCAAATCAAATTCTTTCAAATATTTATATACATACATATTCATAAATTTGATTTGAAATAAATCATATATAACTTATAACCTTTGACTATAACTATAATTATACCCTGCGGTGGGGCCAGAACAGACATAATAAGCTCAATAATAATTAAAATACTAATGTATACTTTCTATTACTATGGAGATAAATACCATGAACTACTTCTCATTAACTTTAATGTATTTATAACCACTGGATACCAATGTATAACCCCTAACAACTCCATAAATTTCTTTTTAAAATTTATAATTAATAGATTGTCATAATATCCAATCACTAGAAATCTTCTTGTCAAGATGATCACACCTCCATATAGAATCGAGTCTAATATTAGAAAGAGTACGAATAATTATAAAAGATAGAATTGACTGGTAATCGCATCTAATAGTTTGGGTCAATCCGATCATACTAACTTCTGAAGGAAAATTCTGATTTCACGGACCAGGTTCGTTCAGATCTGATCAGATCAAGAGATATATTTCAAAATTTTTTCTCTTTGATCTAAATCAGATCTAAAATATTTTAGATCTAATTATCATTATTTTAAAAATTAAATAAATCTAGATAAATTAAATTAAATTTAATTTACCTTGATATGGATAATCCTATTACCCGTTGATGATCCTATATGCAGCGCGGAAGATTCTGGATCTAGCCATGCAAATGCCTGGCCTCTACCGGTATCCACTCGAGTTGGATCTAGAGATCCTCTTTTTCTCTATCACGTCTCCAAAAATCAGATCTAAATTTGATCTGGAGGATCTTCAAACTCCTTTTGAAGATCAGTAGTCGTCCTTTGCAGCAGTGCAGCCTTCTAGCTTTCAATCGCCTTTCTTTGATCTGGATCGCACTAACCAAAAAATCAAAACTCCTTTTGGACATGGAGAGGAAGGGGAGAAGGTGGTTTGGCATGGAGGAAGAGGGGAGAGGCAGCCTTGGGCATCAGGAATTGTGATTCAATCATGCTTTGAGTTGGGCGCAGGGTCTTATTTATAGACTAAGCGTGATCCAACTCCTCTTCTTCCCAACCAATCACAACCCTTTGTGAAATCAGATCTAAATCTGATTGGTGGGAATAGAGTCCCTTGGATTTCTCTTTAGAGGGTGCCTAAGATCAGTCAAAGTTGGTTCTTAGGAGAACTCTAATTGGAATCCAAAAAGGAGATGGAGTCCCTGTCCAATAGGGACTCCTAGGCGCCTCCAACTTGGGCACACGCCAAGGGTGGCGTGCGCCCTCTTCCTTGCCAGGTTTTGGAAAGAGGACAGGCCCCCCACCAGCTCTCCAATAGGTGCATGACATGTGGTCAAAAGTCAAAGTATCAATGATCAATATTTGACCAGTCAAAGGTAGACTTTTGACCAAAGTCAAAGAACAAGAAATGGCAGATGACCAAAAATGGCAAGTAATGTCTTATAAAATAAGACAATCTTTTCTAACTTGGATAACCTCCAATTAGACAATATGAAGGTCTCTGATTGAGCACAAACTCCTTTGGCTCAGACAGGACAACTTATTTGTGATAGCAAAAGAAGAATATTAGGTTCAATCAAGTGCTAGCACAATTTTCTTAAACCTAATTGAATCTCATTCAGATCAATTGAACTGGATTAGTTTAATTGATGATCACCAGATTCAAACTCTTATTTGTGTGACCCAGTTAGGTTCAGTTCCGTATGGTAATGGAATATGTCATGATCTCTATCATCGACATCATCGAAACTCCTTTCGATGGATCAGAACTCTTCTGATTCGAACAGCTAGAATGATCGATCATCTAAATCATTCTAATTACTCCCCAAAATCCACCAGTGACACCTAACAGTATATGGTGGCAACCCATCAGAGTTGAATGCAAACCTCTTGGTGCAGCTACTTGTGTGATTAAGTTCTTCTATCTTGAGCCCCCGATCAGATTAGGGTTAAGGTAAACTCGTCAAACCCTAGTTTCTTTCATATGATGTAATCATTTGATTCGAGTCCGATGTGAAATTCTAAATAGAAACTCTTTCTATTATTTCACTCTACCATGGCCATGGACTTCTGAACTTGATTCTCATGATCATCATAGGGCTGCTCCTCTACCATCGAGGTAGATAGATTCCATCTTGATGCAATCCAGTTCCTATAATGAACATGCTATAGCCAACATACACCTCAAGATTTCGAATGGCTAGGAGATCGAGTAATGATGTAGTCAAACTATAACACCCTCAAGATGAACTATCGATGCACCTCAGATCAAAGAACCAGATACACTACTGCAGCATCGAGTCAGTCATTGATGAGAAGGTAGACTCCCTAATGACTACTCAAGGTGGTCACGCTCAGTGCCCTCGTTCTCTAACGAGTACCCTATACTCTCGCTTCGATGTCTCCACACCGTAGACTCAATACTCATCTACTAAAGAGAAGCGATTGTACACCAACCTTTCGGATTAATCACCATCCTCATGATGATCCTTTGGTCGAGAGCATTTTATGAGTTAACAATGATTATTCATGTCTTAAATTTTCAACTCTTGAAAATATGAATTATCATTACCATTAACTCACAGGATGTATCACAGACACTAAATACACATATGTGATAGAAAATAACCCATTTTATTCATTATAGTCAAAATTATAATTTTGCCCCTAGAAGTGTATTACAAGTGTCAGCCAATTCTTGCTTCTAGGGCACATATATCTAACAATCTCCCACTTATCCTAAAGTCAATTGGCTACAAGTCTAAGTCTCATCTTCTCAAGGTGGACTTCGATCTTCTGCTAGTCCAACGGCTTTGTAAGTGGGTCTGCCATATTGTCTGTGGAGTTGACTCTCTTGACCTCGACATAACCCTTCTCGAGGTAATCACGGATGATGTGGTATCGCCACTCAATATGCTTGGATTTTTGGTGAGACCTTGGCTCGTTAGCAAGGGCTATGGCACCATTGTTGTCACAGTACAGAGGAATTGCATCTGATGGCATTACTCCGATTTCTATAGCAAACTTCTTGTGTCAGAATGCTTTCTTCGTAGCTTCTGATGCAGCGATATATTCTGCTTCCATGGTGGAATCTGCGATCACCATTTGCTTGGAACTCTTCTAGCTGACAGCACTATCATTGCACACAAACAGACTCCCAGATGTCGACTTTCGATCATTTATATCGGACATAAAATCTGAGTCTGTGTATCCCTGGAGTTGGAGTTCTCCATTACCAAAGACCAACATCATATCCTTAGTTCTTCTCAAGTACTTAAGGATACATTTCACAAAAGTCCAGTGTTCTTCACTTGGATTTGATTGATATCTGCTTGTGACACTCACAGCATGGGCTATATCAGGTCGTGTACATAGCATGGCATACATGAGGCCTCCCTATTGCAGAAGTATAAGGGATCTTGCTCATGCATTCTATTTTATCAGGTGTGCTGGGGCACATCTTCCTGGAAAGATGAATACCATATCTGAAGGGTATTAATCCCCTCTTAGAGTTTTTCATACTAAACCTCTTTAGTACATTCTCTATGTACATCTTCTGTGAAAGTCCTAACATCCTATTCGGTCTATCCCTATAGACCTTAATTCTTAGAATAAAGGATGCTTTGCCTAGGTCTTTCATGGAGAATTTCTTGGACAACCATAATTTAACTATTGTCATCATGGGAATATCATTCCCAATAAGTAGGATGTCATCCACATACAATACGAGGAATACAACAGCGCTCCCACTGACCTTTTTGAAAACACACGGTTCTTCTTCATTTTTGATGAAACCAAACGTTTTGATCACATCATTAAAACGAGTGTTCCAGCTCTGAGATGCTTGCTTAAGTCCATATATGGACCTTTGCAGCTTGCAAATCTTGTGATCAGTATCACTGGATGTGAAATCTAGCGGTTGTTCTATATAGATATCTTCCTCAAGATATTTATTTAAGAACGCTATTTTCACATCCATTTGCCATATTTCGTAATCAAAATAGGTTGCAATGGTAAGCAATGTGCGGATGAATTTTAGCATAGCCACTTGGGAAAAGATATCCTGATAGTCAATGCCTTCGCGTTGACTATAACCTTTTGCCACTAGTCTAGCCTTGAATGTCTCCACATTCCCCATCTGCACCAATCTTTCTCTTGAAGATCCATTTACACCCAATAGGTACTATACCTTCTAGTGGATCTACCAAGGTCCAGACTTAGTTTGAGTGCATCGAGTCAATTTTTGACTGCATTACCTCTAGCCATTTCTCGGAGTCAATATCTGATATCGCCTCGTTGTAGGTTTTGGGATCATCACCATTAGCACCATTGCCTACGAGGAACATTTTCTCTACGTCCTTTGAAATAATACCTAAGTATCTCTCAGGAGGATGGAAAACTCTTTTCGATCTACGAGGTGGAGGAGGTAGTGTTCTTATTGGCTCATCCTGATTTGGTTCCAATTGGTCCTTAGCTTGTTGTACTTATGAAACTTTCTCATCAAGCTTGATTCGTCTTTCAATGCCGCTATCTTTGAATAAACTATTTTTCAAGAAAGATGGCATGTCGACTCACAATCACATTATGATCTTCTAGAATGTAGAAATAGTATTCTAATGACTCTTTAGGATATCCTATGAATCGAGCTCTGAAGGACCTAAACTCTAACTTGTCCGCTTATTGTCTTTTGACATGAGCCGGATAACCCCAAATTCTGAGATGACTCAGACTTGATTTCTTACCGTGCCATATCTCATACGGTGTGGTAGGAACGATTTTAGAGGAAACCCTATATAGCAACTTTTGCTCCATTACCGATGCGTAGGATCATATCTCCATCCCTCAACCTCCTGCTATCCTCAAGACCCTGCATGGAAGTGCACGGATGAGCACTAGAACCAGAGTCAAGCACCCAACTGGATGTAGAAGAAATCGTAAGGTTAGACTCAATAACGAGCATACCTCCAGAAGGACCTTCCTTCTTATTCTTCAGGATGGTCAGGTAAGTAGGGCAGTTCCGCTTCCAATGGCCATCGCTGTTGCAATGGAAATACTTTTCTTTGACGTCGGCCTTTTTCTTCGGTTCTGCCTTCTTCTTCTTTGCTCCTTCCACCTTCTGCTTTTTTGCAGAGTTCTTTTTCTTTTCATAAGACTTTCTTTTGGAAGAAGTCCGTTCCATAGCAAGAACTGAGCCTATAGAACCTTTCATAGAAAGCTCAGTGGTAACCAGTATATTCATTAATTTGACCAAGAAATTTTAAAGTTTATGCATGTGGTAATTCATGATGAATTGCCCATATGCATCAGTCAAGGATTGCAGAATAATATTGTTCTGTAGGTCCAAGTCAAACTTCACACCGAGCTTCTCAATCTCCTCCATGTCCTTGATCATTGTCAGACAGTGATCTTGGACTGACTGCCCATCATGCATCTTAGCCTTAAAAAGTCATTTCATGACTTGATATTTGGCTGTGCAACTCTGTTCACCAAACGTCTCCTGCAGGTGAGCCAACATTTAGCGAGCAGTCTCGATATCTTCATGTTGGCACTGGAGCTCATTAGACATCGAGCCCAACATGTAATATCTGACCTTATTATCTTCGTCTATCCATTTTTTTCAGAGACGCTCTTTGTTCAATAGATGGACGCGCTAGCAAGGTGGGAGGGTCCTAATCCAGTACATGGGTTAACTTCTCGAAACTCAAAACTATTTTGTAGTTCCTAAGCCAATCTTTATAATTAGGTCCAGTCAGTCTATGTGTATACAGGATACGTGCCAATGGATTGGACGCAGATATTTTTTTATAGAGAGTCAAAGATTCTAGTTAGATACTATAATCTCTCTTCTAACTAGACTAACCCCTATTGTATGCATAGTTTTGATATTGGGTCTGAGCCTAAGTTTGTTAGGATATCCAAGAAAAATTAGAATGGTTCCTCCAATCTGGATTATATAAATTTGAAAAAAAATCATTAATCAGCTTGGAATAGTCTTGTGCAGCTTGAACTTATTCTTGGATAAAAGATGGAAACTATGCAGCCATGGAATATTCACTTACATAATGGGTTGGACTAGCATAGATAGAACAAATCTTCTGATAATTAGAGGATCATGTGAATTATGTAGGAGATTATTGACCCAGGGTTAGGAGTTAGTCTAATTTCTAGGCAAGAATGTCCACTTTATTAATCAAGTTCAAATCAATCTTAGAACTAGATTTTGAATGTTCATAAATTTCTATCCACTTTTGGTAGAAGGATAATGAAGCATGATTAATTAAGTTTTCACTCAAGATTTTAAATAAGACATAGGCTTCATCCTCACTCTTGTTCATGAATGCACCTCCACAAGATGCATCTACCAACTGTCTATATTTGTCTCCTAAAAAAATTTGAACTATTTTCCATTTAGACCATGATGTGGGCATTTTCTAAAAAGTTCTTAAGTCTTTCTCATGACTCATGAATTTGTTCTCCTGGAAGCTAAGTAAATCCAGTAATAGCTTGTCTCATGGTGTTGGTTCGATCTATAGGATAAAATTTCTTAAGAAATTTATTTTATAATTCAGCCCAAGTTTTAATTGATCTTCCTATTGTGCCAAGCCAGTACTTGGCTTTATCTTTTAATAAAATAAAAAATAAAATTAGTCTAAGAGCATCATTAATTAAATTTTAGATTTTTACTCTATAGCAGATTTTTAAAAATTCATTCAGATGCTTGTAAGGATCTTCATCGGTGCTCCCATAAAAAGATGGAAGCATCTGAATTATGATCGGCTTGATCTCATAGTGGGTAGCTTAGATATCAGGTAATTGGATACAAGTCGATGGATTATAGATGGAAAAAATAAAATATTTCTTCATCTATCTAGGTGGTTCTCTAAAATTTTCAATCATTTGACTATTAGGTTTAATATGGTTCAACCATTCAATTTTATGATTCGGTTCAATTAGGTTAGATAATAATGATCTCCTATCGTACATATACTAGTGCAACCCTAACATGTGGTTCAAAACTTTTTTAGATTTTTTAATATTTTTTAATATTTTATTATTTTTTATAATTTTTATTATTTTAATTTTTTTATTATTTACTTATTTTATTATTATTTTTAACTTAGTTTAATTTATTTTAATTTAATTTATTTTATTTTATTTTATTTTTAAAAAAAATGAGAAGAAAGAAAGGAGTTCTAAAGAAGAGGTCCTAAGGAGTCTCAGAGCTAAGAAGAGAGAGAAAGAAAATAGGATTTAATTAGGCTTGATGTTGGTTAACAATCAAGTTAGGCAAATAATTCTGACTAAGAATTATCCTAGATCTAGACAGCTCCTAACTGCCAAAGTTATCTTCAAGTCCTCCAAGTGTAAGATGAGCCAATCAACTGGCCAGGTAAGTATAAGATCGGTGGAAGTCCTCCAATTACTTGCCTTAGACACCAATTATGCTTGGCCAGGTAAGCTAATAGAATCAATTATAAACCATCTTTCTTTAAGCCTAGTCGATCCTAAACTACTTTTCTTAGACACCAGTTAAATTGACTAACCCTAATCTAGTACAACTTTTAGAATTTCTTATCCTAATGAGCTCGAGTTCCTAGGGCTAATGTCTAATTGATTTAAAAATTAAAGGCTTAGATTAATGCAGTATGCTGGTTGGTTGTTTATGGACCAAGAAAGGATGATCAAATTTTTATCTTATCTTATTTAATTGGGTGTTGCTCTAAAGTTGATTTAAGATAAATATGCACAATCACTTTCAGACAAGAGGTTCTATGCAACTAAATTAGATATATGAAATTGATTGAACTTGAGAGCTTATCTTATCTATAGTGATCACTAAAAAAAATAAAAATAAAAATAAAACTAATATAATGAATGCTCTAAGTAGTTAGAATTTCTAATCTTGGCATTAAGTTTTTAATTAGATTTAAGTGGATATTTTTTTAAATTAATTTAAAAATAAAGTAAATAATTAAAAAATTAGAATTTAGGATTGATTTCATCAAATAAGACTAGAAGCTTCCTACTTGTCCTAATCTTTTTATTCTTTTTTATTTATAAAATAAATAAAAAAAGTTAGTAAAAAAAATTAAAATTTTATTTATAATTTATTTTATAAAGAAATCAAAAAAATCAAAAGAAATTAGCATCTATGCCCTTCCGACAGTGGTGCCAAAAACTATTATAGGAGCACGATGTTGTCGTTAGGACACCGTATTTATCAGTTTAATTCTAACTTCTTAAATCGAATAAAAATAGATAGTAAGTAGTAAATTGGATCGAATCCATAAAGAAGGCTGTATTTTAGTTTTGAAATCTTTGATTTTTATAAAAAAAAAAGTTTTAAAAATAAAGTTGAAGTCAAAAAATAAAATTATAAAATAAAAAATAAAAATTAAATGATACAAAAAAATAAACTTGGTACTAAGATCTATTAGTTAAATCTTAGCATCTACTTATAACAAAAATAAAGTATAATTAAAATAAAGAATAGAAATTTAAAGAACACAAAAATAAAATAAAAAAATAGAAGATTGAAATTTAAAAAGTAGAAAATAAAATTTATCTTAATTAAAATTTAATTTAAAGTTTAAATACATGATATTTAAAAAGAGCAAAAAAGAAAGAAAAATTAGAAAAGATGCGACCTCGATCTCGGATCGATGTTGGCATGAAGATGGTATAAGAGACAGCTCTTCTTTGTAACACCCATTGCCTCGAAGCAATCTCTAACCCAAGCATGGCTCCCACCCTGGATCGTCACATTTTCTTGATCAAGGATAACTTGATTTGAAGGCCTGGGGTCTTATTTATAGATATTGGAGGAGAGGAATAAGTGCTATCAGCCAATATGAGACTAAGGTAGTGTTTGATCGACAAAATCAGAAGAAATTCCATGAAAAATTGGATTAAAAGAGCCTCTAGACAAATTCTGTGCAGTTTCATGAGTTCTAGCCATCAGATCTTGATCAAATGGTCCAAAAAATATCAAAAATCGATGAATAATAGCTCAGATCTAGTCAAAATTAATTTTGGCTGTCCATTCATGCTTGATGATGAGATTTTGACTGTCGAATGGAGATGTGGATGCTTTGATCACCGTTGGGATGAATATTGGCCATCCAATCAATGTCTGGAATGCGTGCGGCCATCGAATCATGCTGATTATATTCGAATCAGAGTAGAAAATTGTCCCCACCATCTGATCTTGATTTGGGCAAAATTTGGCCATTGGATCATCACCTTGAGCCTTTAGAACTATTGGATTGCATGCTAGAGCTGATGAAATTCAAATCAAGCTAGGAAAACTCCACAACCATCCGATCTTGATCGCAAACAACCATAACCACACGATCGTGCCTTTCCTATGGCTGTGGACCGATAGATCGAGAATGCCAAATGCCGCAACCAATCACCACGCACCTTGCCCTATCAAATTACCATTTGGTCTCTGTACGTCATAATGAATTTTCTATAAATCCTTTAAGGGTCTTGGTCCACCACGTGTCGCCCTATGATTTGCCGAACTTTGCTGAGCTGGTGGTCCATGCTTGGGTTCATGGACTGGTGGGTCGGCTTATATGGTTGAGCTAGTTTGGATGGCATGCCGACGGAGCTGCTTTTGGCAGCTCGGCTAGGCGCACCGACTTGGTTGGACGAGCAGGTTGAGCCGATTCATTTTTTTAAAATTTTTTCTTTGAAAATTCATATTTGATCAATTTTAACTTCATTTTGCTTCAAACTTATTTCATTGTGATAAAAAAAAATGACCTATTTTTATTGGTAAATATATTTTCTAAAATAGATGAATAAAAATATTTAATTCTTAAAAATAATGATAAATTAATTAATAAATTAATACTTTTATTAGTGAACTTTTGGTAGTTATCAACGACCATGTTCAAGATGCCTTTACTTGAGTCATTCAAACTCATTGAAGCAGTCTTCCTAAATATCCAAAAGATCCTAAGAGAGAGAAATAATCTAGAGAAAAAAAATTATAAAAAATTAGAGAGAGAAAGTAGAGAGAGAAGATGGAGAGAGAAACTAGAAAGAGGAGAGAGAGAAGAGTGAGAAAGTCCTCTTTTCTTGCTTTCCTTTTTTTCTTCTTTTTCTTTCTTTTTTTTCGTTTCTTTTCTTTTTTTCTTTTTTTCTTCTTCCTTCATTTGGGCAAATAGGGGAGTCTTGAATCCCCTTCTTCCCTAAGCCAAAAGAGTCATGCCTTGCCAAGAGATGGTGGTTGAGAATGCAGCCCATGATGATGCAACCAAGGGTCTCTAGTCCGATGATCAATGATGACAACAATAACAGAATTGAGGAAAACAAGGGAGAAAAAAATAGGGGATTTACAATCCAATTGTTCATGAAAATTTTAGGCAACAACTAGCTAAAATCCAAGCTTTAAGAAGTAAAAGGAATTGAGAGGTAGATGATTCGAGTGATTTATCTCATCTCTGATGGATTTTTGGTAGTGATTTTTAATAGATACAGTGAGGGTCGTCCGAAAATAAGAGATAAAATAGCAGGAGATAGATGGTGAAAGATGGAGAGATCTCGATGATGGATGATCATGGAGGGGAAGAGTATCTCTTTTTATAGAGAGGAGTCCAAGGGTTCGGCTCCACTCTAGTTTCTTTGGATTGGGAGTCTTCTTCCTCTCTTTTTTTTATTATTTTTTCTTTGCTCAACCTTGTGGCCTTTTTAAGGGTGGTATTTTTTTGATCCTGAGTATCGGATCCGATCCGTCCGAATAGGATCGATTTTATCTGATCTACCAAAATAGAAAATGGATATGGATTTGCATAATTCCAAAGCGTTCGGATACGTATGGATATAGTATTAGCGCATTCGTTACCCTGATATTCTTTATTTAAATTTACCCCTTTGGCCCTCAACCTCTCTTCTTCTCTCTCTCTCCTCTTTATTCCATAACTGCGGCCCCCCCCCCCTTCCCCATTTCCCCCCCTCTTCTCTCTCTCTCTTCTCTCTCTCTTCTCTCTCTCTCTCTCTCTCTCTCTCTCTCTCTCTCTCTCGGCTCTGCTAGCAGCCGATGGGTCCCCACTCCCTCATCCTGCGTAGGCTCGGCAGCCCACCCCTCTCTCTCATTTCCATCAAACCCCCCTCCCCCCACCTTTTCTTTTTCTCTCTCTTTATCTCTCTCACTCTCGCTTGGTGACCGGCAGGTCTCCACTCTCCCCCACCTCTAGCAGCATCCTGGTGGATCCCCACCCCTCCTCCCTTGCTCCTAGCGGTTATGACCCAGTGTTGAAACCCTAGCCATCATCTAAGCTTCCCTATTTGGCCACTCCAAGCCTCCCACCTGATCAAGACTCCCGAGGATGGAAAAACCAGAGGAAAAATGGGGGAAAGACAAAAAAAATTAACATGTAAGACATTTTCCCACATAGATTGATCATTTTTTTCCTTTCCAATTCTTTTTCTTTTCATTTCATTCTCTTTTTCTGAGATCTATGGAGAAGGAGAGTACCTGCGGGAGATCAGTGGGTTCTTTAAGTCCCGATTGGGGGCTTTTCCTCAAGTTGTGGTAGTGTGAGTTGGTCCTGGTTGGGGAAGCAGAGCACCTAAGGGAGATCGGAGGGGTTTTTAAGTTTTGATTGGGGTTTTTCTTAAGCATATGGGATTTTGTGTGAGTTGGTCCCTTGAGGTTTTCAGAGCTCAATCTTGGTGGAAGCACGATATTTTGTAGGGTTTGAGGATAGCCAGATGAGCTAGTGGTGGTGGGGCAGCAGCAGAGATGGGGAAAGGAGAAAGGGAGATTGGTTCGGATATATCCAACCCGACCTAACCCATCTTTAGAGCCTGACCCAATTCGAGATAGGTATGGGATGGGTATAGGTATAATTTTTTCTATATCAGGGCAGGTATAGATATCGATCGATGTAACCCATACCCAACCAATTGCCATCCCTAGCTTTTTGGGCCATTTTGTCTTGGTGGGTAGGTTGGTGAAGTGGACTAGGCCTAGTTCGACATTAGCCCATTTTGGACCAAGATATTATAATATTTGTCTCTTCTACAATAGGATCAGTAGTTAGATAGAAAGTATCACCACATGACACCCCTCAACTTGCTCTCAAACTCACTAGACCTGGCCTTAACTCAGCTTGACTTGCCTAAATTTAGTCAAGTCAGCCAAGTCAATCCAATGGCAAAACTAGCTAGTTGGAAGATTTCGAGTGCAACATGATTTTACTTGGCCAAGCTAGGGAGGCGAACACATGTGCTCGTAATGACAAGGCATGACCTCCAAGAGGATCTTGGGGCATCCATTGCGTGTGAGCAAGATGGTGAGGTGGGCAGTAACCCTCAAAAATCTTACCCCTTTCTTCCTTTTCTCTAGATTTTTTCCCCTCTTTAAATTTTTCTCTCGTTGATGCATTCCATCACCCATCCATACTCTCTGCATGCTCCTGAGCCAATTCCCGAAGCCTCTCACTACAAAAAAAGTATTCTTTTTGTGATGCAAAAAATGCATCGTAAATAGTAAATTTCTATCGCTAATAATTATTAGCGATAGAAGTTTCATAGCTAATTCTTCATCACAAAAAATAAAATTATAAATAATATTTATCAATTAAAATAAAATTTTATTATTAATAATAATTTTTTATAATAAAAAATTTTCATCAAAATTTTTTTATTCATTTAATTAATTACGATGGAAATATTTATGATGAAAAACATACTTTTGCATCATAAATAATTTTTATTTATGATAAAAAATATTAATAAAAAATACTTACATTATTTATAAAAAAAATTATCATAAAAAATTTATATTTTTAATAAAATTTTTTCATCATAAATAATTATTTATTTATGATGAAAAAATTTCATCATAAAAAATGATTATTTGTAATGCATTTTTTATTGCAAATAATAGACTTTTTATGATGAAATTTTTCCATCATAAATAACTATTTTTTGCGATGAAAAAATTTCATCACAAATAAACTATTTTTTTTAAAAAAAATTTCATCATAAATAAATAATTATTTATGATGATAAATTTTTCATCATAAATAATTATTTAATAAATTATTATTTTTAAAAAATTATAAATATATATATATATATTTATATTTAATTTATATTTTAAATATTTTATATTTATAATTTATAAAATTAAAATAAAAAATCTATACAATAAACCCATAAATAAATTTTATCATTTCATTATATAAAAATATAATTATAGAAAATATTTTTTATAAATATAAAAAAATTTAAAATAAAAATAAAAAAAATAAAAATAGGTCGTTGGTTGTCAAGCATCGGTATTTGGAGAAGAAGAATGGGTCGAAAGGGGGAGTGCTCAAAGGAACTCGGATTAGTTTGCTGCTACCTTATCAGCTGCATCATCTATTTCATCTGCTCCAACATCTATGTCTGGAACAACTGGTACTCATCGATGCGTACAATCAACTCAGTAGCCTGCTATTGATCCTTAGCAGTTTATCTCTATATCTTCGCCAATCGGACATCATGGGCAACAGAAATGTTAGTCCTGGATAAACGTAAAGATGTGGGAGCTTTAATCCCATATCCTAGCCTTCTAACATAATAAGATCTCGTACCAAGCACCTGATCATAGATCTCATCATCTATGGGCGTGGTCGAGCCCTTAGAGGTAAGCTAAAATCTAATATCTATCATATAATTCTGAAAATTAAAGTTATAGCTATTCTATGTTTGTACTGAAAATCAAAATGTCAATAAAAAATAGTTAAAAATACTTACTTAAAGCTCCTGGCTCCCTGTCGTCCAGTCCTCTGACTATCACTGGTGGATCCACTGGTTGATCTCGATCCTAGCAAAAATCTCGCCACTCTCTATATCTCTCTATAATTTAAGAATAATTAATAAATTTTTTTAATAGTTAAATAATTAAAATATATTACATAGAAATTACTTACTATCTACTCTATATGGTGAGCGAATGGCCTCGAACCGTCATAATGCAAGATTGTCTGTCTCGTCCAATACACGATATTTTTGGCACATCTATCCTACACAGTTAACAATCAAATTAGTAAGCAACTAACTAAATTTAAAAATGAATAATTTAATTATTACACTCTAAATAAAAAGAAGTTATCTGATATGCTGAATTCTCATACGTATGGCATATGACAGCCCAGTCCTCGATACTGATATTATTATATGGCTGCTATCGTGCTGCCTCCACCTCCTGATCGTGCACTACAATATATCAGTGGTGATGAATGCGATGTCAGTATTTCTTGAAATATGAGTATAGATGATCATTCACAGCTCGCCACATGCGATCATGCTCGAAATTAATAATATCAAATATATCCTGCCAATAACAAATATTATAAGAATATAGTACTAATTAAATATTTAAATAAATATTATTTTATCTATAAGTGGTTATAGAAGACCTCCCTCTGAGTCCGTGAAACCTGATGACAATCCAAGAGCATCATCGAGGCAAAGCTGCGGCATATGATGCTCAACTCAGTTTATCATGGCTCACACCATCTCCTATTATCTCTGGTGTAGCCTGATGGAATCTCGATGTAGAGACACTGTCCCTCATGCTCGCATCTCCAAGCTTAAAGGTAAGGTTCTTCGATGGACCTCACCCTCACCTCACTACTAACAGAGCATGGCCTGAAACAATAATGAATAAATTATTAGTACGATAGCTATCTATAAACATAACAGATAAATTAAAGTTAAATTTTATTATGTAAAAAATATTAAAATATCACTTGGACCTACCTCTATAGGGCCCTTTGGCGACTCTGATGGTACGGCAGTGGAAATGGAGGAAGGCTTAAGGATAGGCTGGAAACTCAAACATAATCATCTCCCTTCTAGCATCATACCTACAATGCTTAAACTATGCACATAACTAAATTGACATATAAATGAATATAATAATGAATAATAATAATAAAAAATATATAAATGCTAATGAATAGAATCGTATTGCATACCATTATTACAAGAGAAGATTCAATAAAGAATATAGATCTACTTATCAATATCTACATCCTCTTTGATTTCTAGATCCTCTAAATCACAATAATCGACTAATGTATCGTCTTCTATCTCATCGTTATTTATAAACTGATTATCGCCCTTCAAATTATCAAGATTAAATATAAAATCAGCTTCAACTTCATTGGATGGAAGATCAGCCCTATTCAAAGGGGCTGTCATAAATTCTTCGTCAATAAGGAGCTCGGTGAATGTTTGTTCTTCCTCTTAAAAAGTTTTCTCTTCATGTAGATCTGAATTATCGTCCATTTCTAGTCGGGTTGGTATATCATATATGCCTCTAGGTATTATTCTTAGTATGACATGCCAATCACCTTCATATTTTGGATCTTTTAAATATATTACTTATTTCGCTTGAGTTACTAATATAGATGGCTCATTCTGATACCATGTTCATGCAAAATTTATACTAATAAAGTATAGATCGATATGAATACCGATCTTCTTATTGCTAATATCCCACCATTCATACTAAAACAAGAATACCAAACTTTTGGACTCATACTTCAGTTCTATGATATCTATCAATATACCAAGATATTCAATCTCCTCTTCTCCTTCATATCCTATCGTGGCAATCCCACTATTCTGAGTCCGTCATTGCATCTCAAGCTCTCTTATATAAAATCTCATTCCTCCAACAATACAGGATGCGCAGTAGTTGATCTTTCGATTGAGGCCATATGCTAAATTATACAACTCATCAATTGCGCCCTCTTCTTTATTGAGATACTTAGATTTCATCTACAATATAGCATAAAAAATTGGATTGGTTCAAGTAATTAATTGCATAATTATAAAAATATAACATAATATTAGTAAAACTTACATGTTCTTCAAACCATTTTGCAAATTTTTGCCTAGGTCGATCATCAACATTTATATTATTCTCTCTGGATAGTATATTCTTATCCTAACTACAATAAATCATGATTTTTAATTTTACATCGACATGAAAAAAATTAATTAGAATACTAAAATTATGATAAGATAATACTTACTCAATTAAATCTTTAATTTCTTCATAATTATTTAGAATATAGAAGTGTGCATTGGATAGCTCATTTACATCCATTAATTTATATCTTTTTTCACCTATGGGTCGAACCATTTATTTGAATATGGACAGTATCGATTCATCATCATTCCATTCATGATCTGTGTTATGATTTACATGATTGAATCTTATTTCAATATCATCAAGATACATCGAGTAAAATATGAGATATTCTATAGCTATGTATGCTTCTGTTATGAAACCTTCAAGTCATGCCTTATTACACACATACTTTTTTAGGGTACATAAGAATCTATAAATAAAAAATAATTTAAATTTAACTAATATATTTATATATTACAACCGATATGTCAAAGAGATTATGATTTCTTTATTTTTCAATAAGATACATCCATCAAAAATGTATCGGGTTGGCCAGAAGAGCTTCCTTTCGAAGATGAATAGCCAAGTGCACCATAACATCAAAAAATGATGATGAAAATATTTTGTCTAACTTACAAAGAATGAGCATAATATCCTTCTCAAATTTCTTAATTAAGCTAATCTTCAATTTTCGACAATATAGTTCTCAAAAGAATACTCCTAACTCAATCAATATAGCTTAAACATCACCACTCAGATAGCCGAGCATCACCACTTAGAGATATTGCCGTCATTATTGCCAACACACCATGATACATTTAAAGCATAAGCATCAAAAAATTTTACGATTTTGAACCATCCACAAAAATTCTTCTCCTCGCCAAATAGTAAATAACATGCAGGTGGCATAAAAAAATTATCACCTCGACGAACTAAATACAACTCCAATTGGACTTTTATTTCTTGCAAATTAAGGTGAGCTTTTGAATTATCTTTTATTTTTTCTACAATGTTCAATACTGTACCAATGATATTATCATAAATATTTTCTTAATGTGCATTACATCCAGGTTATGATGAAATAATAGCTGCTTTCAGTACGGTAGTTTGAAATATAGGCTTTGCTTCGTCCAATTCAGCTCAGCTTTAGTATGCTTCCGCTTACAAGTATCTAATGTTTTTTTTTCAAATTTCACATTTCCAATAGCTTCAAGTTATTCTAAAACTTCTGCTCCACTTAACTCCATAGGTAGCAGACATCAGTCAGAATTACCATCAAAGTATTGGTTATTACAGTCCTCCAAGAGTAATTAGCAGGTAGAAATCACCGATGACCCATGAAGCAAATTTTTCTTTTATGCTTTAAATTATAAGAAGAATGTATCCTTGTTGCATATTGGACATGCCAGATATTCTTTGATACTTCACTTAGATAAGTTTTTATATGTAGGAAAATCATTTATGATCTATAAAATCGATGCACACAACTTAAAATTTCTTCGACTGACAAAATCATATATCTATACTCTATTTTTCTATAGCTCTTTTAGATTATCGATTAAGAGTCATAGATATGCATTAATTTCATTACCTGGTGCTTTCATATTCGGAATCAATAGTGACATAAAAATAAATGGCTCTTTCATGCATTTTTAAGGTGTCACATTATATACAACTAGCATCATAGGCCACATGCTATAGAAAGTACTCAAATTGCCAAAGGGATTAAATCCATCTATCACTAGACCAAGCCAGATATTATGTCGATCACTCACAAATAGCAGATGCTCTACATTGAAGTATTTTCATACTATAGAGTCAGCTGGGTGGCTAAGTATGTTCTCCTCCAAAACCCACTGCTTATGATGCCATCTCATTTTTTCAGCTATCTTTGCAGATATATATAACCTTTAAAGTCTTGGAATTAATGGAAAATACATCAAAACCTTATAAGGTATCTTCTTTTCTTTTCTATTATCGATTTTGTACCTAGGCTTACCGCATTGCGGACATTCATTTGCTTGTTCATTCTTTTTATAAAATAATATACAATCATTTTTACATGCATGTATAAGAATATAGCCAAGTCCCAATTCCCACATATATATTTTTGCTTTAGAACATGATTTTGGAAGTCTTAATCCATTAGGAAGAAATGCTTTAATCAATGCCAAATTTTAATCAAATGACTTCTGACTCCATCAATTCATGGTTTTAATATGAAGCAATTTGATCAAAAATTCTAATTTGGAGAACTTTACCCAATTGGTGTAGAGTGGCTTTCATGCATCCCTTACAAGCTTTATAAACTGTTCATAAGTCCATTATACTTCATTAATATTATGTTCATGATCAGAACTCCATTCTATCTCATTAATATTGTGTTCATGATTAGAACTGCCTTGAGATGTACTAGTACTTATGGATACATTTAAGCTAACATCCTAATGTAAATCATCCAATAGTGAATCTATACCATCATGTTTGACAGGTTCAGTAGCATCACTATCATCTTCAATATCATCATAGTCGCATACAACTTTATTCAAATCACCCTCCTCATGCCATATCCAGCGAGTATACTTCTTGTCCATACCATAACATAGCAAATACTCCTCAACAAGTGATATATGATAATATGCCATATTGACACATCTTTTGCATGGATACTTTATCTAACTAGCACTGTCAGCCTTACACCATGTAAATTCAATAAAATTTCGAACATCTTTTTGATATTAAAGCAAGAAAACATCCCTAACATTCATCCAACTTTTGTCGATATCCATCTAATAATAAAGAATAATGCTTAATGAATCCTAACTCCACCAACTTCTTTCTAATAGATATAGTCCTATCCCTTTCAAAAAGCATCACTTTTATTATTGCCACAGCTTTGTTCTTTGTTCTATATCCAAAAAAAATCTAGCAGCATCTTCCTACAGTTCTCCAACTACATCATATAGATAGATTATATTTTAACCACATCTAATATATACCCAAAGAACAAACGAGATAACTACAATAAAATTTTTCATAATAGAACAAAGAACATCATTACAATAATAAAAAATTGATGCATTTTTGAACTGCCTAAATTGAGGCATTCAAGAGCCATTCACAAAGTCCATTTTGGGGACCCTGGAGCCGACTCTTGAATAAGAGTCTAAGGTTATCTCAATGCATGCATTAAATCATTGCCATGCATCTCTTTATGGAAAAAAAGAGATGTATCTAGATCCCAACCTTGATCTGATCTGAATTATGACCTAAATTTCGAACCAAATTTTAGATAGGATCCCAGACCAGATCTCGAACTAGATCCCAAATCGGATCCTAGATCGAAACCCAACCTAGATTCCGATCTCGATCTAATCGAGGACCCAAAACCCAGGCTGGATCTAGGATCGGATCTTGGACCAATTTTTTAGCTGGATCCCGACCTCGATCTGAATCCTAACCTAGATCCCGATCTCGATCCGAATCTTGATCTAGATTTTGGATCAGATTTCGGATCGAATAGTTCATATGCATTAAAAATTAAAACCTTTGGCTAATCCTAATTAAAATATCAAGTCATAATCATAATTAAATACAGGAACTAAATAAGTAAATATTAAATTATAATAAGTAAAAGCATAAAAATTATTTTAAAAATCTAATTATTTTTATTATAAAAATTATTTTATTTTAAAATATTTTATTTAATTTTATTTATCAATTTATTTTTAATAGATATTATTATTTTTATTATTATTATAAATAATTATTAACTTTTAAAAAATTAATTTTTAAAATAGATTATTTTTCTCCTTGCAAGCCTAGCCCCCTCCCTCCCGGACCGTCACCTCCCCCCCACACTCCATTGACCATCACCACTACCCTTCCACCCCCCCGGCCCCCCACCCCCTTGACACCCCTCCGCCTACTCCTATAGTGCTCTTTGCCTCCACTTGTGGCCCCCTGAATCTTGACCCTCCTCTGGATCCCAGATCGGATCTCAAACAAATCCTGATCCAAATTTCGACCTTGTTCGATTGAGATCATCACCCACCCAGGACCGGTCTAGGATCGGATCTAAACTAGATTTTAGATGGATCCAAGATCGAATCTGACCTGGATTCCATCTTGATCTGATCTCATCCGAATCCTGCCACGATCCTGGATCGGATAGTTACATGCATTAAAAATTAAACTTTAGAATTCTAATCATTTTAATTAACAGTAAATTATTTAAAAATATTAAATTAAGTAAAAGCATAAAATTATTTTAAAATCTAATTTTTATGATAAAAAATTAATTATTTTTAATATTTTTAATATTTTTATTTAATTTTATTTATCAATCTATTTTTTAATATTATTTTTTTTATTATTATATAAATAATTATTATTTTTTTAAAAAGATTATTTTCTCCCTGCAGCCGTAACCACCCTTTCCTCCAGGTCCCCACACCACCTGACCGTCACCACTAATCCACCACCCTCGCGGCCTCCACTCGACCATCACCTTGCCCTTCCGCCTCCACCTTATGGTGGCCCCTCCACCCCTAAATCCCCTGTAGTGTCCCTCCACCTCCCACCACTCGTGACTCCCTTCAGCCCGTCACAACCTCCCCCCGAGCCCCCATCCAGCCTATCACAACCACTACCACCCCTGATGGCCCCCATCCAGTCTGTCACCAACACACCCCACCCCTCACAACCTCCACCCGATCGTCAACACTGGCACCCCCCTGTAGCCCCTCACTCCACCCCATTGGTTCATGTCGATCCACCACAACACTCCGACCAAACACCCTCCCCTCCCACCTCTAAATCCCTGCTTGGGGTGCCCACCTTCTACCCCCCACCCCCCCCCACCCCCCCCATCATCGGCCACCGCATGGCACAGGCCACCACACCCGCATGCAGAAAGAACAAAAAATTTAAATCAACGAGATCGGAGCTTACCTTCAATTCACGTGCAGTAGTGGCAGCGACAATAGTGGTGACAGTAGGAGATGCGATTGCCGACTGGTAGAAGCCCAAGAGGAGGGGGGAGAGAGAGGAGAGGAGAGGATTTCGAAGAGGCCGAGAGAATTTCATAGGAAGGAAGCGACATCGAAGTGATGGGTATGTAAAGACTTTTAGCGATGAAAATTTTGTCGCTAAAACCATTATTTACGAAGCAAAATGAATTTTTATCGCTAATAAATCCCATTAATTATTTTTCACTAAAAGAATCTTTCCTCTAAAAAAATAAAAAATTTGAAAAACTTATTTATGATGAAATATGATATTCCATTGCTAAAAATAATTATCTAAATAATTATTATTCTAGTTAAAAGGGCATCGATTATTTGCGATGAAAATTTTTCATCATAAATAATTATTATTTATGATGCAAATAGTATTTACATCATAAATAATTAATTATTTATGATAAAAAAAATTTATTATAAATAATTATCCTTAAATCAATAATTTAAAAAAAATTAATATCGATCTTTTTATGATGAAAAATTTGTATCATAAATAATTTATTATTTATGACATAAATTCTATTTATGTCATAAATAATAAATTATTTATGATGAAAAAATTTTATCTTAAATAATTATCCTTAAAATAATAATTTAAAAAAAATAAAAGGGTGGACTATTTGGATGCACCATGCATGGCTGACATGATAGGGTTAATGGGCATGGGTACGTCCACTATTAGCTAGCCCATGAGAAAATTAGTATTTTTTTATTTTTTTTAAAAAATTAATATTTTTTTAAAAAATTATTTTTTTTAAATATTATATAATTTTAAAATATAAAATTTATCTTTATTATTTAATATTTAAATAATTATCATTAGAATATCGTCATAAAAGATTATCTTAATTCGTTAACTGTAGCTATATCGATCAATAAAATTTAATTTAAATGGTGATGAATGACTGCATGATAATTTGATAGATAAAAATCATTGATGGATTCAAAAACTTACAACGATGATCTCTATAATATTTGTAATACACTATCATTATCTTACTTCAATCGAATATAATTATTATGGTCAATTTAGTATGGGATGATTTGGACCGTTAAATAAAATATAAGTAATCAAAAGACCAAATGATGGTGATTATAAGATGATTTTTTTTATATAAATGAGCTTTGCTAATAGTTTAATTATTTATATGGTGGTGATCATAAAAAGCAAACCATATGTATATAAACTATCTGAAACTATATCTCTTGATATATGTTCCTAAAGTCTTTTAGCAATTATACTTATGCTTTTGTAAAATCTACTTAACATGGATGATTCATATATATGGAGTTTAGATCTTACGATCACCACCATATAGAAGATTAAAATAGTTTCAAAGATTATTTATATAAAAAATTATTTTATATTCGAATGTCATTTGGCCTTTTGATCACATATTTTTTAATTTAACAGTCCAAATCATTCCATACTAAATTGATAATGATAATGATATTCAATTAAAGTAAAATTTTGTTAGTATGCTATAAATATCATAAAAATCATCATTGTAAGTTTTTAGATCCATCGATGGTTTCTATCTATTAGATCATTATACGATCGTTCATGACCATTGAAATTAAATTTTATTAATCAACATAGCTAAAGCTATTGGATCAAGATGATCTTTTATGATGATACTCTAATGATAATTACTTAAATAATGATCAAAAAAAATAAGCTTTAAATTTTAAAATTATATAATATTTAAAAAAATAAAAAATTATTTTTTAAAAGAATACTAATATTTAAAAAATTTTAGAAAATACTAATTTGTCTGATGGTTAGCTAATAATTGACGAGCTTACACCCCTCAATCCTATCGCATCGGCTATGCACGGCGCATCTTTGCCCATGAGTGCAAATAATCCATCATCTTTTATTTTTTAAATTAGTAATTTACTATTGATTATTTATGATAAAAAAATTTTATCATAAATAATATATTATTTACAATATAAAGTTTATTTATATTATAAATAATCTATTATTTATGATAAAAATAACCATCATAAATAATCCATCTCTTTTATTTTTTAAATTAGTAATTTATGGTTGATTATTTATGATAAAAAAATTTTATCATAATAATTAATTATTTATGATATAAATAATATTTATATCATAAATAATCCATCCTTTTATTTTTTAAATTATTAATTTATGATCGATTATTTATGATAAAAAAAAATTATCATAAATAATTGATTATTTATAATATAAAAAATATTTTTTTATGAATAATCTATTATTTATGATAAAAAAAATTTATCATAAATAATTGATTATTTATGATGGAAATAATATTTATATCATAAATAATCTATTATTTATAATAAAAAAATTTATCATAAATAATCCATCTTTTTATTTTTTAAAATTACTAATTTATGATGGATTATTTATAATAAAAATTTTACATCATAAATAATAATTATTTATGATGCAAATATTATTTATGTTGCAAATAATTAATTATTTATTTTAAAAAATTTTCATCATAAATAATGCATCCTTTTATTTTTTTTAATTATTAATTTATGATCAATTATTTTTTATGAAAATTTTTTTATCATAAATAATATATTATTTATGATGTCAATGTTATTTTAATCATAAATAATGAATTATTTATAATAAAAAAATATTTTTATCATAAATAATTAATTATTTTTGATGAAAAAAAATTTTATTGCAAATAATACTATTTATGATGAAAAAATTTTTATAATAAATAATTTCATCGTAAAAGCCTGGTTTTCTTGTAGTGTCTCCTTCATCGATCTCAATAAGCAATCGATAATTAGATCTCCTATTTCATCCTTCCAAGTCCCCTATTTCTCTAGGTCGGGTAACCTCACTAGAAACCCCTTCTCTCTTCTTTTCTCTTTAGTTCTCTCTCTCTAAGACACCATGATAGCTTGCTAGTTAGTGTACTCACAGGATCCTATTGCTTAATCAACAGGCAAATCTCAAGTCTAGCTTAGTGGTTTCTCAAAGGCTGGGCATCTCCTTGCTCAGTTAATCTGAGGCCTTCTCCGGTCCTTTTTTCTCCTCTCGGTTAGTGCTCATCTCGTTAGTATGGTGGCCTACCTTTCATGCAATCGAGCAATATATGGCATCTGGTTATTTCATCTATCATGCCCCAACTTGAAGGTATGAGTCGGGCATGTGATAGATAGCTACATTTTCATAGGATTTTATCCTAATATATAATATATGTAAGGCCTACCTTTTTACATCCATTATTTTAACATATTAAAATTTCAAGCAGTAGTGTTGTGATAATAACACTAAATTTATTATAATAATTCAAATTATTCTAATAATATTATAGATTAAAGAAAACCTTACTAATGTCTTATCAGCTTATTTATTCAAGCAAAATACATAGGAAATCAACTTACCCTAACTCACCTCTTAACCCATGAATCCCATCCAAACTATTTCTCGACATTTGAAAAAATAAAAAATCAAAAGAAGTTAGAGCAAAAGCCCAGTAAATCACCTTTTACCTCTAGCTCAATCAAGCTTATTTTATCCCAAAAAAAATACTAACTTTTTTATGGTATAAGACTTTCAACAATGAATGAAATACTTGTTATAAAATATATTTTTTATAAAAGCATGCATGCCAACATAATTTTCAAAATACTTAATGCATTTAGTGAAGAAATAAATATCCAATTAAGAAGATAAAATTCATATCTCTTATTTAGTCATTGCAACTAAGGTTATGATTTACTTCTTGACAACGCTTAAAAGAGACTAGCTAGCTCCTGAACATAAAACATACTCTCAACCTGCATGTGCTAGACATTAGTGGCTAGGCTTGAAAAGGAGATTTTAACTCTATCATATAAAATGCATGCTCATAGTATGTACCAATGATTAGCCCTACCTTGATAAGCCTAAAGTAGAATAAGTTTCTGAATCATGTATGGCCAACAATTAGCCTAGTTGGCTAAGCCCAAATCATAGTCTAACTAAAGACTGATCCATACAATATCCCAATAACAAAGCCAATCCCAAAGTCACAATTAGGCAATAATTGATCAACCATTTGATATAGTATAGTCATGTCGAAATAGACCATCATGAATTTTGATGTAGTATAATTTAGTGCCATGCTCAAGTAAGATATATTATGCTTGATCCATATTTTTCTTTTTATGAAAAGAGAGGGAATATTCACCCAAATTTATTAAAAAAAAAAGAGTACAAGATAGAAAAGTACAGAAGATAAGAGGAGCCCCCAACTTTCCAATAATATTTCAAATTCAAATTCTAAATTCCCCCAGCATCCTATCAACATTTGGAATTCAAATCTTCCTATACAAATAAAACACTATCTTTCAAATTTTAAAATTTAAATTTCAAAATTAAGAAACTTCCATCATATATACCACCATCAGGGGTATAGCATGGCCAACCATCAGAGGAGATTGTCGACTCAACATGGCCCAAGAAAGAAAAGGAAGGCCTAAACCTAGTCTATAGTTTATAGAATAGGGTCTAGCAACTGTTTAATGGCCAGATATAATCGGTGATGACACCAACTACTTTGGAAGAGAAGGTAAAGAGAGAGAATTGACTAGCCATCTTCAGAGGGGGAAGGAGTACTTAACTGTCGAGGGGGTTGATCTAACATAAGAGAAAGAAGAGAGAAGGGAGAGAAACAGGAAGATTTTCTTTGGTTGGTCCAAGCATGGCCCCAAGAAAAGAAGGAATCTAGTAGTCAAGGAAGAGCGGATGCCAATAAAGACACCAACTACATCAAGAGAGAGAGAGAGAGGTACAGAGAAAGTATCCAGTAGCCAATAAAGACACCAACTACATCAAGAGAGAGAGAGAGAGGTACAGAGAAAGTATCCAGTAGCCAAAAGAAGAGGGATAGAGAGAGTAGGGAGGAAGAGGGGCTTTTGGTGGTTGGCCAACTACCTAGAAGGGCCGGCAAATGCTAAGAGAGAAAAGAAGTAGTCTGGAGCCAAAGAGGGCCTTTATGCTACCATAGGAGAAGGAAAGAATAGGAAGAAGAGAGAGGAGAGGAAGAAGGTCCCAAGTGGCCATCTACAGAAGGGATGACCCCATCCTATCATGGAAAATAAGTGGAGAAATCCAATAGCTTGTGAAGAGAGTCCATCTCTTATCAAAAGGGAAGAAAAGAGTCCATCAGTTGGTATAAAGATAGAAAGGCACCCGACATCTAGAAGAGGAGGGAGGGAGGGAGGGAGAGAAGGGATAGAAATAAATATCCGACTTGCTATCATCAAAGGGGAAAGAGGGAGCATCGAAAAAGATCCAGCAGCTGGCCAATGGCCAAGAAGGGCTGGCAATACCCTGGTCATGGCACTGGGAAAGAAGTGAAGGAGGCTCACCCAATGACAAAAAAAAAAGATAGAAAGAGAGAGGGAGAGTGAGAGAGAGAAAGAGGGATAGAGGATAGTGTAGCATGATCGAAGAGAGAAAGTAGACGAAGGGAGTCCGGCATCAAAAAGAAGAGGAAAGAGAGAAGTGGAGGAGAGAGAGAGAGAGGAGGGAGGGATAGAGATGAAGAGGAGGCCTTGATAAAGAATGCTTGTAGGCTTAAGTCATCTACTAAAGGGATTTACCACCATAGGAAAAGAAAGGGGTTAACCACCATACCCGATCATGAAGAGGATGGAAGGGGGATAGCCTCACACAAGAAAAAGATAAGAAGAGAGGCAGAGGGGGAAGAAAGAGGAGAAAAGAAGAGAAGAGAGGCAGAACAAGGGGGGCTAGATCCTAGATGAAGAAGAGGAAGAGAGAAAGAAACACTACAAGAATTCAGACTATTAGTGATAGTGAAATGGCATTGCTAATAGTCCATTCACCATCGCTAATACTGATGTCGTTACTAATACCATCGTAAAAGTCAATCTAAAAAATTTTTGTTGCTAATTGGGGCCATTAGCGACGGTAAAAAATATCATCACTAATAAAAAATTAGCGACAACTTTAAAAACGAAACAAATCCATCTCTAATTATTTTTTAAAAAAATAATTTAAAAAATATTAGTGACGACAAATTTGTTGCTCGCTAATTATTATTAGCAACAACTTGTTCCGTTGCTAATGTCGTCTCTAATTTTATTTAATTTTTAAATAAAATAAAAAAATAATTTAAAAAATATTAGCGATGGCAGATGCCATCGCTAATACTGACGGTAATACTTAATTTAATTTTTTTAAAAAAAATAATAATATTTTTTTTAAATCTATTTAATTAATTATAATAAATTATGATTTCTAATACCTATTATAATTAAAATCTAAAGATAATATAACAATCAAAAATTAAAAACTAATTATATTATATTAAAAATAAAAATTATATAATTTTTTTATAAGTAATGTCAAAACAAAATACAATACATTGAAAAAAAATTTGGTCCAATCCTTATCATCGTCCGCCTCCTCCTCTCCAACAACTGGTGGATGAGAGTTAGATGTTCCAGCATTCTATAATTAAAAAATAAAATAATATTAATAAGTTTCGATAGGAGGCATATCTTTCAATATACTATTTTGATTTTTAAATAGATTATTTGTACATATTTCATTCGATGATATGGAGCTATAAACACCTCCGGCCCATCAATTGAATAGTTAGATTAAATTTTTAGCCCCAGATCCCCTTCCCAGACTCAAATCTAAATATATAAAGCTTCTAAAAATAAAAACTTAAAATAATTTAATAATATATATCTAATGTGATGGCTAGGATAATGAGTCCAACTGATTGTGCAGCTGCTGGTCTCGAAAAAGCTCTACGACCATATCACGGATGGCATCCAGAAGACTCTGAGGTTGCTAGCTCAAAAGCCTCCGCACAACCTCCTTTCCATGCACATCGCTCCAAGTCTAGAACGTCAAGGCCTGTGAGGATGCCAAAGGATATCGAGGTGATGGAGGATTGAAATTATGGCCAAATCCTGTGATCCGGCCCTTACTCACCCTCCTGGTGGCGCTAAGCCATCCCTCAAGATCAAGAGGAACTGAGAAGATGGGTCATCACCGTACCTTTTTAGCAACGTATGTTGCATAACACGTCAACATAGTTAAGAAATATATTAGTTGTAATATAAAAATTAGATCCTGTAATAACTTAATTAGTAAATAAAGTTTGAACTTCTTACTACGATCCATTATGACATAGAATCTAAATAGTCACCAGTCCTCCTAGACTGGTGTGTAGCCCACCATAACTACAATTGATCTAGTGGATGACCCAGCTATCATGTATACAATAAGTAAATAATAAAATTAAATTAATTAAAATATGCATATAAGAGCTTTTATAATTCTAATGAAGAGCCTTGATATGATTCCTTACTAGTCTTTCGGCCACAACATGTGTGCCGATCGAGCCACTCGTATGTCTGATCGGATTCTGCTGGATGGCCCAGTTCTGCCAGACCCTCTGTCACCTACTGGAATACTCCTCACTTCTCCACTGGTTGCAGAGGGCCTATCATATGTTCGCCCACATCCAGTGATCCATGAAGGATCTCCAATCCGATGGTGATTGAAAACTGAAGTGCTAGATGGCGGACTACCTGAGGCTATAGAGGCCATCTCGGAGCCTCCGTGTGACCACCTCCTCGAAGATCTGATAGCCAACCTCCTCATCCTTAGGAGTCTCGAATCGGTAGAAGTCCTACAATATAAAAGTAAGAGTGTATTTATATGTAATTAAAATATCAATGTATTGGAAATTTATAAATTAAACTAGTTTTGACTTATCAAAAATATCTCCTAGGCTGCATCACATGCTCCAAACGACCAGCTAAAAAACTCATTCACCGGCCCTGACATCAAGCATCGAATGATGCTGGTAACCATAAGAGATACTCCAAACTCTCTAATCGTGCTGCAAAATTAATTTTGAATAATAAATATTAACTCTAGAATTACTAAATTAGAAATATATTAATTGAAGTTATAGTACTTACGAGTGGCTCTGAACGTAGATGAGTTGTCTATCCTCCGATCGAGTTAAAGGTGCCGCAAGTTGGATGAGTTCTCAACCACGACTCTATGTCTATGAACCAATCGCTACTGTACATGACTGTGGGGTCACTGATGTCCTCCTATCATCCGATATGAGATGTGTGAAACCATGAGAGCTGGCCATATGATCGCTCTCTCCTCGAAAGCTATGTCCTTGGCTGGAATGGCTCCAACCTCTAGAAGACACGATGTATCATATCTAAAAATAAAATAAAAACCAAAGTAAGGAGATGACCTAAAAATTGGTTCAAACAAAATATCTATCAAAACATAACAAGACGATCAAAATTTAACTCACATATAACAAATATTGTAAATGAGCATTTATAATGTATTAGCAGTCTAATGTTTCACATCTAACAATACATGATAATGTGTTGGTCTGCTAATATCCTAATTTAAGCATTATCTAATTCTCATCTAGCAGTACATGATAATCTCAATACATGAAAATGTGAAGAAGGTTCAGATTTGCCACTGAAAAATAAGGCATTGCGCATTCCTCTGCATCTTTAACCATGAGGTAGCTACAAACGATTGTCTATGATATAGTAGACCATCCAAGTTTGTCCTGCATTGCAAGTTCTTCTACACCAAAGTATAGTGAGATGGCTCCAAACGATTGTCTACACTATAACAGACCATCCAAGCTTGACCATACAACAACAAGAATAGAATGCATCATCTCTATTTAAGTGCATCTCACATAGACAGTCATCATAGCCTCTATCTCTGAGCCCTCGACCACCTCCTCGAGCAACAAATTAGAAATATAAATTTTATTAAAAAAATAAAATAATAACTTAAAAATAAAATTCATGTGCTTGCATAGCCTAGTCGTCTGGCAAGCTCCAAGTCCGCATTTGCAAGATGCACATCTTGACCATCCCCATTTGCAATGATGTCCTTTACTTCTGTGATTATGCTTTTGGAAACACTTCACTCTTAGGACAAGGATGGACTCATTGTCTTTATAAGAGATATATCAACAGAGAAATTCTTGATAGTGATACAATAGTTGTCCATTCATATAGTAGTAAATTTTTGCTAAACTACAAGCATTGGTACCTGCATAGAAAGACGTGAGAGACATTATGCATGGATGGGAAGCTCTATTTATCCAATACATATACTGATGTGCAAGAGCTTAATGGTGATACGCTCGAGTATTGAATTAGCACATTTGATAAATTTGATCTAATTATTGGTAGAAGCCCATGTAATAATCTTTCAGATAGTAATCGCCATAGTCGTGATGAACTATAGGAGTTTGCTATAGTTATAGCCTTGCTTAACCTCCTGGGGGTAGCAACCCTATAGAGGATAAGCATGACTATAACCATAGCAATCCTAACTATCATGACTATAACGATTGCAATCTAAAAAACTATTATATGGACAACCACCGCTAACCAAATCAAATATCAAATGTGTTAATTATCTGCTCAAGCCATCACCATTAAGCTCTTGCACATCAGCAAGGTCTTAGACAAGTAGAGCCTTCGAAGCCTTTGCAATTATCTCCCACATCTCGGTCCCCATACAAGTACCAATACTTGTAGTTTGACATTAACCTACTCCTATATAAATGGACAACTATTCTATCCTTATCAAACATTATCTATTGACACATTTCTTACAAGGATAAGAAGCCCATCCTTGAACTAAGAGTAAGGGACATCATTGCAAACGGAGCATGCAGGGCACATCTCGGACCCGTGTTTGTAATATAGCCCAAACCTTCCCTCGATTTGAGTGCTCTACATACCGAGACTAAAGTGCGCAGGGCACGTCTCGATCTCGTGTTTGTAGCCTGAATATTTTCTCGATTCAAATGCTCTACATGTCGAGATCAGAGCGTGCAGGACATGTCTCGAGTCAGTGTTTCTAATATTGCCTGAACCTTCCCTTAGTTCAAGCATGTTGCATGCTGAGACTTTCAGATAATAGGGCACGTCTCGGCCTTGTGTTTGCAACTTGATCCTTCCTCGTTTCAAGTGCTCTGCATGCCAAGATCAGAGCATGCAGGACACATCTCGAGCTGATGTTTGCAATGCAGTTCGAATCTTTTCTCGGTTCGAGCACTCTACATGCCAAGATCAGAACATGTAGGGCACATCTCGACCTGATGTTTGCAATGCTATCCAAATTTTTCCTCGATTCAAACACACTACATGCCAAGATCAAAGTGTGCAAGACACATCTCGATCTCATGTTTGCAACTTGAACCTTCCTCGATTCGAGTGCTCTACATGTCGAGATCGGAGTATGCAAAGCATGTCTCTGGCTCATATTTGCTATGTAGCCCAAACCTTTCCTCGATTTGAGCACTCTGCATGTCAAGATCGAAGCATGTAGGGCATGTCTCGAGCTGGTATTTGCAATGTTATCCAAACCTTTCCTCGGTTCGAGCATGCTACATGCCAGACCAAAATGCACAGGACACATCTCGGGTCGGTATTTACAATGTTGCCTGAACCTTTCCTTGGTTCGAGCATGCTGCATGCTGAGATTGAAGTATGCAAGGCACGTCACAGCCTCATATTTAATTTTTAATATCTAATTATATTTAATTAATATAATTTAAATAAAAAATAATTTTTAGTGATGGTATTAGCGATACTAATACCGTCACTAATACTCATAATAGAAGAAGACTATCGTACATGACTGAGGCATGGACTAGCATGCAGGAATTAAGGTGCGAGAAGATACATGTGAGCAGGGATTGAGGATCGGGGTTGCAGCCACAAACAGAAGCTTGGAAAGGTCGGGAGCTTGCGTCCGGGGGCTCAGGGAGGTGGGAGATGACCAGAGGTTCGAAGAGGGGGAGATGACTGAGGGAGAGAGGGGGTGGCAGTGAATTGAAAGGCCAAGGGTTCAAGGAAGGAGGCAGGAAGCAGTCAAGGAGGAGAGGGGGTGGCGAGTGAACTGAAGGGTCGGGGGTTTGGGGAGGTAGGAGGCGGCCAGGGTTCAAGAAAGGAGGCAAAAGGCAGCCAGAACGAGAGAGAGCATGGCTGGGGAACCAAAGGGCAGGGGAGAGAAGGGTGGTAGGCTAGGATTTTGGGAAGGTGGAAAGCGTCGTGGGTTCGAGAAGGCGGATCAGGTGCAACTGGGGGAAGATGGTCGGGGGAAGCCATCGGCCTATAGAGAGAGGTGGTGATGGATGAACCAAAGGATGGGAGGATTCGAGGAGGTAGGAGGCGGCCGGGGTTTCGAGGAAGGAGGCAAGAGGAAGCCGGGAGAAGAGAGGGGATGGTTGGGAAACCAAATGACAGGGAAGAGGAGGGTGGTAGGCTAAGGTTTCGAGGAGGCAGGAGGCTGGGAGCTTGCATCCGAGAGCTCAGAGAGGTGGGAGATGGTTGAGGGTTCAGGGAGGCGATCGAGGATTCGACTAGAGGGAGAGGATCGGGGTGAAGCTGCTGGCCTAGGGAGAGAGGGGGTGGTAGGAGAACCGAAGAGTCGGGGGTTCGGAGAGGCAGGAGGCAGGTGGAGGCTTGAGAAGGTGGTGTTAGATATATATGCCCTAGAAGTCAGAATTGGCTGACACTTGTAATACACTTCTAGGGGCAAAATTATAATTTTGACTATAATCAATAAAATGGATTATTTTCTATTACATATGTGTATTTAGTATCTGTGATACATCCTTTGAGTTAATGGTAATGATAATTCATATTTTCAAGAGTTGAAAATTTAAGACATGAATAATCATTATTAACTCATAAAATGCTCCCGACCATAGGATCATCACGAGGATGGTGATTGATCCAAAAGGTTGATGTACAATCGCTTTTTTTTAGTAGATGAGTCTTGAGTCTATGGTGTGGAGACACCGGAGTGAGAGTACAGGTACTCGTTAGAGAACGAGGGCACTGAGCGTGACCACCTCGAGTAGTCATTAGGAAGTCTACCTTCTCATCAATGACTGACTCGATGCTGCAGTAGTGTGTCTGGTTCTTTGACCTGAGGTGCATCGATAGTTCACCTTGAGGGTGTTATAGTTTGACTACACCATTACTCGGATCTCCTAGCCATATGGAATCCTGAGGTGTATGTTGGCTATAGCATGTTCATTGTAGGAACTGGATAGCATCAAGATGGAATCTATCTACCTCGGTGGTAGAGGAGCAGCCCTATGATGATCATGAGAATCAAGTCCAGAAGCCCATGGCCATGGCAGAGTGAAATAATAGAAAGAGTTTCTATTTAGGTTTTCACATCGGACTTGAATCGAATGATTACATCATATGATAGAAACTAGGGTTTGACGAGTTCACCTTAACCCTAATCTGATCGGGGCTCAAGATAGAAGAACTTAATCACACAGGTAGCTGCACCAAGAGGTTCGCATTCAGCTCTGATGGGTTGCCACCATATACTGCTAGGTGTCACTGGTGGATTTTGGGAGCAATTAGAATGATTTAGATGATCGATCATTCTAGCTGTTCGAATCAGAAGAGTTCTGATCCATCGAAAGGAGTTTCGATGATGTCGATGATAGAGATCATGACATATCCCATTACCATACAGAACTGAACCTAACTGGGTCACACAAATAAGGGTTTGAATCTGGTGATCATCAATTGAACTGATCCAGTTCAATTGATCTGAATGAGATTCAATTAGGTTCAAGAAAATCGTGCTAGCACTCGATTGAACCTAACGTTCTTCTTTTACTATCATAAATAAGTTGTCCTGACTGAGCCAAAGAAGTTTACGTGCTCAATCAAGAGGCCTTCACTATGGTCTGACTGGAGGTTGTCCAAGTTAGAAAAGGTTGTCTTATTTTGTAAGACATTACCTACCATTTTTGGTCACCTGCCATTTCTCATTCTTTGACTTTGGTCAAAAGTTGACCTTTGACTGGTCAAATGTTGACCATTGACACTTTGACTTTTGTCCATGTGTCATGCACCTATTGGAGAGCTGGTGGGGGCCTATTCCTCCTACCAGAACCTGGCAAGGAGGAGGGCGCACGCCACCCTTGGCATGTGCGCCCAAGCTGGAGGTGCCCAGGAGTCCCTGTTGGATAGGGACTCCATCTCCTTTTTGGATTCCAATTAGAGTTCTCCTAAGAACCAACTTTGACTGGTCTTAGGCACCTCTAAGGAGGAATCTAGGGGACTCTATTCCCACCAATCAGATTTAGATCTGATTTCATAAAGGGTTGTGATTGGTTGGGAAGAAGAGGAGTTGTATCACAGACAGTCTATAAATAAGACCCTGCACCCAACTCAAAGAGCATTGAAAAAAAATTAAAAATTCTCCATGCCCAAGGCTTCCTCTCCTCTCCTCCTCCATGCCAAACCACCTTCTCCTTCTCCTCTCCATGCCCAAAGTAGTTTGGGTCCTTGGTTGGTGCAATCCAGATGAGAGAAAGGCGAGTAAAAGCTAGAAGGCTGCGCTGCTGCAAAGGACAACTGCTGATCTTCAAAAGGTATTTTGAAGATCCTCCAGATCAGATCCAGATCTAATTTTTGGAGATGTGATAGAGAAGAAGAGGATCTTTAGATCCAATTTGAGTGGATACTGGTAGAGGCCAGGCACTTGCGTGGCTAGATCCAGAACCTTCCGCTGCTTACAGGATCATCAACGGGTAATAGGATTACCCACTTCAAGATAAATTAAATTAATTTAATTTATTTAATTTTATTTTAATTATTAAAATAATAAGAATTAGATCTAAAATATCTTAAGATCTAATCTAGATCAAAAAAAAAAAAATTTTGAAATATATCTCTTGATCTGATCAGATCTGAACGAACCTGGTCCGAAAAATCAGGATTTTTCCTTCAACTGGTATCAGAGCCAAGGTTCTAAAAGTATTTAGATCTAATTTTAAATTTATTTTAATTAAAAAATAAGTAATTTTAGATGTCACATGAGATGTGATCAGATCTAAAATTAGAAAAAATTAAAATTAAATGATTTGGATCTAAGATTAGAAAATATGCATGACTAGTTCTAAAATAGAATAGTTCTATAGAATAGTCTTGCATTTTTAATTTAATTTGATTAAATCATATTTTAGATCTATTTATTTACTATTTTTTGATATTATAATTATTATAATAACATCTAAAAAATAGTAAATAAAAATTATTTAATTTTAAATATCATATGAGATATGATTGATGCATGTCTAGACTAGTTGTAGAATAGTTCTACATAATTATCTAGATTAGAATTTATTTTGATTAGATCAATTTAAATCTAATTTTTTAGATTATTATGAGATAATTTAGATCTAAAAATATGCATGATTCGATACATGAGATGTATGCAAAATATGCCATGATTAGATCTAATTTGTATATGAGATATATGATATAGATCTAAAACTATTTTGTAGTATTGCATGTTCCTGATTAAGGCGTTCCTCTTGGCCGTCCGGTCATAAGAATGAAGAAGGGTTTAAAGGCCCTCTCTTTCCATTCGATGGGGTGTTCTTATGATGTGTAGGGGTGCTATGCGTTCGTCCTTAATCAAAATCCAAAACTTACTTTCTGCAAAACCCTAGATCCTGAAATCCTAGGATTTATTGTGCATATTTTATTTATGAACCCTACTTAATTAAAAATTAAGATTATGGAATATTAATTAGATCTAAAATTAAGAATTTTAGATCTAAGACATATTCATAATACTGGGTTCGGGCTTGGGTAGCTCAATTAGGTCTAAGCGGTTGATCAAACCGAATCAAGAGTTGGTTAGATGGGATCAACAATGCTTAAATTGACCAGCCTAATAGGATTAAGTCTGGGTCAAGATCGAGTCACGATCAAGCAAGACCTAATTAGGCTCAGAGGTTAGAGTCTGGATTGTAGGCTAACCCAATTGGTTCTGACTCAACAATTTGGTGTCTAAGGTAAGTTTGGCACATACGACCGACTGATTTTTAATTGGAAGCTACTCGACCTGAATGCATTCTTGTACGAGTTAATGGCATATTCCTTCCACCGATCTCACTTACCTGGCCATATCTATTGACACAGTTCTGATCTGAGGTGGTCAATAATCCGAGCTAACCCATGCCACTAGGTTAGTCATAATTGTTATGACTATGACAAGTCTAGTTTAATGAGACCTAAATCAATTCTCCCTAAGAAAAGATTAAGTCTGAGGTCTTCCACCATTGTAGATGTGCGGGCCCTTCCCGGGGTTGATTGTTCTCGACTGGATACAGTGGCTCAGTTGCACCGAAAAGATGCAACCATGTCTATTAGGCATTGGATGCTATGGGCTGGAGGATGAGTTGGGCTCAATATTTTGGATACGGTGAGAGACTCAATTAGGAATTCAGTCTATGCAAATGGTGGGTCTGACTTAACTAAGGAGTGGATCAATATTTTCAGATACGGTGAGATTCATGAATTAGAGACCAAGTTTGGGTGCACCATGATTAGAGAATCATTGAACAAGAGTTGTTCACTCATTGGCTAACCCATCACCAATAACTGTTAGGTGAGGTGATGAGTCAATTGGTGAGACCGCACCACCCACTAGAAATCATTAATCATGGAGATTTTTGCATCTCTACAGAGGGAGTGTAGGGATCCGAGAAAATAGTGAGAGCTAATTTATTTAAAAATAAAATTTTTAAATAAATTGATCAAGTCATAATTATAGTATCTAACTAGAATCTTTGACTCTCTATAGAAAAATGTCTGCATCCAATCCATTAGCACGTATCCTGGACACACATAGACTGACCGGACCCAATTATAAAGATTGGCTCAGAAACTATAAAATATTTTGGATTCTGAGAAGTTAACCCATGTATTGGATCAGGACCCTCCCACCTTACCAGTCCGTCCATCCATTGAATAGAGAGCGTCTCTGAAAAAATGGATAGACGAAGATAATAAGGCCAGATATTACATGTTGGGCTCGATGTCTGATGAGCTCCAGCGCCAACATGAAGATATCGGGACTGCTCGCCAAATGTTGGCTCACCTGCAAGGAGATGTTTGGTGAACAGAGTCGCACAGCCAAGTATCAAGTCACGAAATGACTTTTTAAGGCTAAGATGCATGATGGGCAGTCAGTCCAAGATCACTGTCTGATGATGATCAAGGACTTGGAAGAGCTTGAGAAGCTCGGTGTGAAGTTAGACTTGGATCTACAGAATGATATTATTCTGCAATCCTTGACTGATGCATATGGGCAATTCATCATGAATTACCACATGCATAAACTTCAAAATTCCTTGGCCGAATTAATGAATATGCTGGTCACCACTGAGCTTTCTATGAAAGGATTCTAAAGGCTCAGTTCTTGCTATGGAACATGGACTTCTTCCAAAAGAAAGTCTTTATTGAAAAGAAAAAGAAGTCTGCGAAAAAGCAAAAGATGGAAGGAGCAAAGAAGAAGAAGGCAGAGCCAAAGAAGAAGGCCGATGTCAAAGAAAAGTATTTCCATTGCAACAGCGATGGCCATTGGAAGCGGAACTGCCCTACTTACCTGGCCACCCTGAAGAACAAGAAGGAAGGTCCTTCTGGAGGTATGCTCGTTATTGAGTCTAACCTTACGGATTTCTTCTGCATCCAGTTGGGTGCTTGACTCTGGTTCTAGTGCTCATCTGTGCACTTCATGCAGGGTCTTGAGGATAGCAGGAGGCTGAGGGATGGAGACATGATCCTACGCATCGATAATGGAGCAAGAGTTGCTGCAGTAGCCATGGAGAACATACCCTCTTCGATTACCATCTGGTTTAGACTTAGTTTTGAAAGACTGTTATTATGTGCCTGCAGCTAGCAGGAAATTTGATTTCTATTTCATGCTTAGCACTAGAAGGCTATGTGATTACCTTCTTTAAGGACCATTGTAACATTCTTTATGAAAGAAATAAAATTGCAAATGGTTTTTTCTTATTAACGGTCTTTATCAGCTACATATTGATGTACCTATTCTAACTATCGAGCAAAACATGAATGCCAAATGACCTAGGGATAGTCCAAACGATAGATATCTATGGCACCTAAGATTAGGTCATATAGCAGAAGATAGGATCAACAAATTGAAGAAAAATGGGCTATTGAGTTCATTGACTTTCGAGTCATATCCAACTTGTGAATCTTGTCTTCAAGGCAAAATGACTAAACTCCCTTTTGTTGGACATGGGAAAGGGCCACAGATCTCCTTGCCCTAGTACATACTGATGTGTGCGGCCCATTTGATGTGCCGGCTAGAGGCAATTTTTATCTACTTCATTATCTTTACCGATGATCTATCTAGGTATGGGTATGTGTATCTTATGAGACACAAGTCTGAAGCTTTTGAAAAGTTCAAAGAATTCAGACATGAAGTAGAAAAATAAACTAAAAAATCCATTAAGGTTCTTCGATCAGATCGAGGAGGTGAATACCTTAGCCGGGAATTCCTAGACTATCTCAAGAAAAATGGCATAGTCTCTCAATGGACTCCACCAGGAACACCTCAACTCAACGGGATTTCAGAATGGAGAAATCGGACTCTATTGGATATGGTCCGATCCATGATGAGCTTCACAGACCTTCCTGATTTTCTTTGGGGACACTCATTGTTAACTTCAATTTATCTACTGAATAGGGTTTCCTCTAAAACCGTTCCTACCACACCGTATGAGATATGGCACGGTAAGAAATCAAGTCTGAGTCATCTCAGAATTTGGGGTTGTCCGGCTCATGTCAAAAGACAACAAGCGGACAAGTTAGAGTTTAGGTCCTTCAGAGCTCGATTCATAGGATATCCTAAAGAGTCATTAGGATACTATTTCTACATTCCAGAAGACCACAATGTGATTGTGAGTCGACATGCCATCTTTCTTGAAAAATAGTTTATTCAAGATAGCGGCATTGGAAAGCAGATTAAGCTTGATGAGAAAGTCTCACAAGTACAACGAGCTAAGGACCAATTGGAACCAAATCAGGTTGAGCCAATAAGAACACTACCTCCTCCACCTCATAGATCGAAAAGAGTTTTTCGTTCCTCTGAAAGATACTTAGGTATTATTTCAGAAAAAGTAGAGAAAATATTCCTCATAGGTAATGGTGCTCATGGTGATGATCCCAAAACCTACAATGAGGCGATATCAGATATCGACTCTGAGAAATGGCTAGAGGCAATGCAGTCAGAAATTGACTCGATGCACTCAAACCAAGTCTGGACCTTGGTAGATCCACCAGAAGGTATAGTACCTATTGGGTGTAAATGGATCTTCAAGAGAAAGATTGGTGCAGATGGAAATGTGGAGACATTCAAGGCTAGACTAGTGGCAAAAGGATTATAGTCAACACGAAGGCATTGACTATCAGGATACCTTTTTCTCAGTGGCTATGCTAAAATCCATCCGCACATTGCTTGCCGTTGCAGCCTATTTCGATTATGAAATATGGCAAATGGACGTGAAAATGGCATTCTTAAATGGATATCTTGAGGAAGATATCTATATGGAACAGCCGCTAGGTTTCACATCCAGTGATACTGATCACAAGGTTTGCAAGCTGCAAAGGTCCATATATGGACTTAAGCAAGCATCTCGGAGCTGGAACACTCGTTTCAATGATGTGATCAAAATGTTTGGTTTCATCAAAAATGAAGAGGAACCATGTGTCTTCAAAAAGGTCAGTGGGAAGCACTGTTGTCTTCCTCGTATTGTACGTGGATGACATCCTCCTTATTGAAATGATATTTCCCATGTTGACGACAGTCAAAATATGGTTGTCCAAGGAATTCTCCATGAAAGACCTAGGTGAAGCATCCTTTATTCTAGGAATTAAGGTCTATAGGAATAGACCGAATAGGATGCTAGGACTTTCACAGAAGATGTACATAGAGAAAGTACTAAAGAGGTTTAGTATGGAAAACTCTAAGAAGGGATTAATACCCTTCAGACATGGTATTCATCTTTCCAAGAAGATGTGCCCTAGCACACCTGAGGAAATAGAATGCATGAGCAAGATCCCTTATGCTTCTGCAATAGGGAGCCTCATGTATGCCATGCTATGTACACGACCTGATATAGCCCATGCTGTGAGTGTCACAAGCAGATATCAGTCAAATCCAGGTGAAGAACACTGGACTTCTATGAAATGTATCCTTAAGTACTTAAGAAGAACTAAGGATATGATGTTGGTCTTTGGTAATGGAGAACTCCAAGTCCTAGGGATACACAGACTCGGATTTCATGTCCGATATAGATGATCGAAAGTCGACATCTGAGAGTCTGTTTGTGTGCAATGGTGGTGCTGTCAGCTGAAAGAGTTTCAAGCAAATGGTGATAGCAGATTCCACCATGGAAGCAGAATATATCGCTGCATCAGAGGCTGCAAAGAAAGCATTTTGGTATAAGAAGTTTGCTGCAGAAATCAGAGTAATGCCATTAGATGCCATTCCTCTATACTGCGACAACAATGGCACCATAGCCCATGCTAAGAAGCCGAGGTCTCATCAAAAATTCAAGCACATTGAGCGGCGATACCACCTCATCCGTGATTATCTCGAGAAGGATTACATTGAGGTCAAGAGAGTCAATTCCGTAGATAATATGGCAGACCCACTTACAAAGCCATTGGACCAGCAGAAGATCGAAGCCCACCTTGAGAAGATGGGACTTAGACTTGTAGCCAATTGACTTTAGGATAAGTGGAAGATTGTTAGATATATGTGCCCTAGAAGCCAGAATTGGCTGACACTTGTAATACACTTCTAGGGGCAAAATTATAATTTTGACTATAATCAATAAAATGGGTTATTTTCTATCACATATGTGTATTTAGTGTCTGTGATACATCCTTTGAGTTAATGGATAATGATAATTCATATTTTCAAGAGTTGAAAATTTAAGACATGAATAATCATTATTAACTCATAAAATGCTCCCGACCATAGGATCATCACGAGGATGGTGATTGATCTGAAAGGTTGGTGTACAATCGCTTCTCTTTAGTAGATGAGTCTTGAGTCTACGGTGTGGAGACATCAGAGCGAGAGTACAGGTACTCGTTAGAGAACGAGGGCACTGAGCGTGACCACCTCGAGTAGTCATTAGGAAGTCTACCTTCTCGTCAATGACTGACTCGATGCTGCAGTAGTGTGTCTGGTTCTTTGATCTGAGGTGCATCAGTAGTTCACCTTGAGGGTGTTATAGTTTGACTACACCATTACTCGATCTTCTAGCCATACGGAATCCTGAGGTGTATGTTGGCTATAGCATGTTCATTGTAGGAACTGGATAGCATCAAGATGGAATCTATCTACCTCGGTGGTAGAGGAGCAGCCCTATGATGATCATGAGAATCAAGTTCAGAAGCCCATGGCCATGGCAGAGTGAAATAATAGAAAGAGTTTCTATTTAGCTTTTCACATCGGACTTGAATCGAATGATTACATCATATGACAGAAACTAGGGTTTGACGAGTTCACCTTAACCCTAATCTGATCGGGGCTCAAGATAGAAGAACTTAATCACACAGGTAGCTGCACCAAGAGGTTCACATTCAGCTCTGATGGATTGCCACCATATACTGCTAGGTGTCACTGGTGGATTTTGGGAGCAATTAGAATGATTTAGATGATCAATCATTCTAGCTGTTCGAATCAGAAGAGTTTTGATCCATCGAAAGAAGTTTTGATGATGTCGATGATAGAGATCATGACATATCCCATTATCATATAAAACTGAATCTAACTGGATCACACAAACAAAGGTTTGAATCTGATGATCATCAATTGAACTAATTCAGTTCAATTGATCTGAATGAGATTCAATTAGGTTCAAGAAAATCATGCTAGCACTTGATTGAACCTAACGTTCTTCTTTTACTATCATAAATAGTTGTCCTGACTGAGACAAAGAAGTTTATGCTCGATCAAAGGCCTTCACTTGGTCTTACTGAAGTTTGTCTAAGTCAGAAAAGATTGTCTTATTTTGTAAGATATTACCTGCCATTTTTGGTCACCTGCCATTTCTCGTCCTTTGACTTTATCAAAAGTTGACCATTGACTGGTCAAATATTGACCATAGACACTTTGACTTTTGTCCATATATCATGCACCTATTGGAGAGTTGGTGGGGCTTGTCCTCCTGCTAGAACCTGGCAAGGAGGAGGGCGCACGCCACCCTTGGCGTATGCCCAAGCTGGAGGCGCCCAGGAGTCCCTACTGGATAGGGACTCCATCTTCTTTTTGGATTTTGATTAGAGTTCTCCTAAGAACCAAGTTTGACTGATCTTAGGCACCATCTAAGGAGGAATCCAGGGGACTCTATTCTCACCAATCAGATTTAGATCTGATTTCATATAGGATTATGATTAGTTGGGAAGAAGAGGAGTTGGATCACAGACAGTCTATAAATAAGATCCTGCGCCCAACTCAAAGAGCATTGAAAAAAAATTAAAAATTCTCCATGCCTAAGACTTCCTCTCCTCTCCTCCTCCATGCCAAACCACCTTCTCCCTCTCCTTTCCATGCCCAAAGTGGTTTGGGTTCTTGGTTGGTGCTATCCAAATGAGAGAAAGACGATTGAAAGCTAGAAAGCTGTGCTGCTGCAAAGGACAACTGCTGATCTTCGAAAGGTATTTTGAAGATTCTCCAAATCAAATCCAGATCTGATTTTTGGAGACGTGATAGAGAAGAAGAGGATCTCCAGATCCAGTCTGAGTGGATACCAGTAGAGGCCAAGCACTTGTGTGGTTAGATCCAGAATCTTTCACTGCTTACAGGATCATCAACGGGTAATAGGATTACCCACTTCAAGATAAATTAAATTTAATTTAATTTATTTAAATTTATTTTAATTATTAAAATAATAAGAATCAGATCTAAAATATTCCAAATCTGATCTAGATCAAAGAAAAAAAATTTTAAAATATATCTCTTGATCTGATCAGATTTGAACGAACCTGATCCAAAAAATCAAATTTTTTCTTCAGATGATTCAAGGGCAGTTGGAGGGATTGAGATGAGCGGAGGCTCGAGAAAGTGGGAGGTGGCTGAGAGCTTGGAAAGGCGGGCCGAGTGTAGCGTGGGGAGGCCGCCGATAGGAGGAGAGAGGGGGTGGCGAGGGAACTAAAGGGCCAGGGATTTGAGGTGGTAGGAGGCGGCTGGGAGCTCAGGGAGGTGGGCCGAGTGCAACCGAGAGGATCGAGATGGCCGAGGGCTCGGAAAGATGGGAGGCGATCAGGGGAGAGAGAGGATGGTGGGGGGACCGAAGGGCGGGGGGGGACGACAGTGACGATGGGGGATAAAAATACTGGAGGATGAGAGGATGGTGGAAAAATGAGAACCCAATGGATGGTGGGCTAGGAGAAATGAGTGAGCGGTGGGCGGTGGCATGGAGGAAAATAAGGGCGTGCGATGAGGAGAGAAGAAATGAGGTGGGAAGATTATTAGCGGCGGCATATTCCATCACTAATATTCATTTTCCAATGCTAATATGCAAAAAAATATTAGCGACGAAAGTTGCCGTCAATAATATTATTTTTATCGCTAATAATTATATAATTAAAATAATATTTTAAAATTATTAGCCACGATATTCTTGTCATGGCTAAAGCCATCACTAATATAAATTTTTTTTACGTTAATTTTTTTTATCCTCGTTAGTCATTTTGTAGATGGTTAAAAATTAATATTTAATTTTATTAAATTTTTAAACTTAATTAATTTATGAACCAAGTTCTAATTAATTTAAATTAGATTTAATTTAATTAGACTTTATTTAATTTGAGGCTAATTAGATTTTAATATTTCAAGTAAAACTTAGATTCAAAGTCTAATTGAATTAGGTTTGACAAGTTTCGAATTAGATTTGAATCAAACCCAAATTAAAAATTATTTTCTTATAATTGATTTAAATCATATTAAATTTAATTAGGCTTGACTTAATTTGAATGTAATTAGGTTTTACAATCTAATTAGGAATTAGATTCAAAGTCCAATTGAATTAGGTTAGATAGGATTGTAAATTAGATTCGAATCGAGTTCCAATTGCATTTGAATTGAACCTAAATTGAAAACTATTTTCTTTTAGTTGATTATAATCAGATTCAATTTAATTAGGCTTAACTTAATATCAAAGTAATTAGATTTTATTATCTATGTAGGATCTGAATTTTAAAATTTAATTGAATTAGGATTGATAGGTAATCTAATTAGATTCGAATTGTATCCAAATTAAAAATTATTTACTCTTAATTAATTTAAATCAACTTTAATTTAATTAATCTTGACTTAATTTGAGATTAATTAAATTTTATAATTTATGTAGGATTTAGATTCGAAGCCTAATTGAATTATATTTGACAGAATTTTGAATTAGACTACAATCTAGTTCTAATTGAATTTAAATCAAATCTAAATTAAAAATTATTATTTTTTAATTATTTAAATTAACTTAAATTTAATTAGGTTTGACTTAAATTGAAAGTAATTGGATTTTACTGCCCAAGTAGAACTTGAATTAAAAGTCTAATTGAATTATAATTGATAGAATTTCGAATTGGATTCGAATTGGATCCAAACTAAATATCATTTTTTTCTAATTAATTTAAATTAGATTTAGTTTGATAAATTTTGATTTAATTTGAGGTTAATTAAATTTTATAATCTAAGTAGGACTTAGATTCAAAGCTTAATTAAATTTAATTTTGTAGAATTTCGAATTGGATTTGAATTGGGTTCGCAATAGGGTTAGACTAGTTGAGAATTATTAGCGACGGCAAATACACCATCACTAATTCCATCATCAATAATATTTTAAATAATTTTTTAAAATATTATTAGCAATGATGGATTTTTGTCGCTAATATTCAAAAATATTACCGCTAACTTTTATTTTATATTTAAATATTATAAAAAATTAAAAATTTTAAATAATTTTAGCGATAGCATGTGCCATCACTAATAATAATAACACCGTTGCTAATAGTTATCATTAGCAATGGCAATATTTTTGTCGCTACTAACCTAAATTTACCATCGCTAATAATTTTTTTTAAATATTTTAAAATAATTTTTTATATTTTTAACGATGATTTTTGCCATCAATAATAATTTTTTTATCATCGCTAATAATATTAGCGATGACTTTTTTTCTTGATCGATGTTATGGTGGTAAAAAATTTTATTAGCGACAAGATCTGTTGCCGTCGCTAATACCATCGCTAAAATTATATTTTTTTGTAGTGAAAGAAGAGGTTGGGGAAGAGGGAAGAAGAAAGAATGGGAGCTAGGAAAGAGAGAGGAGGATCGGGGGAGAGAGAGGGGGGGATCGATTGCTAAAGGATGGGTACCATTGGAGGTGGTCTTTTATATTGCTTAATCTATAATTTATAATTTACTTTTATACAAGAAATTATAATAGTTATACTGAACATAAATATAGGTATCCATAAATAATTTTATAATTTTTATTTCAAATAAATCAAACACTTTAAAACAACATGTATACAACCAACATTTATTTTCATAATTTTTCTAGAAATATGAGTAATTATTTTTGTGAATTATATCTATACAAATCATGAGGCATGCATAATAAAAATCCTAGAGATAGAGGTGCTCTTGCAGCTCAACTTGTGAATATGGAGATCTCTTGAATCGAACTAAAGGAACCGGATTATTATTTTAGAATCTTGGATCCACAAGTTTGTAGGACCCACTATGAACCCTACAACCCAAGATCCATCTAGCTCAAGAGTTATGATTCCAAATTTGCTAGCTTTTAACGTGGCCAGGATCTTGGTGCATGTTCTCCGAGCCCAAATAAACCTATAGGGAGAACATTCATCACATGAGCCAAAGAAAGGTAGTTCATGATTACCTTAGGTAGGGAGTTTGTCTTCTGAATCAGAGGTGCCTCCAAGATTAGATGTTTCGGTCACTCCATGATTTGCAAGAATGACAAACCGGATTGAGAGACAGGAAGAGAGAGAAAGGGAGAAAGAAAAAAGAAAGGGATCCATGGGATTTTATTTAGTCTCAGAAGTAGGTTAGATTAGTCCCATCAATGCATTGCTAGGCTCCATTTGTTACCTGAGGGCAAGGTTCGCCACCATGCCAACAAGATAAGCTAAAGCTAGAAGGAGAAAAATAAGACTGGAGAAGGCCTCGGATTAGCTGAGAAAGGGGATGCTCTGTCCTAGAGAAAAACCGTTGAGCTGAGCTTGGGGTTGATCATCAGATGAGCGGCAGAATTTGACAAACATGTTGGCTAGCAAACCACCATAAGTCAACCTAGAGAGACCCAATGAGAGGAGAGGAGAAGGGGTTTGTGGAAAGGTTACCTAGGTTTGAGAAATAGGGGATTTGATCATTAATTGCTCACCAAGACCAATATAAAGAAACTTCAAGGACTGGCTTCAAAGCATGCAGAGAGAATGGATGGGTGGTGGATTGATCGCAGGCCAGGTGATGAGAGAAAAATCAAGATAGAGAGAGGAGAGAGAGAGAGAGAGAGAGAGAGAGAGAGAGAATATAGAGAAAGAGATTAAGAGAAAAGGAAGTAGTGAGGGTTTCAAGTGTTACTGGTCGCCCGCACCAGCCTACTTGTATGCAACGGTTGACCAAGGACCTTTCCAAAGGTCATGCCATATCGTTACAACCACATGTGCCAGCCTCCCCATCCTAGTTAGGCGGAAATCATGCTACTCATTAGGGGTTCGGAATTTCCTAGCTAGCGTGTTTCATCACTGGGATTACTCAGCCAACTTGACTGAATCCAGGCCGAGTCAAGGCTAGGTCTGGTGAGTCCGAGGGTGAGTTTGGAGGGGTGTTACTCGGAATATGTTGACTATAGGAAAGGAATGGCTAATAAAGTTTATCAATTTGTTTGCAAATACAAGGTGATTGGTGTGAGTCATATGAGTTTGCAGGAGCGATTTAATAAAAAAATAACGATTCAATATTCGGACAGTCCAGGGAAGCTTTAATAGATCACTCATGGTATTCTCTTCATGGTAATAATAATAGTGATAATTCTCACTATTAATTAATTTTTATCAGTATGATATCAACTAGGCCCAACTATTGCCATCCTGCTCACATCAACTGGCCTGTAATCTCGAGTTTGTTCAGGAGTGTGGTTCAGAGACAAATTATAAGTGAATCAATAACATGTGGATTCAGAATATATATACACTGAAACTCACTACACTCGATGCGATAATCCGCAACTGGATCAGAATTTTTGCAGATTTTGGGTGCATCATTTTCCATGTATAGCTTCTGATCATTGTCCAGTTCTTATCAAAACTAATTTGGATGTTAGTTGAAGGCTTCCTTTTTGATCATTTGAGAAATTCTGGATGCTTCATCCTCGGTTATAGGATGTCATTTGCAGTGTTTGGATGGTATGCACTGGGGGTTGGTAGAAAATTAGAGTTGACACAAAGGAGGTTAAGATTTTGGAATAAAAATGTGGCGGGTAAAAACTTCAGGAAGTTGGAAGTGGTTGCGTCCATGATTTCAGATACTCAGAGGAAGGATAGGATGAAGGTGGCATGGACTGTCACGGATGGAAATGAGAACTCAATGTAATGGTCTATCATTATACCACTCCATTTTGAGACAACAAGAGTCTTTTGGAGACACAGACAGAAGTGGCGGGTCACCTTAAATCACCATTTTTTTCCCGCCACAAATTATAAGATTTTAAAAGCACTATGAAATCTCGAGCAATGTGGATCTGCGAATCCTGTTTGAAGTGACACCCTACTGCTTTTCTTTAGAATTCTCAAGTCACTTCTTTTGTGGTTATTCATGTCTAGACTGAATGAGCAAAAGCATTCACGTACGTACAGTGGCCATATAGATGCATGCATCTAAATCTTTTTCACGACTGAACTTTAAAAGGTACGTGAACCATGCATGATAGATGGATGCATTGATCGAGTAATTGCCCATGATGTGATTAAAAGCATATAAATACCATAAACTGTCAATATCTTCAGCTCAAATGCAGATTTGTATATATATGGAAAACACCTCGCTGGTCTCATTGAAACTTCTATGGTGTCATGACACATCCAATGTCATAGAAGGATGGAGATCCCAGTCGGAGGCTTTCTTGCAACTATGGTGATCACTACCATCCTTCATCTTGGTTAACTGGGATCATACTGAATGATGTCGTGCCATTTTGTTTGCTACCTATTCACATACTTCGTGTTCACCTAGCATGCATCTTCCATTCGCTGAAATCAGTTAGATCACGCAAATTATCAGCTCTAACGGCAATACCTTAGCTCCTTATATAATTGAACCTAAATGATGAAGATATCTCTATAGGAAGCAATAGAAATTAAAGAAATCAAATTCAAGCAATGAGTGCACGATCAGCCATGAAGAACGCTTGCCTCTTGATCACGGTTCTGCTTGCTACTGTGGTCACCAACTCCACATCAACGACCATACATGAAGCAAGTAGCATCCCTGCAAGTTTAGGTAAGGGACTAAGGAGCTTTCTTGGGAGCACCGGTGGCAATTGGAATTCAGTAGACATGGAAGGAGTGGGAGGTGAAAGTGCAGTTGATAGCTCCAAAATGAGAGCAAGGGTGGGAGACGAAGGAGGCAGGCATGTTGGGAATAGTTTGTCGAGCTGCGTGACTCTCGAATATTGCAAGAAGAACAAGGTGATTTGCATCAAGAAGTGCAGCAAGGGGCATGGCGGTGTCATCGGGAAGAAGCACATCCCAGGGAAGTGCACCATCGAGTGCAACAAGTGCATCCCAAACTGCTAAACGTCTTAGACTCCCTTCTTTGATAAGAAGCTGTTATGGACAAGCTCTCTAGTCTTTTGTCTTTATGTTGAAGCCCTCTTTTCTAGTGTTATTGTGGTTCAATGAAATAAAAGATAATTCCTCCAACTGCTCAGGGATTTTCTTTTTCATGCTGGCTTTCGATGATGAAAATTACAGGGTTCTACGATGTGCTATTGACATGAAATTAATCTACAACAGATAACATCTCTAATCTTCACGAATGCAAGATTTGGGGACAGGTCTCTAATATAATTGTGAAACAGACTTAAAGTGATTAGGCTTAGCCTTATCTCTCTTTCAGACAGAAAATTAAAGGTGACAAAAACTTGAATGCCACCAATGTGGGTTATCAAATCAAAAGGAGTACTCTGAGGAAAAGGCCCAACAATCATCACCAATCTATGCTGCATTTGTTGAGAGGTCCAAAAGATTCAAATTCATCTTTCTGATGAACCTGACTAATTGATTAATTATTAATGCAAATATATCACTTATCATCAATATATGTTCACATGCAATTTAATCATACTTTATGCTAGCGGATGATGCAAGGACATGAACACCCTTTAATATGCTAAAATAATTTTTTATTCGCAAACTATTGATGGAACCTCCCCTTATCCATGCATCAATAGAGATTACCAAGAATGGATATATATATATATATATATATATACTCATACAAACACTCGCTGAAGTTGTATCATCTAAAAATATTGTGAGTAGGGGAAACCACTCATGGAGGTGACCTCTATTGAATACAGGTTCAAGCCCGCATGCTTAGCATCAATCAGATCCAAACACACTTCAATCGTATTATTATTTTATCCCTCCTTTCAAAAGCCGCCAGACGCCTATCTTCATAAGTTTGATCTAGGACTTTAGGTAAGAGAATATTATTTTGTTTTTTGTATCAAATACTGAATATATGTATCTGAACATAATAATCGAACAGGTTTATTACCAATTGCTTATGGAATGTTTTGGCAATCATATTTTTTGATTTAGATCACCAGACCTTGCATTCCCTCTAGAAAATTATGCTAAGGACCATGCAGCCATGTCACAAGCTCGGCCCAAGTAATAGGTTTGGGTTGTGACAAGTACAAAAAGGTACTCTCATACAGAAATCTTATAATGAGCAGGGAAACTATCTAATGATTGGTCATGACAAACTCACAGTTTTTTTGGCCTTTTGTGGTTCAAAGGTGTCAAAGTGGGGGGAAGATAAAGAACAAGCTTGAGAAGCTTTTATGGTCAACAAAAAAAGAAAAAAAATGCCGGATTGTGAGAGGTGTCAGACAAGGAAGAGAAATGGCATTAATTACATAGATTCTAGCCACACTCATGAGAAGACAAAACAAATCACAGATTCCTTCCCATTGACTTCTAATCTCATTTCCTTTTGGAAGGTGACTAACTGAAGGATCTTTAAGCAGAATTTACCGTTTTACAGTGGTCAGCGAATGCACGTAGCCATTTTCCAGAAGTCCATATGCAAGTACAACGGATCAAACAGAACTATAAAAAGAAAAAAAAAAAAAAAAATGGAGTTCAGGATCCACCCTTCAATACCTACTTTTATGTCCAATTTCTATGCTTCGGTAGACCTAAAACCCAGTCGTGTAGGTGGATCTGTCATCTTAATAATAATTGACAGCCAACTTCTTATTAGTTCTTGTGGAAGCGTTCAACTTTGGCGAACATGACGCAACCGTTGCAAAAAAATCTTGCCTACAAGAAACCTCCAAAGAATCTCTGCTGGATAAAAATCTTTGTTGTCTATCGGTCATAGACTCATAGGACTATCACTATCTAAAGATCAAATATCTAGAATTACCTAATGCAGTTCTTCTTAGTTTATACGTTTTGGTGCATTTATTTAGTCCAACGAATTCGGCTTCAAGAAGCCAATTACATGCTTGCTGGCTAAGAAATGAGAGGGCGGTGATGACTTCATCATATCCGGTCAACGCCAACACGCATGCTATTATGTTCGTGGCTGGTTTCCATTTGATTTGCCTTCCGGCCATCAACGTGCTTCTGGAAGAGAGAGTTGGGGGTTGAGGCGTTTAATACGGACGGAGGAACAGGTCTTTCAAATAAGTAATGCTACAGCATTTAATTCAACTGGACTAAGGTAGTTGGGGCTTCGTGACAAATTAAGTAACATGTATATATTTAAAAAATACATACATGTATGTATTTTCCTTATTGGTGGGGCTGGCAATCAGGACATGCAAGATACGGATCGGATGGGATAATATAATACATGCATACACTGACACACGTGTGCATATATATGTGGATGTATGTAGATATGTAGGTATGTTTGCATCTATATATGTATTTTTTGTGGCAATATGATCCGAACTTTGGAGCAAGAGATATTCACTATTAGGCAAGAACAGTCTTAGAGGCTATAATTCTATTATTTTTGTGGCTTAGTAATGCTCCACATACCAACCATGCCATATGGCATGAGAGAATTGGAGCTATTCACAGGATCATTGCAATGTGGTGGGATAACACCAAGTGCCACGTCGTACGTGTTACCCCGGGTTTGGGCTGAAGCAACTCTCCAGTCTCCAGCCATATTAATGGATATTTAAGAGACAGTTGTTACTTAAACATAGTTTGTAAGAACCCCTACGTAACTTGAATTACAGCCTTAATTTCATATTGTCTAAGGTCATTTATTAAATATTGTTTATTGGAATTTTAATACCATTCAAAATAGATAATTAATATTTTATTTTGTCAAAAATTAATTAAACAAGATATTTATTTTTAACATTTTTAATTATTTGTCATTACAGCCTTATAATTATGACTAGCCATCAAGTTTAGGTTGAATTGGCCAGGCTAGGCCAAAGATTCTTGTTATGGTACCCTTTTGTATGATGAAAGATATGCTACACCTAAATCCATGAGAAAACTCATTATGGGTAGGTTAGTTGAGGTGAGCACGAGATGGGCCTTAATGGCACATTAAAGAGAGTTGAAATATGTTTCTTGCAGTTTAAAGAGCATGAAACACAGTTGGATACTAAGTGTGAGTGATAGAAACAGATTTAAAGGCCACAAATAATTGTAGCACCTGTCAATAAAAGCCAATCTCTTGGAGCAATTCCTACCAACTAAATTAAACAAACTAACCTATAGAGCTTCAACATTCCTTTTGTGGTAGTCAAATGCCATCCCAAGGAGAGTTTGCATTTTCTGGGATGCATGTTTTGCACCACAAAGAGCTGTTCATGCGTGGATAGATGCTACGTTATGCATCTTAAAAATGGATGCCCACCGCTCATCTAAGCAACCGCCATGTTTGGCACCCAATCGACACTTCATACTCTTAGGATGAGTGGTACTTGATCGTGTTTGAGATGCATGGTGTGATGACCATCCAAGCATGCCTAGCTAGTTACAGGAGCACCAAGCAAGCCACCAATTTTTGGCTACAAAATTAAAGGAAAGACTGTATAAATGAACCCATAAGTGAAAGAGTATTGTTTCGTGAGAGAGAAAACGAAAGAGTATATTGTTATGGAGACTAGTTTATATTCACCAATGCTTTTAAGTCCAAAAATGTAACTGCTGACATGATCCCCTTTTTTTTTTCTTTTGGCTCCTGATATAAGCAAGAGTCATAATAAAAACTCTAGATTTAGAGTGGAATGGAAAAATTATTTACCACTATATATTGCTATAGAAAAAATAGGCGTTTCCGGTGCTCTTTAAGTTCATACACCGATGCTAATGCTAAGATCACGCCCTGATGTTATAACAAGTATCGAAGAAGCATCGTTGTTGCAAGCATGGAAAAAAAATGACACGGATATTATGCTTTTGAGTTACATCAATTTTTTAGGTTGGCAATGCCTTTTAAAATCAAACCGCACCTGGATCTCTTCAACTTTTTATTTTTTTTTTTTAACATATTATTTTTATCAAAAAAATGGAGGGTAGAATTAGGCATAATGACCTCAAAAAATACAAGGGAGAGGAAAACAACAAAATAAAAAGCAAACTTGGTTGGCACTGTAAAGGTAACTTACTGGCATACAACTGAAAAAAAAGAAAAAAAGTCATTTTGTGCGTCCATCTGGAGGGAGGATGGGTAATAGAACTCTCTTTTTTCTTTCCTTTTATAAAATAGCTAAATTAAACAAGTTTAGCATAAATATATCCATTGGGAATTAGAAAATAAAATATCCAAAAATTAAGCTGGAAGATCTACTGTAGAGTCCCTTAAAATGATCCCAAATATAATTGGTCATATAAGCTGCCATCCAACGATAGAACTCTTAACAAACTACTTATCTCCTCTATGGTGCATAAAATCCAGTCAATAATCCAGGGTATGCTCAGAGGTACACAAAATCGTACTCTATATGAAAACATCAGAGCAGGTCCTCTTCAAAGTGAGGCATTGACCAATCCGATGGCATTCTTATGCCAGAATTTTGTGTTATATCTTTCACCGCGTTATGGTTTTGTTATCGGAAGATGTATCCTCGGTGACAGTTTTTAATTGAACATGCTTCTGCATTCTATTTCCAACGGATTCTTAAGTTGCTAAATGTAATCAAGTTCAAAACCCAAAACAAAGTCACCATCCAACCGCACAAAGGTTTAAAGGGGAGGACAATTCGGGAAAAGAGACTGCCATTAGGCATCAATTTCTTTTTTCTTATTTTTAAAAATTTTATTTTTTAATTTTAAAATATAAATATATTTGGTATAATTAAATGTTTTTAGAAACATAAATCTATGGATATCCGTCTAGGATAGTGATGGGAGAAATAGTGGAGATGATGATAATGGCATACCTAATGGTAACATAATGACATAGGGATGGTTTGGTGATAATAATAATGCTAAAGTCATCAAATATACGTTGATAGTGGCGATGATAGTAATAGTGTTGTAGAAGGGGCATTTCAAAGGTCATGATGATAGCAGTGCTATGGTGAACGTGATAAAGATGGTGATGATGACAACAACAATAATTGTAGTGGTGATAGTGAAAACTATGATGATAATAGTAATAACGATGGTAATGATGAAAATGATAATAACAATAATGATAACTATGGTGGAGATACAACAATAATAATAGTAACAGAGATGATGAAGGTATCAGTGGTGCTGAAAAAAGACATGATTTTTTTATTTTATGAATAATTATAGTAAATTTTTTTACTTGTATTTTTATAAAAATAAAAAATATTTTATAAAAATAAAAAAATAAATTTATTTATCTTAATTTTTTATAATTTTATTTTTAAAAATAAAAAATAATAATAAAAATGATGCCAAGCAAGGTCCATAGCCATAATTTTTGTGCTTTTATCCTTCCAGACTCGCTCCTCTTTTTTATTCTTTTCGATCCGAGAAAAGAAGGAAGGCAAACCATCCCCCAGATGGACCCCCCCCGGGTTGCATTTTCTAAATATCTACTGATGCCTTGTCCAAAAATAAAAGAAAATAAGAAAGGCTGAATCCCATTTGCCGAACTTGGTTTAATTTGGACCAATTTCACCACATGAACTACTTTCGCCTAATCAAGATTGATATCGTATATAACTTCTTGAGAAAATATAGTGGAAGTGCTACATTTCCAGGTCAATATTGAACCTCTTTTGCAAATATTGCGTTTGAAAGTTTTAAATTTGAAAATCATGATTTTATTTGGTTATTAGTCAAAAAATAGAAATAAAAAGATTTAATGGTAAAACTAAGAGAAAACATGATTTTGGATGTTTGTATTTAAACTATAAACTTTTATTCAAGATGTTAGAATGTTCTTAAAATTTCATAACATGATAAAATTATGAGTATTTCAAAAAACATAAAAAATGCAGCCTAAGAATAGGAATGTCAACCAAGGAGTTAGGTCAAACATTGAAACATAGTTAACAAGTATACATGAAAATTCACTTGCAAAATCATCAATCATACAATTTCAAAAGTACTATATATATGTATATATAAGCACATGAACATACACATATACATACACACTTACATACATGTACATAAATAGCTCCCTATAATACAAATCGAATGTCAAAATTATTCGGTGATTAGAAAAGAGTAATGGAGTTACTCTATGCTTAAAATGTCATCTTGTAATATGCCAGCCAAAAAATCCAACAGGGTTATATACATACATATACATACAAATAGACACACATGACATATGTACATACATTGATACATACATACACATATATATAGGCCTAATTACTAAAAAAATTCTATACTTAAGTGCCCTTTTCAATTTTAGCATATTGTTTCAATTTTTGCAATTGGGTATGGATGCTTTATGAAGTATTGCAATGGTGGCCTACCATCAACTAATGTCCAATTTTATTGTTAATGTACCCCAATGAAAATTATGTGGGAATATGTTGGAAAAGATATGGAAAATGAAAGATTTTTGCATATAATCAAAGAGAAAAGGAAGAGAGAAGAGAAAGAGAAAGCTATCAAATGGGAGAATTATGTATAAACTTAGTCAACTATAAATATTACAAACAAAGCCAATAAAAAATACCATAGTAGCTATGATATTTTTTCATTGGCTTAGTCTATAGTATTTATCTTATATTTGGTTGGGGTCATGAGAGGAAGGATGGATAGGATTGGAAGGATAGATGATATTCATCCATAGTTTGATTCAAAAAATTTTAGAGAGGATAGATGAAAAGGTGGGAATGTGAAGAGACGGAGAATGTGAAGAGTGATTTTATACATTAACAATATTATTGCTTATTAATTTTTTGATAAAATTACAATACTTCTTCACTTTTTTATTCATTTTAATATATATTTTTTTATCTATACTATTCATTGTACACTATTAAACTTTATTACTAATCATTTTAATTTTTTAGTATATAATTTTCATAATTATAATAAATAATTAGAATTATCTTTTATTTTTTATTTATATTGCCTATATATTTAGTTAACTATTCATATAAAATTAATTAACTATTTAAATTAAATTATAAATTATTTATTTATTTATATAATTAGTATATAAATAAATTAATTTATATATAATTAATTTATCAAATCATCTATTAGATTAAATCAAATTAAAATTAAATATTTATATAATTTTTATATAATAATAAGTTATAAGGATAATAAGTTTATACATTGATCTAATTTTTTAGTATAAATAAGTGTTATAAATCGATAACAATAATTTTTTTTATTAAGCGATAGTTTAGCAAAAATGTAATATAAATATCATCTATTCTTTCTTTTATTCCTCTTATACGAAACAAAGAAAATTATTTTCATCCATTCTTCTATATTTCACCAAATACACTAGAGGATGGATGGATCTTACGATTCCTCCATCCATCCTTCCCTCATATATTATTCCTCCTCTATCTATCCTTTTTTCAATCCATCATAGCAAATAGAAGGTTATTATAGTTTAGCCCCACCAATAGTGATACCAGGATGTTGGGCATGGCATTGGTGAGAAGCAACACCACAAGGGTGATGATGCCAAGTATGATCAAGATCATGCCATCTTTAAATATATAGCTAAGGATGATAACTGGCTCTTTGCAGAGGAAGTAGAGGAAGGGTGTAGCACCCCGTCTAATTGGGCTCAACCCAGTTGACCCAACCCCAAGCATGTATCTCAAAGCAAGAAAAAGGAAGAAAGATCAAAATACTCCCTATGGGAGTCTTCTTCTGCCTCCCGATCGACTCCTAATCGGAGTCAAAATCCATCCTAGGGAAGAGTGAAACTCCTCCCCATCGAAGCTATTTAAAGGAAAGATGTCTTTCCTCTCTTCTCCCAACCAAACCAAAGCCAATCGACGAGGATCGCCGAAATTTTCTTCATGGAAGATCTTACTGTGTTTGCCAAAAATTGGGTTGAAAAGATCATCGAAGACCAAAGTAAGACCGGCTTTTTCTTCTCCTCTCTTTTCTCTTCTTTCCTATTATGCCAGAAGCCACCGTCGGCAGCTAGCTTCATTGGAGAAACTTTTTTTGAAAATCCCCTGCTTCCGCCCCTTTTGTTCTTCGATTTTTCAGACATCGACGGTCACTACTGACTACCGGTATAGGTTCACCAGGCCATGCCATCGTAGCCATGGCTACTGCCGGCCATTGATTGGCAGCTATCACCTCTGGTCCAAGAAAGAAGGGGGGACCTCACGGTCCCCTGTCCCTCCAAATGGAATCGCGAGAAGAAGAAGGAAAAAAAGAAATGAAGAAAAAGAAAGAAAAAAAAACAGAGAGGGTCTCTCTCTTCTAGTTTTGAGTTTGAATCCCCACCGTTATCTTTCTAGAATCTGATTTTCTCTTTCTAAAAGATTTATTCTCTCTCTAATATGATTCTTAGATTTTAGAGAAATAAGAAAAAAAAAATAAGAAAAGAAAAAAAAAAAAAAAAAAAGAAGAAGATTTTTCCTCTCCTCACTACTACAAAAAAGGGCTACGTAACCGCTATCATAGCCTAAAAAATCACTGCCATAGGCTATGGCAGTGGTTTTCTAACCGCTGCTACAAACCGCTACAATAGATCGATCTATAGCAGTGGTTACATAACCGCTGCCATAGGTAATCTATAGCAATAATTTCTTAATCGCTGTCATAGGTTTAATACAGCGGTTGGCACCGTTTGCACCAGAGATCTATGGCAGCGGTTGGCACGGATATGACAGCGATTATAAAACTGTTGTCGTAGATCTTAAATAATTAAAAAAAATAAAATTTTTATTTTTTTTATTTTACCTGATAAATACAGATATATAATACAAGAAAATATCATAAACATAAAAATTATTCTAAAATACTAAAATTTTATTATCGAATAAAATTTATTATAATATTTTTAAAAAAATAAAATACATCAAAAGTCTCCTAAATCTACATCGTCGTCGTCATCGTCGTCATCACCGAGAGCTGGAGTCGAAGCCGAAGCTGGAGCTGGAGCCAGAGCCAAAACTGGAGTCGAAGTTGGAGCTGAAGCTGGAGCTGGAGCTAGAACTAGAGCTGGAATGCGAGCCAATATATCCTCAAAGTTTGTGACTCCAAAACACGTGCTGAGCATCGACATCATATCTCTCATGATATCCTCTAGATGAGATGCATGCTCAATCCAATCTGCCCACATCGCAGCATGATCTGCCCGTGCCAACGCATCTTTAAGCTCCTCTCGATTGATAACATCAAAAGTCTGTGAGAAGATGCTCACCTCGAACCAGTAACTCATCAGCGTATGTCCGAACCTGCATCAGATCCTCTCAGAGTGCTCAAGCCCCAAGACCTTAGACAAATGGTCATGGGGCCCAGAGGTATCCAGGCCTCCATTCGCGAGCGCATCTAACTGATCCTATAATTATAAATTAAAATAAAATTTTATAAAAAATTCTATAATACTAATCATATATACTAATATATTTAATACTTATAAAAATATGCCCGATCGCGGTGTTCATCGATCTGCCCATCTTATCCGTGCGGTTGGATCGAAAGATCTCGCTACGATTGGGCATCACTCTATCTCTCACCAGCTATAATAAAGAATAAATTTATCAAAAAGATGATAAAAAATATAAATTTAATTTATCTACTAAGATTTAAAATTAATTATCTTTCTATGCATATAACTAGCCATAGACTCGTGGCCTAGAGTGTGCATATACTCCTGGACTACACGATTCTTCCGATTCTAACGAAAGGTAGCCTAATAAGTATTCAAATAAATAATAAATATTTAAAAAATATTTAAATAAAATTTTAAGCATATTGAAAAATTTAAAAGTTGAAAATTTTATCTCAAACTTCTGACTCCTCCAGTGGAACCATCCTCTCCCACTGACTCGAAGGACAATCTTGTATCCAGGAGACAAGCTCCTCCAGAGTGTCTCGTCGGTGCTCGAGCCATCCACTATAGAGCTTGACCTTGTAACCCTAGTGCAACTCCCCGATCTTCTTCAGTCGAACATCTCGAGCCCTCTCATGATCGGAGAAGTCGTACCTCCTCTGCACAAATTTGTCAAAAATCAGTTACAAAATTATTCTAATCAAACATATATAGTGTAAACATATAAAATGCATAAATATAACTAAGATGCGCATACTTACCCATATCTCCTTCCAATCCGATCTCTGATGGCAGCATCCATTAAATGCCAGTCTCTGGGCTCTACGGGAATGATGTCCAACCGTCTCACAAGCACTCCAAAAAAGAAATGCATCTCCCGTGTGGTCTCCCCTACCGACCTTCCCTTCGCATCATACTGCATCATTATCTGATGCTGGTGGTTTCACACGTGTGCCATACGTATGAGACCGCAAAATATCCAACTGGATGATGCACCTATAATGCAAATATATTATACAAATACATAAGTGTACAAATATTATATAAAAAATAAAGTTGTGCTAATATAATAAAAATGTACACTCAGATGCATGCGATGGTAGAGGCTCGACTATCAATGGAGTAGATACCGTCGATGGAGTAGATGCCACCAGTGGAGTAGATGTCGATGGTGGAGGTCTCTGAGCAGTCGATGTCGAGGTAGACGGAGTATGCTCCGACTGCTCCTCGGATGCTGAACTGCATGTAATCCACAGAGGGGCAGGAGTGAAAGCTAGATGGTGTTTCGATGCCATCATGACCTGCAATGTTAATGAACATTAATTAATATAACATCGTGACATATCAAATTCTATTCGCTCGAAAGCCGAGCTAGCTCCGTGCCTGAGACAGTCGGCTTCGTGCCTGAGATATTCGGCTAGAATCCTCCTCCAACTGGCTCGATCACAATCCAAGTCGGCTCAGTTGCATATCTAAGCTGGCTCGGCTGTGTGCCATCCCCTCGATCACTCCCTCTCTCGATCTCTCTCGCCGACGATGGTAGCGAGGCCGAACCCCTTCCTTCCAGCTTTTTTATCTCTTGATCTTCCTCTCTCCCTCTCTCGATCTCCCTCACCGATGAGGTCGGACCCCATCCCTCCCTCTCTCACTCTCTCGATCTCCCTTGTTGGCAAGGCCGAATCCCTCCCAGTGATGCTAGTGAGGCCGGACCCCCTCCCCTCTCTCTCGCTCTCTCGATCTCCCACTCTCCCTCTCTCGATCTCCCTCGTCGGTGAGGCTGAACCTCCTCCCTCCCAATGATGGTGGTGAGGCTGGATCCCTCCCTTTCTCTCTCAAGTATAGATCCATCGGATATTCAGATTTGAATTTGGTATCAGTAATTAAAATTGAATCTAGATCTGAATATCCAGATTCCGATCCGAATCCAATCCATTAATAGATCTAGTCCACACCCATCGACATGGCATGACCCAAGACTACCGCCACGGCATGGCCCAAAAATTATGGCATGTAGATAATTATAATATTTATAATATTTATTATAAATATTTTATAAATTATTATAAATATACATGATTAATAAATAATATTATAAAATTTAAAAGAAATTATACCTATGGCTATAGAGAGTAGGTCGCACCAAAAGCTTCGAGGGTCGCCGGCGATGACGCTAGAAGAGAACGACGGCACTAAAGGTAACCTATGAAATAAAAGCAAGATAGTGAGATAGAGAAAAGAAAAAAAGAGAAAAGAGAGAGAGCAGGGGTGGTCGGGGATGGGGGCCAGGGGGAGGGGGCATAGTGACGAGGAGGTCGAAGAGGCTTCACACTCGATCGAGGGAGGGTCAGAATGGTGGTGGTGGGGATGGATTTCATGGGGCCAAAGGAAGGGGGCTCGCTGGAAGGGAGTTTGACCGGGGCCGGAGGAGGATAAAGTGTGGGAGGGGTTTCAGGGGAGGGCCGGTGGAGGGTCATGGGTGGATGAAGGTTCGCTAAAAGGAGGGTTTCATAGGGGACCAAGGGAGGGTCGAATGCGGGTTCACTGGAGGAGGGATTTGCTGGGGACCGAGAGAGGGTTGGATGGGGGCGGGGGGTGGGGTTTTGCGGAGGGCTGAGGGAGGGTCGAATGGAGGGGTGGGGGGTGGCGGGTGGCAAGGAGGGGTGGCTAGAGATGGAGGGGCGGAGAGGGAGGGGGAAGGAGGGGCGGCACCAGTTGAGGGGAAGGAGGGGCAACGTCGGTCGGGGGGAGGAGCCTCACCGACGACGAAGAGGAGAGGGAGGGAGAGAGCACGAGAGATCGAGCACGCACGGAAGGGAAGAAAAAATTTGAAGATTTTTAACCTAATCTATGATAGCGGTTATCGAACTGCTGCCATAGATCTACGATAGTAGTTATGCAAAATTGCTGCCATAGATCTACGGCAGCGGTTCTATAATCGCTGCTGTAGATCTATAGCAGCAATTTTTGATAACCGTAGTCATAGGAGGAAAATTATTATTTTTTAAATATTATATAATTTTAAAATTTAAAGTCCATCTTTACTGTTCATTATCTAAATAATTATCATTAGAGTGTCATCGCAAAAGATCGTCTTGATTCAATGGCCCTAGCTTCATCGATCAAAAAAATTCAATTTCGATAATCACAAATGACAATATAATGATCTAATAGATGAAGATCTTCGATAGATTCAAAAATTTACAATGATGATCTCGATGATGTTTGTAGCATACTATCAAAGTTTTACTTCAATCGGATATCGTTATCAAGTATGGAATGATTTCGACTATTAAATTAGAAATAAACGATCAAAGGGTTAAACGACGTCCGATTATGAGATAAATTTTTAGTTAAATGATCTTTATTATAATTTTAAATATTTTATATGATGATGATAGTAAAATTTAAATCATTTTTCTATAAATTATTCATGTTAAATAGATATTGCAAAAGTATGAGCATAACAACCAGTGAAGTTTCAAAATGGTTATCAGAAGACGTATAGTTTTAGATCGTTCTTCATCTCATGAGTTAAATTTTATAATCATAATCATAAAAAATAATTAAAATAGTAGCCAAGATCATTTATAAAAAAAATTATCTCATAATCGGATACCGTTTGATCCTTTGATCACTCGTTTATCATTTAACGGTCGAAACTAACCTATACTAAATTGATCAAGATAACGATATCCGATTACAGTAAAACTTTGATAGTACACTACGAACATTATCGAGATCATCGTTGCAGATTTTTGGATCCATCAGAGATCTTCATCTATCAGATCATCGCATCATCATTCATAATCATCGAAATTAAATTTTTTGATCGATAAAGTTAGGGCCATCAGATCAAGGCGATCTTTTGCAAAGACACTATAATGATAATTATTTAGATAATGAACGGTGAAGATGGATATTAAATTTTAAAAATATATAATATTTAAATATATATATATATGGCAGCAGTTACAATTAACCACTGCCATAAATAAGCTTATAGCAATGGTTCCTACTAACTGCTACTATAGGTTTGACTTATGACAGTGATTATAATGAACCGCTACTATAGGTCCAATTTATGACAGCGATTATAATAAATCGCTGCTATATGTCGATCTATAGCAGTGATTTTTAGGAACCATTGCTATAGATCCGACTTACGATAGTAATTTTTTATAATTACTGCTATATATTAGATCTTTAGCAGCAGTTAGAAAAATCACTGTCATAGGTTCGACCTATAGCAGCGGTTAATAAAAATCGCTACCGTAGGAGCTATGACAATAGTTTCAAAAATTGCTATCATAGTAAGCGCTACCATAAGTCATTTTTGTAGTAGTGCCTTTCTCTCTTTCTCTCTTTTCTTTTCCTCTCCACTTTCTCTTTCTATAATTTTCTCTCTCTAAAATTCTCTCTAGATTGCTTGTATTTTCTCGTAATCTCTCTCTTAGGATTTTTTTGGAAAGATTGATGATGAATTTGAAATGATCCTAGTTAAAGAGGGTCCTGATCTATGATTATCGGATAATGTACCAGCACCCACCTTAGCCAGACTAGATACTTTAGATTTTATCATCCATGATTTTATTAAATTATCTATGAAATAATTCCATCATGATTTGATTTAAACTATTTTGATTTGATTGATCGGATTGTCGGACCAAATCATTTGATTAAATCTGATTTATCTTCATAGTTTCTCTCTTCTCTGACTTTATCTTTCCACTTGATTTGTGAACTTAATAAAAGATTCTCGATCTTACCACTTTAAATCTAATTTGATCCAAATAAATAGACTCTTAACCATTTATCTTTTAATCTAATCTTAATCGATGAGGAAAGGATGATCAGACTGACCTGGACCATTAGACGTGACTATCGTCAACCTATCTTTTCGGATTATTCATATTCTTTCTAATTATTAAAATTGATTATCTATAGGATTGTAGATGTCTGATAATAGGATACTATGATATGATCTATGAATAAAAAATTTTGAAAAAAAATTACAAGAAAGATATGGATTTATTGAAATGCGTACTAGGTAAGAAATGTTTTACCTTTTTTCTAGATTTATCAATAAATTATAGTATATTTTATTGACATGATTTATGAAATAATGTATAAATTTGATGAATGATATTTTGTTATTAAAAGTATCTTATTTTTGAAATATTATGATGAAGCATGATTGAAAGTATCGATCTCATTATATATTATACTTGATTAATTTCGATACCATATAATTATGTGCATTCTTAACGAACTGAAATAAAAATATGAATTATGAAAAGAATTATGAATTAAGATGCTTTGAACTTTCAGCCTGACAATGTGGAGGATCTCGCCAATAGAGGCTAATACATTGGCAAAAATTTAGTTCTGAGGGTCTATATCGCCAGCAGACTAGCGATAAACTATCAGCAGACCAACGATTTCGAAGAACTTTATTGTCAGATGATTCGTAGCTCACCGTAAGATGATATACGATATTATGATCTTATCGTAGGGATAATATGGTCATAGCTCATGCCTGACAAGAATGACTGATAAAAATTTGATAAGTTAAAAAAAAGTAAATTTTTGAAAGAAACTCAAAAGATTGAATTTGACATGATAAATATTTTGAAAGTACTAAAAATTAATTTTGAATGAATAAACTCTATATATTTATTTTCTATAAATAATAATTTATTTTATTTATCTAATAAAATCTAGTTAAAGTAATCATTGCTTACTGAGCTGTCTAGCTCATTATCCTATTTTTATTATTATTTTTATAAATCTTGAGAAATAAGATGATACAAGAGTATGTATGGGAGTATGATTAGAGACAGACAGGATTGATTAGAAGCAGAACATTGATACTTTTATTTTAGATAGAAATTTTATTAAAGTTGATGTAAAATTTTTTGAACATTGTTGGATTTTATGAGATATTAAAATTAAATTTTAAATAGTTAAATTTTGAATTTAATTTATTAATTAATTATTCTGCGTTGCTTTATGATAGTATAATGAGATATCTTGCATGCTTGTGGAAAGAGTTTTCTATGAGTGTGCAATGATTGTCATGACCTTCGGCTCGTAAATTTTGGGTCGGGAGCGTGACAATTAAAGTGGTGTCGAGCATAAATAGATGAAACATAAGTTATGGAATCAGACATTAACAAGTATAAATAGGTAGACATTAGGGACATCAAGATATAGATTTGTAAGGATGATTAAAGTTGTCTTCATATTTTATGATTAAGCCTTGTGATTAAGAATGATAAGACCACTTAAGAATAATTATTCAAAGGATTTGATATATGGTTGATAATCAATAGATCATGTTATGATTATTTGGATTTTGATATAAAGAAGTCACATGAGGATTGATTATAAAATTTTGTTATATATTATGATCAATATTTTGATTTTTAGTTGTTAAAGTGAATTGAAAACTCAAATCCGATGTGGGAGTAATACCACGATATTGCTTATAGTTGAGAAAGTTGAAGGCAAGGTAAAGATTTAGTGATAAAATATTATTTCAGATTAGATTAAGAAGGATTTTTATGATATCTAATTAAAATATTTTTTGAAGTTAAACTTTATATATAAATCATGTATAGGTCTATATGTACAAGAAAAGTATATTTAGGATTATTGTAAATTTAAGTCTTACCTTGAAGGAGCATCAGAATATTTTTCTTATTGATTTTACTTATCGGATTTTGATTATCTAAATGAATTGGTGTGTGCATTAAGATTTGATTCATAGAGGATTAGCAAACCTAGGTGATGGTGTGAATGTGATATTAGACTCAACGATTAATTAAGATGGTTGTGCTCTAGGAAAAAGTAGGAATGAGAACCGAAAGTTGGTGTTTGGCTTCAATTAAAATTTAAAATTTTAGATCTTTTCTATTTATAGGATAGAAAAATAATTTAATCAAAATTATTTCATGAACCTAAAAAGATTTGATTGTTAGATCAGAGTGCACAGCAAAAATATGATGATCTTGATTATTTTGAACAAGTTAGTGATGTTGATTTTTTTGAGTTAAAGAATTATGATAGATGACATAATTAAATATTATTTGTACAAGAAATTCATTGATAATGAAAAAAATAATATTTTAAAATTATTTCAAAAGAAGAGCTCCTATTTACCATATTAAAAAAAATTATCATCTTGATGAGTGGACCCTTGATTCTTGATTTTGAATTTGAAATATATATAGATAGATTCTTTTTATCCTAGAATTGAATCTTATGCTTCTCTATCTATTAGAAAGAATTGAGATTATTTATCGATTTTTTATTTTGATCTTAGATTTTTATACTCAAATACTCATCTATGGAGAGTATGGTAAAAAAAAAGTATTTATGATCTTATGATAAATTAATCAAATCATGAATAGTTATAGATTTTGGCGAGAAATTTGATATCCTTACCTAGAATTGAGAGACCGATTTTGATGATTAGGAATAATGATTTTGATTCTATCAACATTGGTGATATTGACTTTTTCTTATGAAATGATTTAATGATGAGGTTGCATCGAGAATTAGAATATCAAAATATTTGAAGATGAAATTAGAATTATGAGTCTCTAACTTTTGAAAGCATAGATGAGAGGTGATTCATATTAGTTTGTCCTCCTATCTTGTGATGGGTTGATTAATTAAAAGCAGATGATATTTTGATAGAAAAATTTGAAATTCTTATTTAGAACTAAGATATTGATTTTCTTTCATTTAGAAAAGATAGATTCAATTTCGATCATCTATAAAAGAGTCAAGATATGATGTATTGAACCATATTCTTATAAAAGATGAGATGATGATTATGAACTTTAAAGTTTGAAAAAAAATCTTTGATAAAAAATTTTGGAATAAAATTTCTTTTGAGGGGAGAATGTAATACCCCACCTAATTGGGCTCAACCCACTTGACCCAATCCCATACAAGCATGCATCTCAAAGCAAAAAAATAGAAAAAAAGATTAAAAGACTCCCTACATGGAGTCTTCTTCTTCCTCCCAATCGACTCCTAATCGGAGTCGAAATCTACCCCAAGGAGTGAAACTCCTCCCCACCGAATCTATTTAAAAGGAAGATGTCTTCCCTCTCTTCCCCCAACCAAAAATCGAAGTCAATAGGTGGGGATCGCTGGAATTTTCTTCGCAGAAAACCTTACTGTGTTCGCTAGAAATTAGGTTGAAAAGGCCATTAGAAATCAATGTAAGATCGGCTTTTTCTTCTACTCTCTTTTTCCATCCTTCCTATTATGCCATAACCATCATCGACAGCCGACTTCATCGAAAAAACTTTTTTTTTGAAAATCTCCTGCTTCCGCCCCTTTTGTTCTTCGATTTTGAAGACACCGACGATCATCGCCGACCATTGGTATGGGTTCACCGAGCCATGCTGTCGCAGCCCCGGCTGTTGCCGACCATTGGCCGGCAGCCATCACCTTCGGTCCAAGAAAGAAGGGGGGACATCATGGTCCCCTGTCCCCCCAAATGAAACCATGGGAAGAAGGAAAAAAAAGAAAAGAAGAAAAAGAAAAAGAAAAAAAAGAAAAGAAAAAAAAAGAGAGGGTCTCTCTCTTCCAGTTTTTAGTTTGAATCCCCATCATTCTCTTTCTAGAATTTGATTTTCTCTTTCTATTAGGATTCTTAGATTTTAGAGAAAAGAGAAAAAAAAGAAAGAGAAAGCAAGAAAAAAAAAAGAAAGAAGAAGATTTTTTCTCTCCTCTCTCTTCTTTCCCTCTCCACTTTCTCTTTCTATAACTTTCTCTCTCTACTTTCTCTTTCTAGAACTTTCTCTTTCTAAAATTATCTCTCTAGATTGCTTGTATTTTCTCATTATCTCACTCTCATAGGATTTTTGAGATGTTTGAAAAGATTAATGATGAATTTGAAATGATCATAGTTAAAGAAGATCCTAATCTGTGATTGTCGGACAATGTACTGGCACCCACTTTAGCCAGATCAAATACTTTAAATTTTATCACCCATGATTTTATTGAATTATCTATGGAATAATTCCATTATGATTTGATTTAAACTATTTTGATTTGATTGATCGAATTGTCAGACCAAATCATTTGATTAGTTCTGATTTATCTTCATAGTTTCTCTTTCTCTGATTTTTTTTCTCCATTTGATTTATGAACTTAATGAAAGATTCTCGATCTTATCATTTTAAATCTAATTTGATCTAGATAAATAGACTCTTAAATATTTATCTTCTAATCTAATCTTAATCGATGAGGTTATGATGATCAGACTAACCTAGACCATTAGATGTGACTATCGTCAACCCATCTTTTTGGATTATTCGTATCATTTCTAATTATTGAAATTGATCATCTATAGGATTGTAGATATTTGATAATGGGATACTGCAATATGATCTATAAACAGAAGATTTTGAAAAGAAATTATAAGAATGATATAGATTTATTGAAATGCGTATGAGATAAGTAATGTTTTATTTTTTTTTAGATTTATCGATAAATTATAATGCATTTTATTGACATGATTTATGAAATGATGTATGAATTTAATTAATAATATTTTGTTATTAAAAATATCTTATTTTTGAAATATTATGATGAAGCATGATTGTAAGTATCGATCTTATTATGTATTATACTTGATTGATTTCGATACTACATGATTATGTGCATTCTTAACGAACTAAAATAAGAAACATGAATTATGAAAAAAATTATGAATTAAGATGTTTTTAACTCTCAGCCTGACTATATGGAGGATCCCGCCAATGGGGGTTAATACATTGGCAAAGATTTAGTCCTGAGGATCTATGTTGCTAGCAGACCAGCGACAAATCGCCAGCAGACCAATAATTTCAAAGGACTTTGTTGCTAGATAATTCGTAGCTAATCGTAAAATAATACACAGTGTTATGATCCCACCATTGGGATAATATGGTCATAGCTCATGGCTGACAAGAATAACTGATAAGAATTTGATAAGTTAAAAGAAAACTAAATTTTTGAAAGAAACTCAAAAAGATTGAATTTGACATGATAAATAATCTGAAAGTACTAAAAATTGATTTTGAATGAATAAACTCTATATGTTTATTTTCTATAAATGATAATTTATTTTATTTGCCTAATAAAATATAGTTAAAATGATCATTGCTTAATGGGCTGTCTAACTCATTATCCTATTTTTATTATTTTTTTTACAGATTTTGAGAAATAAGATGATATAAGAGTATGTATGGAAGTGTGATTAAAGACAGACAGGATTGATTTGAAGCAGAACATCAATACTTTTATTTTAGATAGAAATTTTATTGAAGTTGATGTAAAGTCTTTTGAATATTATTAAATTTTATGAGATATTGAAATTAGATTTTAAATAGTTAAATTTTGAATTTAATTTATTGATTAATTATTTCATTGTTGCTTTATGATAGCATGATGAGATGCCTTGCATGCTTGTGGAAAGAGTTTTCTATAAATGTGCGGCAGTTGCCATGACCTTCGGCTCGTAAATTTTGGGTTAGGGGCATGACAAAGGGCCAAAGAGCTAAGATAATCATGAAGATGGTGAGAGAGACGGAATGCTAGAGGAGGCTGAGGAAGATGATGAGGAGGATAATGATGAAATAGTTCATGATAAAGTAGCCCAAGTCAATTTGCATCTGGAGGTAGGCCTTTTCGAGGCTTGACGGGAGCTTGTAGGTGTGGATGCCTACTAGCTCTTACCTCTAGCTCTGGTGGGTTTCCCTTCTATTTTTAGCTATTATTTTTAATATTAGTTTTAAAAAAATAAATTTCATATCATTTTCATGGGACATGTAAAATTTTAAAAAATATTTAATTATAAAATTATATATATATATATATATATATATATATATATATATATATATATATATATATATATATATATATATATATATATATATATATAAAAGTCAAGTTTAAACTATACTTGGTGTAACTTTTATCGAAATATGCTTGTTTTGAATTGAAAGATAAGAGTCTTATGTTGATCATCGAACCATTGAACATGATCTATTGCTTCTAAGCTACTGTATGTAATTTAAAAATTTTAATCTATGTATAAAATGATCAAAAATTAATCATTTAATATATATATTAAAAAATTTTAAATTATATAATTTTTTATATATAAATAATTTAAATATAATATATCACATTCAATAGTTTAAATTTCTGACGTGAGATCCTTATTGTCAAATTCACAGAAATGGAGGGGGGAGAGACTTTTACTAACACTATAAAAGTTACGTCAGGTGGGTGGATATGTTTGTGCGTATGTAGTGGTATAAAAAAAAGAGAAGGTATGTCTATTGGTGATATGGACAACTCGAAACAACGCAATTAGCATATATGGGGCACTAGGGTATGTAAATACAGCTACACATAGTATATATGCGGACCACAATGCATAACAATTTAATTTGCTACCAGGGTATGTCCGGTATTTTTTAAAAAGTATTTAATTTATGATTAAGGCTGCACATGGATCCATGATCCAATTCAGTCCGACTTGCTTAGATTCGATCCGATCTATTTTAAAGAATCCATAAAACTGAATTGAGTTTCAAAATTAGACCCATTCAATATTCTGAATTGAATCTAAATTTACTAAATTTAAATCCGATCCGAATTCAATATTAAACCCAACATATAAACTATAAAGTAAATAGAATATGATTGAAATTCTAAATGCTCTCGTAGTATTATTATTTTTTAAAAAAATTATTTAATTTAATCATGAGATTTTTAAAAATTATTTATAAATTAAGCATCGAGATAAAATAATATTTATTTTTTTTGTCATAATTTTCGTATATGTTAGTTTATTATATGAATCTCGATCAAAATTTAGATTCGAGCTGATTTAAAATTTTTAGATTGTGATTAGATTATACATGAATTCAATCCGATCCAAATGATCCAATGGCACAAATTTTTTGATAATAGATTCGATTCAATCTAATTCGATTTTTAATTGAGTTGAATCTGAGTCCAACATTAAAACTCGATCAAAAAATTAGGTTAGATTAGAGTCACACATGATCCAATTCGATCTAACCCATTCATACTCCTATTTATAACTTATGAAATTAAAAAAAAATAAAATTAAAATAATTATTCTATAAAAAAAATAATAAAATAAAATATGATGGAGAAGATGCTAGAATATCTATATTTTCGCTTCTTGTTTCGCCAGGATCTACGATATCTACCGCTCAAAGTTGCCCCGATAAGGGCCTCCGTATTGCATGCACCAGGTGCAATTGGACCGTGAAAATCGCACGGTGGATAACATGCCACGCTATCTCTTGTATTTCACCGAGTCCCAGTTGCGCTCTATCTACCGTGCATATACTTCGGGATTTGCCCTGGTTCACTTGCACCCGGTGCACACAATAATTTCGCCCTAGAAGGTGTGCCCCGAGGTACAAAGTCGGAGGCTGATACAAGTGTACTTATAGTACTTTCTACTTTCTCCAATAATACATTTGCGGCTACATGCACCTACTTTCCGAAAAACCCAAAATGGCACTCTCTCTCCTTCTTCGACCACATCACGTGGTTTTGTATTCATTATTTGTTGAGATTGTGCCAGTCAGCGTGTCAAAGGGAAAGCACTCTTGTGAGCAAGAGCAATGCTATGCTATAGTAACTCAAAACAGTTGGTCAACGGGCCAAAAAAATGGAAAGGCATTGCACCAATCACCCTGCTACATTTAATGGCACAGTAAATGCTGCGAATGAGATGGGAGCAATGCTATACGCCATGTCAACAAAGAAAAAAGTGGATCTTTTTAGTAACTTTTCAAGTTATTTAAAATTTTCCCGACAGCATGTTTGGTGGGAATAATCTGACATAAAAAACAATTTTCATATTAGAGCATAGTATTTAATAGAAAACCTAGATGAAAGTATGCCAACAAACGATGGATCAAAGAAAAAATAAAATAATATCACCAAGAGGTAATTGCTTTTTGATAACGGAATATTGCTGAATAAAAATAAATCTAAAATTATCTTTCTTTTTTTTGACAAAAATATCCTCACTTATATCTAATATAATATTAATTATACTATTAATAAATATTAATTATATTATTATATTATTATTTAATAATATATTAATATATTTATTAATAAATATTAAATTTTAGTAAATAGTTAATAAATACTTATTAATTATAAATAAATCTAATATAAATTGACTTATAATTAATATATATATTTTTTGTATACCAGAATATACTCAAATTTATTTATAATAAGAACACATTTTTTAATTTATTTATAATTAATTTAAAATATTTATTAAGTTATGTAAATATTTTTTTACATTCAAAATAGAAATATTGATAATGTTTATACAACTGGTCATGAATGGGTAGAGAAAAAAGATTATTATTTGAATTATTTTTTAAAAAATATTATTGAAAATTTGATAATATTTTCATATAAAATTATCTCTAGTCAAATGAATTAATCCTTTTTTGATGCTATTTTCTAACAATCAAATGTAGGAAAAAATATTTTTTAGTACTCATTTTTTTATATAAATAATTATCACAAATTATCAGATTATTTCTAATATAATATATCCTAACCAAACAAACTCTAAAATTAATTGATGGCCTATATTTAAAAGAGCGAGCCTAAGTGACTGACTTTTTGAACGGCTCTTTTCATTTTCCTAAAATGAATTGATGCCGGACATCAGTAAGTGCCGGCGAAGAATTGAAGTGTTAAGCATAATTATATACGGTATAGCTTCTAACCTTAGTGAAAGCTATGTTTAAGGCCAAAGAATGAAGGATATATTTCTAGTACCGGATCTTAATAAGGTGGGTTGTGGGTTGTAACTTAGGTATATATTTAAAGGCGATGTAGTTGCGAAGTAGTCGGTTGGTCAAGTCGCGTTCAGTTGTGGCTCAGACTGAGACTATCCCATAAGATAAATGCCATACTTTTGAAGGTAGTTCAGGACCATCGGACTTTGCGGGACCCACTTGCTCCATGGAAATTGGATTAGACCTTTGGATCCATCAATGATCTCTGCTTTCAATTGAAGATATAACTCAAAAGATATGTTACTAGAGCTTTTATTCATTTCGAAACTTAAATGAAATGCATTAGATCCCACTAGCTCCAAATAAACTGGTTTAAAACTTGAGATTCTTTTGATTTTAATTTAAGACACAATTTCATTGCATATGTTCTACCAGTTTCCTTTCATTTCAAAAATGAAATGCATTGAGAGGCTTTCCTCTCTCTCTCTCTCTATATATATATATGTGTGTGTGTGTGTGTGTGTGTGTGTGTGAATTAGGATGGGTGGAAGGGTTGATAGATCTTCGGTTATTAGAGGGGCATGCCTCCTATGTATATGTCAAAATTACAGCAAATCTTAAATATATAAGAATTTTCTAAAGATGTGGTTATATAGAATAGATTTTCTTGATTTACATAATTGTCATTATAGCTCCCTCGGTTCCATATATTTTTCTTCATGAATATACCACCCAGTTTACAACTAAATATTTCATTAACCAACTCTATTTTTATGTTACATCTAGCAACGTCAATGGGCCCTAGGGCAAGCTACTTGAAGGCCTGGCCAAGAAGGAAAAAGGAAGAATACTAAATAGCGTGGGTAGAGATTTTAGGCCCTTGGGTCCTACTAGGGACTAAAATTTTTATGCTCAAATGAGCTTGAAACTGGTCCAAAATTATAGGTAGAATTCCAATTTGAACCTAGTCCAACCAGACCAAAAAACCTAAATTTAGGTGTCATACCCCTTGGGACCAGCCTTAAAAACCCTTGGGGCCAGCCTTAAATTTTTCTGAAAATTTAATTCATGTCCCTTTTGTTATGGCAATATCAACTTCAAGTCACTGTTTGATTTGCTTTCGATAATGTAGACAATGCCTGTAGATAATGTGTGCCCAATCCTTTCTTTGCAGGTTCCAAACAAAGCTAAAATTCAGTAACATTATCAAAGGATGTTGTTTGGTGTGCTTAGGCTGCTCCCTTGACAGATTTGAGGTTCATTTTTTGTGAGGTTGGGACTTGGGAGGGGTGGTTGTGGGTTGGGCAGACCCATAGAATTTTTTTTTTTTTTTTTTTCTTTTGATAAAAGACCCACAGAAATTTCATGCATTATTTGTAGTAGATGAATATAAATGTAGAAAACAAGAAGCAATGCAAGTACAATTACTACAGTGCAAAACTGAATTTAGATTAAAGAGTGAAAGTATGGCCGTAAACTGGGGCAGCTGAAGTCAGAAATGCTGTTGTTATTGTTTCCAACAGCATCCAATAAATGGATCTGGATGTAAAATAATGACGCATAGACAAGTTAATGGAAGTTATAAATATGGGTGGATTTTGAGTCCCTAGATATGGTGCATGACATTCCTTCCAAAGTTAAAAATTTCTACAAAAATGTTTTATAGAATGATTTTTTTAAAAAAAATTAATAGTCACTATTTTATTTTTATTTCATTTTTTGAGAATAACGTCATGGTATAATTAATTAACATTGATAAAAAATTATAATGTTGCTTTGAATACTTTTATTATTGAAGTACAACTTTGATTTATGTTTTAACGCAACAAATTAGTAACTCTGTTTTAATTTTGCGAAAAAATAGAGCTGATTTTAGCCATTATAAGGGAATATAATAAAATACTAGAGTTAATAGTTTTTTCCTCAAATTAGTAAGCATATTATACCATTATTATATGCTGTTATATTCCGTTATAATGGCTAAAATTGGCTGCTGCTACCTAGTTTTTTTGTAGTTTTAAAATAGTTTTGATATATTTAAGCTTTAAAATGTTTCTTTATAACTATGCTTTCGAAAAGGTTATATTAGTTTCTTTCGTCTGAAAATAAAAATTATAATACTTTCTAGAATGGTGGTAACAATGTTGTAACAATGGCAATGGAATAGTTTTATGATAAAATTATTTTTGTAGAGTAACATATTTGATGGATATATATAATGTCGTTTCCATACAATAGATATTCTTATCAAAAGGAAAATTAAGATATTAGATTTAGATTTTGCACCTTTTATCATCCTTTTTCACCAACTGAAAATTAGATGTGGCACAATCAACATCACATAATATGTAAAGCACTAATTATATATAATATTTACAGCAAGTTATCACTACATGCAATCATAATTAAAACAACAGCACCTAATCACAAACAAATGCTTATTACCATAAGGTTGGTTTTAGCTTGAGACATTGTTTAATTGTTATATGATTCAAGCGCATCTTGCTATTGCCCTACAAAATTTTTCCAATATAAGACGTGCTAAACATGTGATTCTAAATAAATTAAAGTAACGATGCTGTATACATTTAACTTTATTTGATAAATATGATTTTTTTTTTTTTTGATTTCTTCTTCTTAAAGAAACAAGCAAGAGGATGCTTATAAACAAAAAAGAATGGCATTTATGAGGGCATGGTTCACCTTATCACCACGCAAAACTCATGAGGAGCAATCCTATTTACATTTTTTATCCACATGGATCCTCATGATGCACAATACACTGTAGTATACCATCCATCATACGGTGTAGGCTGCACACAACTATATCAACATGCATTGCATGGTATGCAACATGCATTGCACGATGAACGGTGCATACTATGCACTACCATGCGGCACACAGCAGAGAATTCGTAAATACTATTTAAGTGGCATACAAAGCTCATCTTGACCTCTAATTCTCCGTTCACGTAATTTCAAAGAATTTCAATGAGGAAAAAATCCAAAATGATTTTGATGACTGGGACAAACACATTCCACGTGTTCATTGGGAAGCACACACATATGTGGTAGGATTTAAAGTAGAGTGATCACCTTCAAACAACAAATAAGTCTTCTAAATGTCTCCTAGAAAGAAAATTGGATTCCTACCATGTGCTAAGGTTTTTCCCATGTTAAGTGTCGATCAATATGAGTTTAAATATGGGTTTCTTTTTTAAGTTATGGATAGATTGCTTCTTGTTTAGAACGACAGCATTCAGGATATGAAGGTGGGACTGAAACTGCTGTTGCATTAATTGCACCACCAACATCCACCCGCCCACATTTATGAATAAATCTATCCATCAGAACCTAAGAGACAGATAATGGCATCACTGTAATAACAACAGTGATTTGGACATCACCTTCCCCCCACTAATTTAACAAGCCTCGGACCTCAGGCGGTTGGTATCACATTCTTCATAGGATTGTTGAGGGAGAGAAGAAGGAATACAAAGGGAGGTGAAGCAGCTGTGATCTTCTTCTTCCCTTCAAAAAAGTCACACCAAAAGCCACCCCAGAGAGGCTTCTTCTGCATTGCTTCTCGGTTCCCTTCTGGTCAAACAGCACCCACCCATCCATATTTTTCTCTCCATCTCCACACGTTTCTCATTTCCATTTCCCCCCCCAACTTCCTCCCATCTCTTTTGTTCTCCTCTGTCTTAACTACTCCTATCCCATTCATTTAACTACATGGGCTTGTCTTCTTCTTTATATCTCCCACTTCCTGATTTGTCTCCAACTCCTCACACCTTGAGCCTTCCTTACTTCCAAGCATAAGCACACAATCTATACACACACATAAATATATACATATATTCTTTTTTCTAAGTTAGCATCATATCTTCCTTTCTTACTCAGTAACAACATGAAGGGAGGGGAGGTGAGGAGCGCAGCAGGGCAGGTGATGTTGGAGATAGAGTCGAACAAGCCGGTGGGGAACGGAATTGTGGTGGGGGGGCTTAGCCCACTGAGTGAGACTCTATGGAAGGAGAAGACTAATACAGAGCTCATCGGCGACGTGTCGGCGAGGCTCACGTGGAAAGACTTAACGGTGACGGTGACTTTGGCCAGTGGAGATACACAGAAGGTCTTGGATGGGCTCACCGGGTACGCCGAGCCGGGGACTATTACAGCCCTGATGGGTCCGTCGGGGTCGGGGAAGTCGACGCTCCTCGACGCACTCTCTAGTCGTCTTGCCGCTAATGCTTTCCTCTCTGGAACTATCCTCCTTAATGGAAGGAAGACCAAGATGTCTTTTGGGACTGCGGTGAGTTTTTTTCTTTCTACCAAATCTATTCTTCAGTTTGAGGTTTTAGGGGGTTTTAGTAAAACACTTTTTTTTTTTTTTTTGCTTTGGGCTAGCTTACTCTCTTCTTTAATCTGAAGAGGTAATTTCTTTTTCTTTGCGTGTGTGCGTGTGATAAGATTTGGAATCTGGATTAGCCTTTGGTTTCTGTCTTTACTTGCGGACAGTGTGTGCTCTTTAAGGCTTTTTTCCAACTGATCTCCTTTAATTATTAATTTTATTTTGGTTGGTGGTGGGAAAAATAAGGATACTTTTGAAGAATTAATTTGTCTTTGACGTGTTGTTCGGGCAATTCTTTTCTTATATTCATTATATTTTGCAGATTATTCAGAGTTCTATATTTAGTCATCATTTCATTTTGTGTTCTCTCTTCTATCTCAGGCATATGTTACCCAAGATGACAACCTAATTGGTACTTTAACAGTGAGGGAGACAATATCATACTCTGCTAGCCTCCGGCTTCCTGACAAGATGCCACGGGAGGAGAAACGAGCTTTGGTGGAGGGCACCATAGTTGAAATGGGTCTCCAAGATTGTGCTAACACTGCGGTCGGTAACTGGCATCTGCGTGGTATAAGTGGAGGGGAGAAGAGGAGGGTCAGCATTGCTCTCGAGATCCTCATGAGACCAAGACTGCTCTTCCTCGACGAGCCCACGAGCGGTCTTGATAGGTACACTCAATTGCATGCTTGTGAATTACCATTTGTTGCTTCTGTTTGTTCTTTCAGAAAGAATGGAAAGGGCCTAAAAAGATTGTTTGTCTTTTTGCACTAGTTCTTGCAATAGAATCGACCGCTCCTTTGTTGTTTCGACAAATTTAACCATAACGTAGACCTTCAATTGTCTTTAGCTTAATTATCACTTTGAAAATGGACTGGTTGATTTCTATACAAGGATCCTAAGACACTTCATCTGATCCATCTAATAGCCTTTTGGTTTTTTCTCTTAATTGAGATTGGCATGATGCAGAGCATTGTCTTTTATCTGTTTTAGCATATGAATTTATGCAGCCATTTCTCTTTCATGTAAGCAGAAATGTTGTTGTGGATTTGTGGTAAGTATTAAGTGTTCTATTGTGTAGTGCTTCAGCTTTCTTTGTGACGCAAACTCTGCGAGGTCTATCAAGAGGTGGAAGGACTATCATAGCCTCAATTCACCAACCAAGCAGTGAAGTTTTCGAGTTATTCGATCGCTTGTTCTTGCTCTCAGGGGGGGAAACTGTTTACTTTGGGCAGGCTTCAGAGGCATGTGAGGTAAGTGTTTGGAGCCTCAAACAGAAAAGAGAGAATTTTGATTATCCAATAGTTTGATCAAGAGCTCTTACCTTTTGCTTATTTGTAGTACTTTGCCCAAGCCGGGTTCCCTTGTCCATCTCTAAGAAATCCTTCAGATCATTTCCTAAGGTGCATAAATGCAGACTTTGATAAGGTGAAAGCTTCTCTAAAGGGATCGATGAAAACTAGGGTATGAGAGCTTATGATATGTAATATAGTTTATTGTCTTTATTTTAATATTCAAGACTAAAGTTCAGTGATCTTTATTTTCTTTTTTCTTTTTGGCTTTTCAGTTTGAGAGAAGTGATGATCCACTAGACAAAATCACTACAACAGAAGCTATCCGAAGGCTAACTGAATTTTACACTCATTCCCAATATTACCACTCAGCAGTAGAGAAAGTGGATGAAATCGCCCGAGTTGTATGTATCATATTATGCAATCTCTTTTATGTTGTTTAGTCTTTTGGCTAAATGAAACCGATAAAGAGGACTAAATATTGATGCAAATTTGATGCAGAAAGGAACGGTGTTAGATTCAGGAGGCAGTCAGGCTAGCTTCTTCATGCAGGCTTTCACTTTAACCAAGCGCTCATTCGTGAACATGTCTAGGGATTTTGGTTATTACTGGTTGAGGCTTGTGATTTACCTTGTTGTGACCATTTGCATTGGAACCATTTACTTGAATGTTGGAACAAGCTACAGCTCCATTCTGGTATCCACCTTTTTACAATTATTAGATCCATGTGCTAACTTCCATCAACTCATTTCTGTTCTTTGTAACCTCTTTCTAATAACCAAAGGACTTTACAGTCATCAGAACTTGAAAAGGAGTTCAGAAGTATCAATACTAAACAATACATGCCATCCGAATACCTGCTAAAAAAATATTACAGTTGTGGAACAAGGCCAGTTCAAAAGCTAGATTATATTGTACATTTTGAAATTATGCAAGAAATTGCAAAATTCCCACCAACTGAAAGACTAACCCCTTCCAGTGCTACATAACTATCGAATGGATGGAAAACTTCTGTTTGGAGTTGAGATGGCTAGAAAACACTTTGTGCTGCCATCAGCAACCACATAACCATCTAAGTCCTAATTATTCTAATGCAGGCTAGGGGTGCATGTGCTTCTTTTGTTTTTGGCTTCGTCACATTTATGTCTATTGGAGGATTCCCTTCGTTCGTGGAAGATATGAAGGTCTACTCCAGTTATCATGGTGCCGTTCGATTTAAAATATTAATATCGGTGTAAATCTGAATGAATTATTTGGATTTGTCTCTTCCTGCAGGTTTTTCAAAGAGAACGGCTCAATGGACACTATGGTGTGTCAGCCTTTGTCATTAGCAATACACTTGCTGCGATGCCATTTCTAATCTTGATAACCTTTGCCTCGGGAACCATATGCTATTTTATGGTACGCCTTCACCCAGGTTTCATGCATTACCTGTTCTTCGTCTTGTGCCTCTATGCTAGTGTTACCGTCGTTGAGAGCTTGATGATGGCCATAGCAAGTGTAGTTCCCAATTTCCTCATGGGAATCATCATAGGAGCTGGAATTCAGGTAAGCAACATCTGAACCATCATATAATTTGTTTCTTCTTTCTGGTTCCCTTGATGTATAGTATGATTGACTCCAAAAGAAAATAAATAAATAAATAAACACGTCGCTTATCATTAGTTATCTCATTAACTAACACTGAGAATTTCAGAAGCGATTAAAGAATTCTGTAAACTAAAAGATTTATCATGGTATAGAACTTTTTGAGTCATGAAGAATAACATCAATTTCTTGATTGAATCTTTCATGGTGTCAAAATTTAGTAATGATTTAGATATGAATAAAAGACTTCCTGAATTTGGGCAATAGCAGAGTCTCCTGAAATGAGGAATTACATGGAACATTATATGAAAACAATCCATCTGTAATCAGGATATCCAATATAATAGTACTGTCCTGATCAAGCAGCATACAAGAAAGCAGTAGTGTAAAAGCCTCACTAATAATACAGAGTCTAACCAAGCCTGCAAAGTTCAATGTTTAAACATTCCCAAATACTAATTTTTCATTATTTTGATGATTCCATGTCATTCCAATCAGGCTGATGAGATCTCACTAGAAAAGGCAACATATAAATTGGAAGTCATCACTTTCAAACATAGGTTCATGATAAGTTAATGAGGCCACATCTACTTTTCTATTAACTTTGAATGAGTTTGCAGCCTTAATTATCAGAACTACATATATTGATCTCAAAATTTGAAAAGAAACTCAGGAGTCTTTTTTTTAAAAAGAAAATTGAGCTTCTGAAACTGAATAAAGAATCAATTTCATAGGAAGTTGACTAGGATCTAGACAGTGGATTCTGTTGGAATACCTATTATGTCAATTCGGAGTGAAACGTGGTAAATACCAAGCAACAAGTGATATTGAGAAATTATATGCAACATATCAAGCGAGTTTTTTTTTTCTAAATTTGAAAAAGAAAAAAAAAAAAATTGATGGAGACCAATGGTGAATTTCTTTGACTTTTATCCTGATTTTCTTTCAACTTCTTTTCAATAATTCCCCCATAAATTTGATATACAATTCCAATATAATTATCAGTCTTCTTACAAATCTTGCCATATTTGTGAAACAATAGGCTTTTTTTCTTTTTTTTTGAATGAATGATGAGGCTCCCTTCTTTTAAAAAAGAAATGGAAAAAATTTGCCCCTATGAATTGAAGTAGTCATTTTAGTTCTGAAATTAATCGGTATGACTTGGTTGAAAATTCTTACACTTGCAACACCGAACAGGGAATATTCATGCTGGTTTCTGGGTATTTTAGACTCCCAAATGACATTCCAAAACCCTTTTGGCGATATCCGATGTCTTACATCAGCTTCCATTACTGGGCACTGCAGGTAAAATAAGAATCCATAGAACAAAAGCATCTATTAATCCTTCTACTAATGAAATCATTATTGTATGTCCATCTAACAGGGCCAATACCAAAATGATCTGAGAGGTCTTATATTTGATAACCAGTCACCTGACCTCCCAAAGATCCCTGGAGAGTACATACTTGAGAATGTTTTCCAGATCGACGTGAACCGATCAAAATGGTTGGACTTGTTGGTTCTCTTCAGCATGATTGCCATCTACCGAATCTTGTTCTTCATCATGATCAAGGTAAGCGAAGATGTGACTCCATGGATTAGAGGCTACATTGCAAGAAGGCGGCTTCAGCACAAGAAGAACAGTAAGAAGCATGGTTCCGCGGATCTCGCCAACAGGACACCTTCACTCAGGGCCTATGTGGTTGAAGCAGAAGCAAGTTCCACCGGAACAAGTTAAAGAGACCTAATTTAAATTTCAGCAGAGGATATATGTGATACTTAATGTTGTTTCATTCTAACCAAACAAGATACATGCACGTCCACGGTGAGATTAAAGTTTATTTTGCACTTATATATAGCACATTATAGAGAGAAAGAGAGATTGCTGGAGCAAATTGATGTTCAACCTCTGTGAGAGGTAACTTTCATCTAAGTTTATAGTTCAATTGCTTTCATATATAAGTCTGCAGTATAAAAACTTCTTTTAAATTTTGTTAACATTGTAGAACAAATAGATAAAAACTGAAGGTGCTGTTGATTGTAAGTGGGACATGTTCATTTTCCTTATATAGCTAAGGCTTATGGTAATGTTACTCATATAGAGGTCAGGAATTCCACAAAGGTATGTTCCTTTGAAGCTATAAGGGGATTGTAGGCTCCCTTGAGCCAAACATTTCCCTCCAAAAAGAAAAGAAGCTATCCCTTCTGAGGGGTGTTTTATGAGTTCCTATCTTTTCCCTCTAATATGCAGTACTGATCTTTCTTTAGCTGGTGGCAGCAAGAAAGTGAAAGAAGGATCCCAGGAAGAATGAGGTTATCAGGATGAGAAAAGATGAAAGAAAGCATGATGAGAAACAAAAGTAGGAAATGGATGCATTGTACTTAAAAACTGTTGTTTCAAAAAGCTCTTGGTTATGCTCAACCAATGAAGTCTTTGCTGATCCCAGATAACACAATGACTTGCTCAGCTAATGCCAGTTGGAGCCATTACTAGGGGGGACTTTCATCATATCTAGCTTTCTTGTGGAGCTACAAGAAAATCACACAAATTTTCTTTGAAGATGTGCAAGAGGGGAGGTTCAGAGGATATAAAGAGAGACATGTGCAGCATCCTTTTTTCAAGCCATAGTTGGTGAAAGCCATTGAAGGTGGTGTAAGCTGAAACCATATAAATGAGTCACATGGGAGTTAATGCATGGGAGCTTCATGGGCTTGAATTTTGGCTGTTACGACCTACCAACCTGGTGAAATGCCTGAAATCTGCTGACAACTTTCTCATTGTGGCTCTATGGCTCATTGGGGTCTTAACTACCAAGGCATGTTTGGTTGTGGACTTGGGAATAGAAAGGGAATGAATGACTTCTATTTCAGCCATTTGATTAGAGGGGGTTTCATTCCCATTCTGATTTTTGGGGGGAAGGGGAATGCTTCAATCCTCCAAAATCCAATCCCTACTATCCTCTAGTATTCAAATCCCATTCCGATTCCGATTCCGATTCTAATTCTCATCACCAATGGAACGTGTAGGGGGATATGGCCATTCCAATTCCTATCCTGATTTCCATAGCCAAGGCAGGTTCCCTTATCTGAGATATTTATCCTTATGTAATCTCAGGTCAAACATCCAGACAGTCGAATGGCTTTATTGTACTGTGCTTATCCAAGGCTTCCAGACCGCAACCTTCACCTACCAACAATAAGGTTCTTCTCTAGATCGCGAGAGAGAGAGAGAGAGAGAGAGAGAGAGAGAGTACATGGCAATCCAAAATTTCCTCCATAAATTTCTCTTCAGACTTCAAAAGAAGAAGAAGAGAAGAAATGGAGAGAAAATTGAGCAAGGCTCAACTGAATTCACCAAGATAACGAAATGTATGGAGAAACAGGAAAGGAGCAAGAAGGGAGAGAGAAGGAAATGACCATAAGAACCAAAATGCCTCCATGTGAACCGAGCATGTGGTCAAAGCAGCTGTAGAAGATAAACTCCTCGTATTGCATGCACGGCATAAAGGCTGTAGGACCAATGTACTTACCATCCACTTCCTGTTTTTAGGGGCTTCTGCTGTTAATATCTTATCATAGAGATAAGGGAACAAAATTGCTCATCTGAACAAGCAAATAAAAAAATGTCTAATTTTATCCTATCTTATCCTGGAATTAATTACACCCAAACCCATCATGGATAAGAACAACTTGTGCCATTTCTTATCATACTTCCAAACTAGTCCTAAGATTTAAGATCCGAACAAAACGCCTCCATAAAAACCGAGCACGTGGACAGAGCAGCAGCACATGTTCAGTGAACTCGTCACCTTGCATGCACAACACATAGGACGTTGTACGACCAGTGCACCATCCAATGCTCTGTCGAGAACCACCTAAGAAAAATTAAGAGCTTTTCAGGGCAGCCGGCACAATTTCTCTCCACGCTTCTATTGTCAATTCTTAACAAAGCGAGTCTAGATGAAGTTCATATTTGACATGCATTGCATGAGAACAGCTCTTTCAATTCTTTATGAGATAGAGATTTTATTTCTTTCTACACTAAAACAGTAAAATGATACGGGGTTGAATTGCCACACTTTACTTAAAAGCAGAACTGGCCCACAACAATGCACTGCAGTTTGGGTCCACCAAACTGTGGATGAAGTTTTGGTGAAGCAGTGGAGCCGGTCGCCACTGGCCAGTTGCAGATAACTCATATAGAGGATATGGTTAATCTCCTAAATGAGCTGATCTCCTGAGAAACCTTATCTTCTGTCCATCAATGGATGTTTTGTCCATTAACAGGTGTGTTATCCATGTAGTTCGGATCCTTAATATGGTTGCATCAAGGGATTTGTCAGATAATATGCTGAGACATATTCATTAAGATCCTTCTTTAATGCAAGATAGCACTTTCTGCATTCAGATCCTTCTTTCTGCTTCTTGTGGGACCTCCATAATTCATCATACAGAGACTCTCATAGCATATAGTTGTTAGACACATATATTATAAGGCGTAATATGACCCACAACCATATGGTTTAGTTGTTGAATAATTACGGGTGGTAGATACTACTTATTATCTCTAGTTATAGCTAAGGTTGTTTTCCTGAAGGAAGAAAACCGATAGAGTTTTGGTTGTTTGATAATGGTCTCCAACCTAGCCTATTATAAGTCTATGATATCCCATTGGTTTTATGGCTTTCATCAAGCTATAGATTAGAAGACTTTTTATTCTTAAGGGATCATCCTTTTGTTGGTAAAAAAATTTACCTGAAAATCTATATTTTTCTAAGTAAATATTTTTCAGTCAATATTTAGATAGAAAAATAATTTACCTATATTCTTTTATGCATAAAAAAGTTGCTCTACCCATGTTCTTTTGCATTACTACTTACCTGGATAAATTATTAAAATTTATTCATATTTTTCATAATACCCCTTATGCTCTTTAGATTTAGAGAAAATAGATGATTGAGTTATGGAGCATTGAATGATGGGGACATTGGAAATAAGGATGGGGCATTTTAGGTATAAAACTAAATGTCTATTTTACTGATCGATGAAAAAATAATTTAACCACCACCTAAGTAGATAAGATTTTCTTCCATTTTATAGATAAATGCTATTCAAGAATAAATAACTTTCCTATCTTGAAAAAAATGAGAACATGAATAAATTGGTCAATGAAAAAGTAGATCAACTTTTTCACGATATTTATTCATAAAAGAACGGGCCCTAAAGTATCCTTATAGATAGGCTTTGATCAAATGCTTGAACACAGATGGCCAGAGGTACACATCACCAATATTACTGCTGTATAAAATTATTTACTTGTGATGTTCTCTCATATTGTGGTATCAAAGTCTTCCTCTAGACTTATGTTTAGTATTTTGATCAATCATATATGATCTTGATAGGGATGGCAATTTTAGTTAATGCATCGAGCACCGAAATCGAATTGGATGGATTTTATCTAACCCAATTAAAACCTAGGATGGGTATGGGTTCTAGATAAAATATCTAAAATGAGATTAAATAATTAAGTAAATTTTATGCATGATTGCAACCTCTATACCCATAGGAAGATTGAGTATTTGCTATTAAATTTAATAATTGGTTAATTCAAATTTAATTTATATTTCATAGCATTGATGTGTATTTGTCTTTAATTATTGTAGTTATTCCAACTACTGCTTTTCTTAATGATTCTTCTCATATTCCAATATTGTGGATGATAATTAATCTGACTGAAAGGATAAGATTCTCCTAATTCTAGGGGTATGGATTTGGATTTCGCTTTTCATATGTATGAACCACCCATCCCAATGGAATCAAGCACATGCCAAATGAAAGGGTTAGTTATGAGCATTGGGAGTGATTCAATCGCTCAAGCCTTATACTCATTAAGTCCCATATTAGCAAGAGCATAAGAGGTTCAACCCCAGAATGCAATAAGGTCAGAGACTATATAAAAGCTATTAAGAAACAACTTGTAGGCTCCAACAAATCATTAGCCAGTACCTTAATGAAGAAATTTTTGGATATAACACTTGACAATGCAAAAGCATTAGAGAGCATATTATAAAAATAAGGGACATTGCTACTCAATTGAGGCCTCTAGAAATTGAGATTTTTGAGTCATTTCTAGTGCATTTCATTCTCAGCTCTCTCCCTATAGAATATAGACCATTTAAAATATCTAATATCATATATCAAAAAATTGATTAATTAATAAACTTCAAACCATATACATGTAAGAAGAAGGGAGGTTGAAGCATGAGATATCTAATAGTACTCATTACGTGAATCATGGTGAAGGAAATGCTAAGAAAGGCAAAGGTATTGCTTAAAAAAATAAAACAAATAAGCAGATGAAGTACAATGGCAATAAAAATAAATATCACTTCTGCAAGAAAAAGGGTTCTTTAGAAACGACTATGCAAGTAAAAGAAATGGTTCAAATAGAAAGATAATCACACATTTATATGCTCTAAATCTTATTGTTGGTGCAGAATCTGATTGATGCTGGATCGATCTGGAGCTAAGGAAGAAGAGGTCGCCACCGATGACCTATAAAACAATGTCCCGTCTGAAGTCGATGGTGGTGGCTCCGGCAGAATCCTCCGATGATCAAGTCAGCTCTTTTAGCCAATAGAAATGGAGTGCTCAGGCAAGAATTCTATAGAGTTTTTAGGAAGGAGAAGAGAGCTTAGAGAAAATGTATCTGGAGGATCCCTTTTTATAGATGGAGCCTGTAGCAGATTGATAGTGACAGCCATAGCCGTCTGGTAGTGGACCGCTAGAGGTCTAATGGAGTCTGTCATGGAGGGAGGTGCCGTCTGTCGCACCATCTGGCATCGTCTATAGCAGACTGATAGTGACAGTTGCAGTCATCTGGTAGTGGACCACTCAGAGCCACGTGGAAGGATGAAGAACTTTGACATATATCAATTCTAGAGTTCGAACTTCTAAAAGGAATATGGCTAAAGAAGATCATCCGAGAAGAATGCTACTTAAAATCTGAAAGTAATCTGCTAGAGAAATTTGGATGGAGTTCGACTGATAGAGAAATTCAGAAGAAGTCCGACTGATGGAGAAGTTCGACTGAAGGAGTTCAACTATTGAAGTTCGGCTGAAGAAGAAGTTCGAAAGGAGTTTGGCTCCTGAAGAAATTCAATTGAAGAAGAAGTTCGAAAGAAGTTCGGCTCTTAGAGAAATTCAGTTGAAGAAAAGATCCGGAAGGAGTTCGGCTCCTGTAGACATCCGACTGAAAGAGAGGTTCGGAAGGAGTTCGGCTTTCGTAGGCATCCGACTGAAGAAGATATTTGAAAGAAGTTTGGCTCCTGTAGATATCCGACTGAAGAAAAGATTCAGAAGGAGTTTAGCTTCCATAGGCATCTGACTGAAGGAGAGATCCAGAAGAAGTTTGGCTCCTGTAGACATTCAACTGAAGGAGAGGTCCGAGAGAAGTTCGGCTCCTGGAGGAGTCCGACTGAAGAAGAGATCCGAAAGGAGTTTGGCTCCTGTAGGAATTCGGTTGGGGTTCGACCATTGAAGGAGTTCAGTTGCAGAAAAAGTTTGGCTAGGACTTGACCACTGAAGGAGTTCGATTGAGATTTAGCCGCTGGAGAAATTCGACTGGGGTTCGATCACTGGAGGAGAATTTTCGATCGAAGCTCTTCCATGATTATCAGTTGCATTAGGCTAAGCATCAGGCTGGACTTTGAAGAAAGTGGAGTTTATCCCCAACAATAGTCCTCCCACTTTCGAGTTCGAAATTCGAAGAAAGGGAGTACCAAAAAGGCGACTGCCGAAGTTCTCTTTCGGGCTCTGCACCCATTCAGATTGAAGCTTGGGAGAGACCTTATCTTCTATTGAAGTTGAAGCTTGGGGAAGATCTTATCTCCAGCCAAGATTGAAGCTCCTGAAAGCTCGGCGGAGATCTTATCTCCAATCAAAATGTTGAAATTGTAGCTCGAAAGAGATCTTATCTTCAGTCGAGATTAAAGGAGATCTTATCTCCTGTCGATGTGGATGCTGGAGCTCGAAGAAGATCTTATCTCCAACTAAGATTGAAGGAGATCTTATCTCCTATTGACGTAGATGCTGAAGCTCGAGGGATATCTTATCTCCAGTCGAGATTGAAGAAGATCTTATCTCCGATTGACGTGGACGTTGGAGCTCAAAGAAGATCTTATCTTCAGCCGAAGTTGAAGAAGATCTTATCTTCTATTAACATAGATGCTAGAGCTTGAGGGAGATCTTATCTTCAATCAAGATTGAAGGAATCTTATCTTTGATTGACGTAGATATTGAAGCTCGAGGGAGACCTTATCTTCAGTCGAGGTTGAAGGAGATCTTATCTTCGATCGACGTGGACGTAGGAGCTTAGAGAAGATCTTATCTCCAATCGAGGTTGAAGAAGATCTCATCTTCTATTGACGTAAATACTGGAGCTCGGGGGAGATCTTATCTCGACGAGGTTGAAGGAGATCTTATCTTCGATTAACGTAGACGTTGGAGCATGGGGGAGATCTTATCTTCAGCCAAGATTGAAGAAAATCTTATGTTCTATTGACGTAGATGCTGAAGCTCAAAGAAGATCTTATCTCCGACCGAGGTTGAAAGAGATCTTATTGTTAGATATATGTGCCCTAGAAGTCAGAATTGGCTGATACTTGTAATATACTTCTAGGGACAAAATTATAATTTTGACTATTATCAATAAAATAGATTATTTTCTATCACATATGTGTATTTAGTGTCTGTGATACATCCTTTGAGTTAATGATAATGATAATTTACATTTTTAAAAGTTGAAAATTTAAGACATGAATAATCATTGTTAACTCATAAAAAGCTTTCGACCATAGGATCATCACGAGGATGGTGATTGATCCGAAAGGTTGGTGTACAATCGCTTCTTTTTAGTAGATGAGTCTTGAGTCTATGGTGTGGAGATACCGAAGCAAGAGTATAGATACTCGTTAGAGAATGGGGGTACTGAGCATGACCACCTCGAGTAGTCATTAGAAAGTCTACCTTCTCGTCAATGACTGACTCGATGCTGTAGTGGTGTGTCTGGTTCTTTGACCTGAGGTACATCGACAGTTCACCTTGAGGGTGTTATAGTTTGACTACACCATTACTTGATCTTCTAGCCATTCAAAATTCTGAGATGTATGTTGGCTAAAGCTTGTTCATTATAGGAACTGGATTGCATCAAGATGGAATCTATCTACCTCGGTGGTAGAGGAGCAGCCCAATGATGATCATGAGAATCAAGTTCAGAAGTCCATGGCTATGGCAGAGTGAAATAATAGAAAGAGTTTCTATTTAGGTTTTCACATCAGACTTGAATCGAATGATTACATCATATGATAGAAACTAGGGTTTGACGAGTTCACCTTAACCCTAATCTGATCGGGACTCAAGATAGAAGAACTTAATCATACAGGTAGCTGCACCAAGAGGTTCGTATTCAGCTCTGATGGGTCGCCATCATATACTGTTAGGTATCACTGGTGGATTTTGGGAGCAATTAGAATGATTTAGATGATCGATCATTCTAGCTATTCGAATCAGAAAAGTTCTGATCCATCGAAAGGAGTTTCGATGATGTCGATGATAGAGATCATGACATATCCCATTACCATATAGAACTGAACCTAACTGGGTCACATAAATAAGGATTTAAATCTGGTGATCATCAATTGAACTAATCCAGTTCAATTGATCTGAATGAGATTCAATTAGGTTCAAGAAAATCGTGCTAGCACTCGATTGAACCTAATATTTTTCTTTTACTATCATAAATAGTTGTCCTGACTGAGCCAAAGGAGTTTGTGCTCAATCAAAGGCCTTCACTTGATCTGATTGAAGCCTGTCCAGATTAGAAAAGGGTTGTCTTATTTTGTAAGACAATACCTGCCATTTTTGATCACCTATCATTTCTCATCCTTTGACTTTGATCAAAAATTGACCTTTGACTGGTCAAATATTGATCATTGACACTTTGACTTCTGTCCACGTGTCACGCACCTATTGGAGAGCTGGTGGGGGCTTGTCCTCCTGTCAGAAGCTGGCAAGGAGCACCTAGGAGTCCCTATTGGATAAGGACTCCATCTCCTTTTTGAATTCTGAATAGACTCCTCCTAAGAACCAACTTTGACTGCCTTAGGCGCCATCTAAGGATGAATCCAAGGGACTCTATTTCCATCAATCAGATTTAAATCTAATTTCACAAAGGATTGTGATTGGTTGGGAAGAAGAGGAGTTGGATCACGCATAGTCTATAAATAAGACCCAACGCCCAACTCAAAAAATAATAGAATTCTCTATGCCCCAAGGCTGCCTCTCTCTTCCTCCTCCATGCCAGGTTCATCTTCTCCCTCTTTTCTCCATGCTCAAAGAAGTTTGGGATCTCAGTTGGTGCAATCTAGATGAGAGAAAAACGACAGAAAGCTAGAAGGCTGCACTACTGCAAAGGACAACTACTAATCTTCGAAAGTTGTTTTGAAGATCCTCCAAATCAGATTTAGATCTAATTTTTGGAGACGTGATAGAGAAGAAGAGGATCTCTAGATTTAGTTGAGTGGATATCGATAAAGGCCAGGCACTTGCGTGGCTAGATCCAAAATCTTTCGCTGCTTACAGGATCATCAATGGGTAATAGAATTATACTACATCAAGGTAAATTAAATCTGATTTAATTTATCTATATTTTAATTTAATTATTAAAATAATAAAAATTATATCTAAAATATCTAATCTAATTTAGATCAAAAAAAAAAATTTAAAATATATTCTCTTTGAATCCGATCAAGATCTGAATGAAACTAATCCGAGAATCAGGATTTTTCCTTCAAAACTGATTTATGAGCCCATGTTCTATAAGTAATTTTAGAATCTGATTTTTAAATTTATTCTTAAATCAAATAATGATTCTTAGATGTCACATGAATGTGATACAATTCTAAAATCAAAAAAAATTAAAATAAATGATTTGAATCTAAGATTAGAACAAATATGCTGACTTATTCTAACTAGAATAGTTCTATAGAATAGTCTTGCATGTTTACGAAATTAAATTTGAATCTAAAAATATTTAAAGATCTATTTATTACTATTTTGATATTATAATTATTATATATAACATTCATAAAAATAATAAATAAAAATTATTTAATTTAACATCATATAGAGTATGGATTGATGCATGTCTAGACTAGATGTGGTAAGAAGTTCCTACAATGTATCTAGATTAGAGTTGTATTTGATAAGATCAATTAAATATAATTTTTTTAGTTATTATGAGAATAATTTAGATCTAAAATATAGCATGATTCAATACATAGATGTATGCAAAATATACCATGATTAGATCTAATTTATATACTGAGATATATGAATATAAATCTAAAACTGTCTTGAGTATTACATGTTCCTGATTAAGACGTTTCTCTTAGCCGATGCCGATCAGTAAGAACAAAGAATAGGTTAAATGGGCCGCTCTCCTTCATCCGATGGGGTGTTCTTATGACGTGCGAGGGAATGCTGCACGTTCGTCTTAATACAAAAATCCAAAACTTACTTTCTGCAAAATCCTAGATCCTGAAAATCCTAGATTATTATGCATATTTTATTAATGAAGCCTAACTTAATTAAAAATTAAGAATTATAAAATATTAAATTGAGGTCTAAAATTAAGAATTTTAAGATCTAAGACATATTCATAATACTGGTTCGCTTGGGTAGCTCAATTAGATAAGCGGTTGATTAAATCGAATCAAAGAGTTGGTTAGATGGGAATCAACAATGACTTAATTGACCCAGCCTAATAGGATTAAGTCTGGGTCTAAGATCCGAGTCACGATCAATGCAAGACCTAATTAGCTCAAGAGGTTAGAGTCCTGAATTGTAGACTAAACTCCAATTAATTTCCTGGGCTCAATAATTTGGTGTTCTAAGATAAGTTTGATAGATATGATCGACTGGTTTTTAATTGATAGCTAACTCGACCTGAATATATTCTTGTCGAGTTAATGGCATATTTCTTCCATCGATCTCAGCCTTACCTGATCATATCTATTGACATTAGTTTTGATATGAGTGTGGTCAATAATCTGGAGCTAACCCCATGCCATAGATTTAGTCATAATTATTATGACTATGACAAGTCTAGTTTAATGGACCTGAATCACAATTCTCCCTAAAAAAAGATTAAGCTGAGATCTTCCACCATTTATAGATGTGCGGGCGCCTCCAAAGGTTGATGTTACTTAGCTGAATACAGTGGCTCATTGCAACCGAAAAGATTGCAACCAGTCTATTAAGCATTGGAATGCTATGGGCTGGAGGAATGAGTTGGGCTCAATATTACAGATACGGTGAGAGACTCAATTAGGAATTCAGTCTATACAAATGGTGGTCTAACTAACTAAGGAGATGGATCAATATTTCGAATACGATGAGATTCAATGAATTAGAGACACTAAGTGTGGGTGCACCATGATTAGAGAATCATTGAACAAGAATGTTCAACCATTGGCTAACCCATCACCAATAAACGTTAGGTAGGAGTGATGATCAGTTGGTGAGACCGCACCACCACTAGAAATCATTAATCATGAAAGATTCTTCACATCTCTACAGAGGAAGTGTAGGAATCCAAGAAAAAATAGTGAAAAGCTAATTTATTTAAAATAAAATCTTCAAATACAATTGGTTCAAGTAATAAGATTAAGTACATAATAGAAATCTTCGACTCTCTATAGAAAAAATGTTCTGCATCCAATCCATTAGCATGCAATCCTGAACACACAACAGACCTGACCGACCTAAATTATATAAGGAATGGGCTTAGAAACTATAAATTTTTTGGGATTTTAGGAAGTTAAGCCATGTATTGGAATCAGGATCCTCCCACCTTACCAGTCCGTCCATCCACCTGAAATAGAGAACATCTTTTGGAAAAATGGATAGACGAAGATTAAATAAAGTCAGAATATGACATGTGGGCTCGATGTCTGATGACTCCAGTGCACACATGAAGATATCGGACTGCTCGCCAAATATTGGCTTACCTGCAAGAGACTGTTTGGTGAACAGAGTGGCGCAGCAAGTATCAAGTCATTGAAATAACTTTAAAGGCTAAGACCTGCATTGATGAGGCATGTCCAGTCCAAGATCACTATCTGATGATGATCAAGACTTGGAAGAGCTTGAGAAGCATCGGTGGAAGTTATGAAAGATCTACAGAACGATGTTATTCTGGCAACCTTGACTGATGCATATGGCATTCCATCATGATTACACATATCAAAACTTCAAAAATTTCCTTGGCCGAAATTAATGAACAATGACTGGTCACCATGAGTTTCTTATGAAAGGTTTAAAAACTCAGTTCTTGCTATGGAACACGAACTTCTTCACAAAGAAAAGTCTCTTAGAAAAAAGAAAAAGTCTGTGCAAAAAGCAGAAGCGTGGAAAGGAGGAAAGACAGAGAAAGGTAGAGACCCGAAAGGAAGCCACTTTGTCAAGGAAATATTTTCATTGCAACAGCGACGGCCACTGGAAGTGAACTCTCCTCTTACCTG